>JAOTIZ010000201.1:34006141-34025289 GCA_027123425.1 Erythroxylum panamense | reverse complement strand
TTAGCATAAATAATTTTATTATAAAATAAAATATAGTTAAAATTAATAAAAGTGTTTTTTATTTTTATGTTACCAAATAGTCTACTGTATAAAGCTCTTTAAAAAAATTTTTTTTTTTAATTGACAGCGAAACAGTCAATTAACTTTAAAAAAAAGCTCTTTTCAGAAAAATTCTTACGAAAAAAAACTCTACTAATATATGAATAAGATAAAATAAAATAGGCTTAAAACAGAATATAGGGAAAATTTATGTGATGGTATTAGCCGGCGCATGACACCTTTGGCCGTTTAGCCTCACCCGCCACAAACTCTTAGGAAATTCCTACTTTCTCGAGAAACGAGAGGGGGTGGTGTGTATGTACAGCACGTCCCTTTGTGCGTGTCTCGAAAAAGAAATGAAACCTCTCTTGAAGAATCCATCGCTCTCTTCTCTGATATTGTTGTTCATATCATGTGCGGGGTATACACGTGGCGCATGATGGTTATCGCCAGAAGGAAGGAGGAAATGGAATCGTCACAATTCAACGGTGACAGCCGGTGACGTGAACACAATGACCCTTTTCCGCGCTCCAAATCTTATGGCTATGGTGGTAGCAGACATTACCTTTTGTTTCCTTTTGTTCTAAGAGGTTTAAAACAGCTTGCATAGCAAGGCATCATCTCTTTATTTACTACGTCTCTTCCTCTCTTCAACCCTTTACCTGAAAATTATCTTACTTTCTTTCCTCTTCTCTCGTCTCTATCATCACTATTAGTATATAGAAAAACGGAAGCCATAGATAGATAAAGATACCCATTACAAGCTGTAACCAGACAGCTCTTTTTATAACTATAGCAAAGTTAAGTAAGTACCTAATTAGCGATAAAGCTTGATCCTTTTTCTTATTTGGGCAATAGTAACTTGTGTGAATTAGTTGTCCTGTTAATGTTATCGAAGTGTTATTAGCTGGAAAAAAAAAGTAGAAAAGCAAAAGGAAAAACCAGCTCACACCAACCGCTCAGAAAAAGAAAACCCAAATCCAAAAACCAATAAAGCTTTAAGACGAATCTGCTTATGTACGTACCATGATTATTCTGTGATGTGTTAACTGTCTAGTTTTCGTTTTTAATTCTCCCCTTTTCAGTTTGTTAGTTATATTGGTGTTGAACAAACAAAGACAAGAAATGGTGATGGCGTTTTGAGTGTAAAGGCTTGATCTTTCTGTTTCTATCCCTTTCTTTCCCGGTTCTTCTCAGGTACTTCGAATGCTTCTTTTCTTCATTGATTTTGGTATGCTATTACTCAACCTGTTTCGCTTCTTTACTTCCTTGAGAGAGAGGGGAAAAAAACTGGTTCTTATCGTTTTTTGATTTGTTGTGGGAATTGATTGAGATCTGTGTTACGTATCGCTCAGTGATCGATGGTTCCCACTGTTTTAGTTGTTTGTGGAAGTTCCAGTTAGAAGGTAACCAAGTTCTTGACTTAGGACAGATGCTGTACTATGGGCAAATGTGGCAATCTAATCAGAATTTTTCGTTTGAACCAAAAAAAAAAAAGGACTTTTGAATCTGGGAACACTTTGTTCTTTGCCCTTCTAATTTGTAAGTACTTGTTGTCCATTATCTGTCTAATTAAGTCAGTGCCGACACTCCATTTTCTGTCTTTTGTCTCATTGTTTTGTTTTGACTTTTTATGCTCAAAACTTCCAGCTTTTTTACTTTTCCAGGAATCAATATGTCTTTTATGTCTCTTCTCTTTCCCCTATCTTCTGTTCTTCTTCTTCTTCTGTTTTTGTTTTCAAATGGTAAAAATAATGCTGAGATTGGCTGTAAGAGCCTCATGATTATAGCTGTCGTAAGCTAAAAGGTCTCGAGATTGCGTCAAACTCTTTTGCTTAGTTTTGTACTGAGCAAGAACATACAGGCGTGAAAGTCAGTGATATGGTATTTTATTATTAGGTTCTGTATGCAGTGAGTCATGAGTCATGGATTTACCTTACTTGGATGTTAACCACCAAATGCGGATTTTATGAAATTGATTTCTCGGTACCAATGGCTGGGCTTTGCATCCATGATCATGCAGAATTCAGTTCTAAGAATGAATGTTCTTTGAAAATCTTTTAAGGTTGATTGGGTTTGATGTTCTTCTTCCCTTTTAACTTCTATGGTGGGATATTTTATAGAAAGGCACCCTTCTTGTTCTTCGAGTTCCGCTTTTCAGTTCAAAATGGTACTGGATGCATTTCTCTTGTTTCTTCCGGAGAAGGACTCTAGTAACGCAATTATCTAATATGGTGTCTTTTTCTCCAGAAGAATTATTTTGAAATCGGAAAGCTGTTTCAAAATGAACCAAGGCTAATGCCTACCCCTGTTAGCATTGATGTAATTGAAGATGTGATGGTTCTACTTGAATTTTTTATCCATAATTCCTCTTAAAAAATTTGTTTTTATTTCAATTGTGTAGAGGCAGATGATTATGAAATGGGTTAGGGATATGGAATTCCTAACTCTGTTTTTCCTTTTATTTGATTCTAACTATTAGAATTATGAATAATACATTTGCTGTCTGCCTTTTCTTAATGTGATAAGTTGCACGTTAGCTGATTAGACACTTGGAGTGCTTCATCGCTTTTCTTTTTCTGAAAGAATATTTTGGAATGTATTTTGGATGCCAACTGAATTGGTGCCTTCTAACACTCGTCCTTGCTGCTTAGTAATTCTTGTGAAACCGACTTATCTAGTAATTCTTGTTGGTGATTACTACCATGAAATGTAGATTCTTTTACATATTCCATAGAAATCTGCTGCTGACTAAGGGGTGGCTTGTCTTACAGAGTTCGTTCCCTTCCCTGTTCTTTGATAGTTTAAGGATCAAAATAAGTAGCAGATGGCTGCTGCACTCGTGAATTCTGCAACAAGTGAAAAACTTGGTGAAGTAGATTGGACAAAGAATATTGAAATCTGTGAATTAGTTGCACACGATCAGCGGTGAGCATTTCTCACCCGTTCAACAAGTATAGTACTTGTGACACGTGATCACCATATGTATTTCAATGGGATGTGCTACTTATGTTTTATTATTTTCGTGCAAGTATACAATGCAGATTCAGAGCTACTTGCACTTTGATGTTGTTATTACTTATTGTCATCGATGACATATTGATTTTGTTATTGCAGCTAATGGTCTAAGCTGGAGACAAAGCTTTTTCTTATAATGACTTTCATTTTTTTGGATGTGCAGGCAAGCTAGAGATGTTGTAAAAGCCATTAAAAAACGTTTGGGGAGCAAGAGTCATAATACTCAACTGTATGCTGTGATGGTGAGTTGTACGCTATATGAATACTTGTATTCAATGTAATTATGACTTGATTTCTTTTGTTAAACGTGCATTGAAAGTGGTTGTCCTACTCTTGCCTCGTCCTTCAATGATATCTTACAATATATGGCTTGTTTTTAATATTCTTTCTTATTTTGCAGTTGTTGGAAATGCTGATGAACAATATTGGTGAGTGTATCCATCAGCAGGTGATTGATACAGGGATTCTTCCCATTCTTGTGAAGATAGTAAAGAAAAAGGTCTAACATTAACCTTCTTCAGAATTTGGGAGTGAAGATTAGCCTCATCTCGTGTAATTATTATAATATTTTCTCGTTTTGTTGCACTTACAGACAGACTTGCCTGTACGAGAAAGGATATTTCTTCTTCTAGATGCCACACAAACTTCTGTTGGAGGTGCAACTGGAAAGTTTCCCCAATACTACTCTGCATACTTTGATTTGGTGGTAAGTATGCATGAAACTGACGTTATTTTTATCAGTTATGTAATACTGCACAATGAAACATATTGTGGACAAAAAAAATACTATCCTTTGGTGGATATGGAAGTGAATAAATCAGTTGCTACGAATCTGAACTCTCAAATCATGGTGTTTATATCAACTAGTGTTAATATCGAGATTTATTCGACAATTCTAATTGTTGCATACGGAGCAATCTGGATTAAGTTTGGGAGGAAAGTGAAGAATAAACTGTGAAAAGTCTTCTAATCCTTGCTTGAAAGTTAAGATCTACTATAACAATTTTGAGCTGTTTGATTAGATGGTAGATTTCATGAAGACTTCATGCTTATACCTTGATTATGAAAACAATGCAGTTAGTGTGGGTTGTTTTCTTCATTTACTTGAATGTTTCTCTCACTAGTGTGTAATAGCACACACAACATAGTTACATTGTTATCTTTGGCTGTTAAACTTGTTTCCTGTTGTGCTAAAGAATGCAGGAGTGCAATTTCCTCAAAGGCCATCTGAAGTTCCAAGGCCTCCTCATGTTCCATCGAATGATCCTGCTTCAAACGGAAATCATAAAAGCACACCTAACGGGGAAATTGCTAGCTCTAGGCATGAGTCTAGTCCTCCTCAACAAGAACCTGAAGTTGTTCCTGAATCAAGGTATCTTTTGTGCAGTTACTTTCTCATATTACACTTATGCATTTTACAATGACCATTTTCAAAGGAGACCTGCTCTTAGTCTAATTTAGAATTCTGGACATATCTATTTGATGCCAAAACTCTGGTTTGCAGTACACCCATTTGGAAAAAAATTCAGACTTCTTTCTTTTAAGATTGTTTGCTAATTTGTTTCTGGCTAAACATGTGAACTGTTGAAAGGAAATAAAATTATGAACTACTATTTTGAGGGTACTTTGTGTGGTTAATTCTCTGTGTGTATCTTGACTTTATCTACTTGAAATTTATGAACATCGAGCACAATTGCTATACCATCCTTTAGACACACTGCAAAGTTTCAGGGAGGAACAATTGCAGCAAAATATTAAACCAACATGGAGGCCACATTGAGCATTCTTTGGGCATAACTAATACATACCGATTGCCCCATTATAAGACTTTCTGAACTTACTTATATCTATGCTAGACCTTCAAAAAGTTGAGCGTTTAATCCCAACCATTCTGTTGTCGATTTAGTTTTATGTTTATCAATAATTTCTTTTGAGATTCCACATGTTAGATCTATTGTTTATTCAATTCTTGTGTCATTGAATTACATCTGGTTAGTAGGACGATCAAATAATGATCACCCAATTAGTGATTATGCTTGCTAAAATTTTCCACTTTCAAGTCTAATAGTTCTGTCTTGCAGTATTATTCAAAAGGCTAGTAATGCGTTAGAAGTTTTGAAAGAAGTCCTTGATGCTATTGATTCTCAGAATCCTGAGGTAAACTTTCCGCAGACTGTTTCTCTTGTTTTCTTTCCCATCTTTTGGGTGTTCTTCTCCTGTAATTCAGTTTGGATATGAGTCAATAGACATCTTCTGTTACCCCTTTTAATACTGATGTAAGAACTGCAAGTAAAGTATTTCTTGAGCAAATTGATCCACACAGAAGGCATCTGTTTCTTATCAAATCTTTGTAGAAAGAAGCCAAATTTACTAATTATCAATGACCTTGATCTTTTATGTTCTGATTTTTAACTTCACTCTAGTTTGAGATTTTTGAGATAAGCTCATTGCAAGCAATCAACGTTTATCTGTCTCTGTGTTGACTTGAATCCTCAAAAAGACCTAATATTGTTAGTGTTAACAAAAGAGCAAGCATTAGATTATAGTTTTGAAATATGGGATTCTATGAATTTCATGTTACTTGGTTCTATATTAACTAGCTTGGAACACATTCCTAATTCTTTAGAATTAGCATTTTATCAGGGTGCAAAGGATGAGTTTACTCTTGATCTTGTGGAGCAGTGCTCATTCCAAAAGCAGCGAGTAATGCATCTTGTGCTGACTTCTCGGTAGGGACACTTTTTGTATCTTTCATTCGTAATGAGAAACATTTATGTAAACAAGGTCTGTGTTAACGGGTTGAAATTGTACGTGTTACTTCCAATTAGTTTAGCTGCATTTTGCATTGTAGATGATCATCATGCAGTCGTGATTGCCCGAGAACTTGGATTGTATGCCTTCACTTTTTTTTTTGAGCAATAATAGAATTAATCTAATTGATGACATAACCTGTCATATTGTCCTATTTGTTCATTGCAATTTTTGATTGTTGAAGTTTGATTCTTGCTCGAGCCTGGATGACGAAAAATTATCATGTCCAGTTCCTTTGGAAGATGAATCTATAGATGTTTACTGATATACATAAGTTTAGTGATATTGACACAATATAGAGTTGGGTCTTTCTAATGAAGCTTGCTTGTTATAAAAGTTGAAATAGCTAAATGTAAATATGTTAGTTTTAGTTGGTTCATCTTTTGACCGATGTCATGGTTGAAAGCTTTTAGTATGAAAATTAGTCAAGAAAGACAGTGTTCTATCAACTTAGATGGCAAAATCCTCTTGCATCACACTTAGATTGCATGTGAAAGGGGATTTTCAGGAGTACTTTTGTCTTAAAACAGGCTGTTAATGCTTAAATCTTATGCTAGTATTAATCAAATCCCTCCATTTTTTGTCTTGAAAAAAACAGTATGCATCATATTTAGTCATAAGAATTGTTAGGATGCATAATCACATGGCTGTTGCTTTGTCCTGGTACAGGGATGAAAAGGTGGTCTCTCGAGCAATCGAATTAAATGAACAGCTTCAGAAAGTTTTAACACGACATGAAGTGCTCCTCTCAGGTAGATCTACTTTTGTGGACAGGTCAACAGTTCCAAATGGTGTTACTTCAACAGCAAATCGTTGTAATCGTGAAGAAACAGAAGAGGAGGAGGAGACAGACGAGCGGCTCTTTCGAAGGTCTATTTTACAACTTTATTAGGTTTATCTTTTTGATGTAGATTGCCTTTCAGCTAACGTGTCTTCATCCTTCTAAATTCTCTGACATGGAAACAATGCCTTTCAGCTAACGTGTCTTCATCCTTCTAAATTCTCTGACATGGAAACAAACTTATGAGTCTCTTGCAGACTAAGGAAATATTTCTTTAAAGCATACTCCTAGCTACTGTAATCATATGGTTAACCGGACCTGAAAATGCTGAGATTGAAATTGTTGTTTTGTCTGGAAACTTGACAGGTTACGGAAGGGAAAGGCTTGTGCAAGGCCTGAGGATGAAGTTCGTAACACACAAGATCATCCCCCACTCGGTCTGCTTGGATCATCCATACCAGGGGAAAGGTTGAACCGACCCCTTATACGGCCGGTTTCTTCTGAGCAGGTTCTTGAGTCTGGTGCAAATTCCCCCCCATTTGCAATTCCGCCCCCTCCCTCCAAGCATGTAGAGAGGGAGAAGTTCTTTAAGGAGAAAAAGGTTGATGGTCCGGGTTTAAGTGGCCACATGAGAGGTCTCTCACTACACAGTCGAAATGCCAGCAGTTCCCGCAGTGGAAGTACAGATTTTAGTGAATGAGCACACCCCAAAACCACAGTTTGTTTTCACTACTGAATCAAGGGGTTGCCTTTTGTGTCGTGTTTCTCTGGTTTCTTACTAATGTGGTTTTCTGTTATTAAACTAGCCTTAGAGAGTACGATGTTATAGAGTGTACTAACTTGAGGTTTTACTGGTGTTTTCATATGAATAATGTTATTGCTTATAGAGAGCACCAAATTTCTGAACTCTGTGACATTACCTTTGGTGGTTTGTATAAATATATTTCCCATGGTGTATTGTTTAATTCAACTAAGATTGATCAAGTTTGAACTCGAGCTTACAATATTTTTCTGGGTTTAATTAATTATCGAATTTGATAAATTAAATTAAGTTTAATCAATAATCTTAATTAGATTTGCTGTCAAGCATCAATCACTACCTAAAATGAAGAAACAAGCTCGAATCATGAAATCTAAATAACTTGGAGATCAAACAACTTAACTTCAGTTGGATTGCATATGAGAAATACAAACAACACAAAGAGGAAATATATGCATCACAATTAAAAGGAAGATATACACAAGAAAATGAAAGGAAGAGTTTGGAAAAAAAAAGGGGGAAAAGGAAATGGTAGGTAGTAATAAAAGCATGAAAAGATGAGGAAGAGGAAGTGGTGTTCGTTTTTCTAAGTTTGAAGATAACTGATAAGTCCATCTCAGCTCTATCCCAAAGGGCTCCACTCTCATTATTGTTTATTTACTCTATTGTTTATTTATTCCACTGAAAGAAAGAAGCAGCACTTAGTTAGGTGTAGTGTTCTTACAAACTTTTTCCCGTTTCCCATAAAGTGGGAGAAGGAAAGCTCTGACCTTTCTTCACACCCAAAAGCTCCTCCTCTGTTCAGGGCCTATTCCATCACTTGGGTTCACTAAAGATTGTTTCTTTTTTTGGGTTCGTTAAAGTTAGGTGGAAAAGAATTTGGTAAGCCATCAGTCATTCAACCATTGCAAGCCAAGAAAATGAATTGTAGTGGAGCAATTAACACGTCCTCTGCTTCTACATCTTCATCGACATTTTGTCTGCCAAATCGCCATCGTCGTCCTCATCTTAGTACAGCCAATTCGTGTCTCAGTTATCCTTCTCGAAACGCCAAGTTCCCTCTGTAAGTCTATCTCTCTACACGTCTAACTAAAGTGCCAATAGATTGTCTGGGATTGCAGTAAAATGTTAAAACTTGGAGAAGATAGCTCTTTGTTGATCTCATATTACTTTTAATCGTTTCGGTGAACTATTGATGTGGAATTGGATACTTTATGGATACCCTTTTCTATTTATTTTATAGGTTAATTTGCATTTAGCTTATTTTTTTCCTCTTTTTCTTGGTTTTGATAGACTCTTGCCACGGGCAATTTCTTCTTCCCAAGGATCCTCTGTGGTTCAGGTGGAGTCTGGTCTACGTTCAAATCTTTCAAGCATTAATGTAATAAACAAATCTTCCCAACTGGGATGGTCTGGGACGACTCCTTTATATTGTAAGCGATCACCAAACAAGCGTTCATTGGCTTTGGAAGCCCTGGTGACTTCAACATCTCAAGATGTGCCTCCTGCATCTCTAATTGGGGAAGAAAGGATAGGAGTTTTGCTGCTGAACCTTGGAGGCCCTGAGACTCTTGAAGATGTGCAGCCTTTTCTGTTTAACCTGTTTGCTGATCCTGTAAGACACGTACTTTTACTTTCGTAACTTGTTTCATAACTCACTTCTATGTGATTGTTGAAGCTATCACCAATTGCTGGTTATATGTTTTTCTTGAAGGCTTTTTTTTCTATGCAATGCCTTTTGAATATGTTCTCTGTTATATTATGCCAGGACATTATCCGACTGCCAAGGTTGTTTCGTTTTCTGCAAAAACCATTGGCCCAATTTATATCAGTTCTTCGGGCACCAAAGAGCAGGGAAGGCTATGCTTCAATCGGTGGCGGTTCTCCTCTACGACATATTACAGATGCACAGGTCGCTTTCTTTCCTCAATAACTGTTAAATGAATTTCTGACGCTGTACTTGCTTAGTATTGTTCTTCTAAGATGTGTCACTTCAAGAAAATGAGCAGAATGATTTGCGTCGGGGATGGTGATGATCTGTTATGACAGCAGACACCCTCACATACATAATAAAACTTTTGCTCAACTGTCTTTATCTATTTGTTCCAAGGAATCTGGCCTTATTTGCTATGCTCTTCATTCAGGCAGAAGAATTGAAGAAAGCCCTTTGGGAGAAGAATGTCCCAGCTAAGGTTTATGTAGGCATGCGTTACTGGCACCCATTTACCGAGGAAGCCATTGAACAGGTACTTATGACCGATTCTAGTTTAGTTTTGAATTCTTTCTGGTACTTGCCACTGAATCATTAACATACTGAGCAGTAATCCTGCAAACGCGAACATAATTCTCAACTAAAGGTGTGATTTTGATAGATATTGACATAACTAAGATTTCACCTTCTAGTTTGATTCAGTTGTGGCAGTGTAGGAAGAATGAAGTTTGTGCAGTGTAGTCTAAACTCTCCATTAGGACACTGACTAACTTCCACTGCAGGTTCTGCAAATCTTGCCATGGTGGTAAAAGTGGGCTGTGAATTGATACAGTATTTACAAGAAGCAAATTGATTTTGACCTGTGATTGTAGATCCAGGAACTAATTAGGATAAATATGTTTGGTTGTTCTTTACCAATTTCATCACATTAACATCATCATATGAAGAAAAGTTTCATTTTATTGGATTAAGAAATTACTTACATTGCAGTTGGATTCACAGTTGCAGTTTGTGAAAGTGTGATTAACAAACTTGCTTTTGTCAAAGGTAGTTTACTGCTTTCTTACCAAATAACAGTGGAACAAGGAGATAATAATTAAAGTTTACTTTTAATAGTCCAATAGTGATTGTTTTGAAATTTAAAATTTTATTTTCTCACTGAATTTAAGAAATTTGGCATTGTCATCATTCGAACTTAACATCAGATTGTTTAATGGAAAAATTACTTTTGTAGAACCTACCTTTAAGTTCATTTTGCATTTGTATCATCTCTTAATTGTTATCTAGGTATTTTGTTTTCACCTTCTCTTAGTTTCTGAACTTGGTGCAAAAATGAAGTTTTATGAATCTGATTCCAGTTTTCTCTGTTCTCTTGTACAGATTAAGAAAGATGATATCTCAAAGCTTGTTGTGCTTCCACTATATCCACAATTCTCAATATCTACTAGTGGTTCAAGTCTTCGACTCTTGGAGAGCATATTTCGGTGATTGGAAAAACCATTACACATGGCATTAATTTCTGTGGAAATACATAGTATAAAGTCATTGATTGTTTTCTGACATTCAACAGGGAAGATGAATATCTAGTTAATATGCAACATACGGTGATTCCTTCCTGGTACCAGCGTGAAGGATACATAAAAGCGATGGGAAATTTGATTGAGAAGGAATTAGAAAATTTTGACTTTCCTGACAAGGTATTACGTCAATATATTAATATGTTTTCAAGGCTTAGATTGACATCTTGTGCAATGGGTGGATGATATGCAAGGTACTAAGGGACCGATAATTTGGTTGGTAGGATTTTTCTTGAAACTTCAAAAAGGAATAGATAACTTAAGAATTATGATTTCTAGAGCTTCTGAAAGCATTAAGAATTTGAAATAAAAAGAAAAGGTAAATGAGCTGACATTGGAAAAAGAATTGTTGCCTAGTATCAAAGACAGATAACCTTCAAATCCAGGTAAAAGAATTGCAGGGTTTATCACAGGAAGAAATGAGTTCCTAGGGTTAACAGTATTTAAGGTAATCATCAACCTAAGAAAACCAGTGCCATTCTTCTCAAAACAGTTTTGGCCAGAAAATTTAACCCCATAGTTTCAAGATGAGCTAGCTTTTCTTCTACATAGTTTATGCAAGGATGTTTTACTGTTTACATTATTTTCTCAACGGAATTTCTATTGTGGCATTTACCAAAACAAGTCAATGAAAGGCTAGTTGTGTCAAAACATATTGAACAAAAAATACTCGGTAATTCTTCTATGGTGCTTATTATTTGTATCTTGCTACTTTAGGATTCTTGTTCTTGTTTTGATTAGAGTTTGGAGATCACGACTTACTTGTTTGACTCTACTTAAATTGCCACTTAACTATGATATTGCTTGTAGGTTGTAATATTTTTTAGTGCACATGGGGTGCCTCTTGCATATGTGGAAGAAGCTGGAGATCCCTACAAGGCAGAAATGGAGGAATGTGTGGATTTGATAATGGAAGAATTAGAGAAGAGAAAAATATCAAACCCCTACACTCTTGCTTATCAGGTTTTTGCAAGATTCTTCTTGAATCTGTCTCACATTTGATTACCAATTTCCCTCTTGAAATGTGACTATAAAGCAGTTAAATTGATTGTTCAATAGATTGAAAGTTTGTTGGGGGAGTTTAACATTTCGATTTTATGAGCTCTCTCGTCGACCTATTTATAAAATGATATGTAGTCATCAATACCTGCATTCTTTAGTTAGGATTACTTGAAGTGGTGGATACGCTTTGTTAGATGTTAGTTGTTAGATATCACTTCATTTTTATGCTGAATGTCTTGGGTCTTTACAGAGTAGAGTTGGACCGGTTGAATGGCTGAAGCCCTATACTGATGAGACAATCATCGAGCTCGGGAGAAAAGGAGTGAAGAGGCTTCTTGCTGTCCCAATTAGGTAAGTCATGATAAGATGCCTTATTTGATGTAGCTATGTGCTTGTTAGACGATTGTTCACTGCCAATGCCACTGCTCAATTTTAAGTCATTGTAACTGAAATTTATTCTCAACACCTTATACCTTGTTCGCAGCTTTGTAAGTGAGCATATTGAAACTCTTGAAGAAATTGATGTCGAATATAAAGAGTTGGCTCTAAAATCTGGAATAGAAAAATGGGGACGTGTTCCTGCACTAGGATGTGAACCGACCTTCATTTCTGACTTGGCAGATGCTGTGATTGAGAGTCTTCCATATGTTGGAGCAATGGCTGTGTCGAATCTTGAGGCTCGCCAGGTAACGTTTCTTATTCTGGTCAAATTTTAGAAGTGAAGTGAAATACTTGAAGTTTGCTATTTGTTAATGCTCCAAACGTACCCTCCCATTGTCGGGAAACGCTTTTTAATATATCTTATGGTAAGATGCATATTATTCAGAAGAAGGATGCTTGAGTCTGATTGGGAGAAATGAATTCTATAAATTGTTTTGGAGTTCATCTGCAATTACTCAAGTCAGGTGTTTGGAATGTTAAAAATTGTGGAATTGAATTCTAGGAATGAATTAAACACCATGTAAAGCTCTCCAATATGTTCCCTTATTACCGATTCCCTTGTCTCTTTCGATTACTTTTGCTCACCGTTTAAGTTGCAGGATCCACAAGTCATTTTCACTTTAATCAGCTGGATATTGACCTGATATGCAGTGCAGGCAGATTACATGATTTTTTTTTTCTCAATTCTAGTAAGTTCGGCAAGTTGTGCATTGACCTCTTGGTTCTAACTCCAATTTGTTCGATTCCAGTTCAGACAATTGATGTGTCTGCTCCATGCATTGTGAAGTGAATTTATGAATAGATGGAGTATGTTAATGTTGCAGTTTCTGTCCATCCCTTCTGAAACGTGAAAAGCATCCTTTAGAAAAAGGGACTTACTAGATGAACTCAGCTTAAATCATCGCTCTCTTGTGTTTTGATCTTGCTTTCAATAAAACTGCTCCGTTCTGTTTATGTTGGTCTGACTGGTCTTTTGCGATATTTACTACAGTCCTTGGTACCACTTGGCAGTGTAGAGGAGTTATTGGCCACTTACGACTCGAAGCGCAGAGAGCTTCCTTCTCCGGTGACAGTATGGGAATGGGGTTGGACCAGAAGTGCGGAAACTTGGAACGGAAGAGCAGCTATGCTGGCAGTTCTTGTTCTATTGGTCCTAGAAGTCACCACTGGTGAAGGGTTTTTGCACCAGTGGGGTATATTGCCATTGTTTCACTAATTGAAGCAACACCCTAGTCCAAATTACAGTAGTGACATTTCCAGTTTTGTCTTTAAAACATGATCCTTGTGGATTATATGATCCTTTTTATACATATATTACACTGGATGGTGAGAAAGGTTGGATTTTGACTTCATACAATCTATGTAGATGATAAAGGGGAATGGATACGGTAGACTAGCATATTCTTACATATATAAGTTGGTAGCTTGGATTGTGGAAACTTTTGCAAGTTACTATGGTATTTGATTAGATTTCAACAAAGAAAAAGAAGTGTACTTGTTCTTCCCTTCCTCTATCTGATGGCTTCTCTATCTATAACCATTGGCAGTAGCTGGTTATGAAAAACTGATCTACTAGAGGACATGCTTGAATCATGGAGTCATTTGCATGCTAGTTTTGAGATGAGGCTTAAAATCTTTGAATTCCATCAAACTTGAATCATGAAATCATTTGCATGCTACTTTTGAGATGAGGTTTAAAATCTTTGAATTTCATCTAAATTAAGGATGACAATAGGCCGGTTAATCTTGTTAATTTTTTTTAAAATGATTTTTTTAAAAATTAAATGTGTAAAGATGTCTTTTTTTAATTGATTCCGGGCTTGGATTACCCAAGTTTAGGCTTGTCCGATGCCTAATTTTTTGAAGCAAAATGTTATTGTTTTATTTTAAAAAATTAGGCCTCGAATTAGATGGGCCTAATTTAGCCTATGAATTGACCGATTAAAAACTTCTAAATTAAAGCTCATAAGTTTTCTCATTGTCATCCTTAATTTAGATATGGGAGTTTATAGAGTTCTAGGGTTTACTTCATGCTTTCTTCTTTTTCTTTCTTAATTTTATGAGCTTCTTGAATTTAGTTTGAAAGAAACTAGCTTGTAAACTTTCTTGTAAACAGATACAGGATTCATGGAAAGAACTAGTGTCATTCATCATACATTAAGTCTTTGATTAAATAAAGAAGAATCCAAGTTTGGAGTTGCATTAATTCTTCAGCTTTAACACATTCTACTACCTGTTATTGTACACACACATCAAAAAAAGAAAAAGAGAAACCATTCTTCTTCTTAACTTATATGGTACTCTCCACTAGCATGGACCTCCTTCACTCTCTTCTCATATTCATCTTCCTCATCATCTTCCTCTACCTCTGCATCAATGTCTTCCTCCTCTTCTTCATCTTCTGTACCCCAGCCAAATCCTTTAACAGATGTAGATGCTGGTGGCTTGTTTCTTGCCTCATCCACAATTTTCATGATGTCTTCTACACTTTGAACAGAAAAGCTTTGACTGTCTCTTCTGTAGTAAACGGCTTGAGATGACTCTGTAAGCTCCTTTGGTAAGTTCTTCAAAAACCATGGATGACTTTTGATTTCTTTCAGTGATAATCTCTACAAGATAAGTAACAGTAAAGGAAACTGTGTCAAAGAGGGTATAACAAGTTTCATTGGCTAGTTAACTGTAATATCGATGTTCCGACGCAAATTCTGACAGTTGCAGAATGAAACTTACCCTGGATGGATTTGCAACAAATATGCGAGAGAGTAGGTGTCTGCAATCTTGAGAGATATGAACATAGTCAGGGATTTTGTACTGTACAGCCATTATCCTCTGCATGAGAAGAATCACGAGAACAAGAGGTGTGAGATGACTTAAACAACTATCGATTCCAACATAAGTAAAAATGGTGGCTAGGTGTATTCACCTGGATTGTTTTTCTAAAATTCTTGGGATCATCTTGGTCTTCAAATGGATAGGCTCCCACCAACATTACGTAGAGAGTAACTCCGCATGACCATACATCTGCCAACTGGAAAACCACAAAAAGAGAGAGATAACATTAATATAGGACTGTTAGGCTATAGTTTCAAATCCTGTTCTCATATATTAATTTCAGACCATAAACACACGCCCATCACGAAGAAAAAGCATACCAGAGTTCATATTGTCATGTTAAATTCAAAGGGAAGCATTGGATTGATGCCCAAAACAAAGTTTTGTATTGCAGGAAACATATATTTCAGAAGAGTATTCTGAGCTTTACAGATACATATATTCTGATACTTGGTCAAGAAAATTAGCTCTTTGACCTTGAGTCCTCTAAGCCTAAACCCACTATTGAATTCCATAAAAGATAAAAGAGAGCCATATAGGACAAGCAGATCCGTTCAAGATCCATACATGACAAATCAAAAACAATAAACAAGTGTCCACTACCACTGCTACCTCATCTTTTTACGTGCCTAACTCTTGAAAATGACAGTATCCCTTTGATAATTAAAAAAAAATGTAGTCTCCTACACAAAAAAGATAAACAAATGAACTCAACTCATCCAAGTTCATGTCATTATGTAATGATTGCGTGCTCTTTAGAGTATACAAAATGATCCCTGTCTACTTCACTAGAGCTGGAGCCATAAAAGACAAAAACAAAACTCAAAAGCTTGCCTTGCCATCATATTCTCGGCGAGAGAGAACTTCCGGTGCAATGTATGCCGGGGTTCCCACAGTCGATTTTGGCCTTGAATGCAGCAATGAAGACTACAACCATGGATGGAGAGAAAAACCAAATCAAATTGTGAAAAGAAACCTTAAAAAAACTTGAAGAAAAGAACAATAGCTTAATTTAGTTTAGTCCAAAGTTCAAACCTTGGAGTAGCCGAAATCACAGATTTTCAAGCGAGGGGCAGGGCTTCCATCTAGCAGTGTATTTTCCAGTTTCAAGTCTCGATGACAGATTTGCTGTTAACAAACCAACAAACCAACAAACTTGTTCAAATTAGAGATAAGCAAACAATAAAAGTAAAGATCAGCCCCAAAATTTTTTTTTGAGATTACCATGAAGTGGCAATAATCAACACCAGATATGAGTTGCTGAAAGAAATATCTAGCCTGACCAATTACAAATCCAAATGTTACATATAGGATAAAAAAACATCAGGTAAGTACCTAAGTAATAGAAGATGAAGAAGACAAAGAGAAACAGCAAGAAATAACCTCATCCTCACTGAATCTACCGGCATTGCAGATCCTCTCAAAGAGCTCTCCACCAGCTGCATACTCCATTACAATCGCTAAGTGGGTTGGAGTCAACACCACCTGTAACCAATCTCCAAACAACCAAACCCATCATCAGATACCATACCAAGAACACTTGGACTGATCTAAGAAAACTTACCTCTTTAAAACGGATTATATTGGGGTGTCTCAGTGATCTGTGATTGATAATCTCCCTCGCCACATTCTCATCAATCTGCAGATATGAATCAAACTTACACACATCAAGAAGACGTGTACATGCTAGATCCTAAAACATCAACTTCCCAGAAACAAAATACCAAGTTTGTAATAACGGAGAATCAAACAAAAAAAAAAAGGACCTTGTGACCTCGCTCGATGTATTTCATGGCTACAAGCTCTTTGGTTTCCTTGTGCCTGAGGAGCCTTGCCACTCCGAAATTCCCAGCTCCTAAATCCTTAACAAGTTCGTATTTATCCATCTCCTTTCCACTTTCTTTCTTCAAACTGTATTCAATATACTACGACTGATCCCCAAACTACCCAAGTTGTGATTAAGATCTCATACACAACATGCACAAAGAAAGATGCATGCAGCTTTTTCGCTAGTTTTTCTTTTTCTTTCAACCTTAAAGTTTCCAACTTTGCTATAATTCATGCATCCTGAGTTCCTGACCCTCAACAAATATACATATATAGAGAGAGAAGTAGTGAAGCAACTGGCAAGTTAAGATTGAAGAAAGAAAAAACTTTTTCTGGTTTTTGAGTAAGAAAATGGGAAACAGTACATGAGTATATGATAGATTTAGAAAAAAATAGGCATGTGGGTCCACAGCAAGCACTGCCATCTCCAATCTACATTACATATATGTGTATGTGTGTGTACTGAATTTCCTAAGCTTTCCTTTTTAATTTAGAGTAATGCCATTGTTACTGTGGGTAATAGAGTTCGGATCTCTAAAGCCGGCGATGAGGTAGGGGAAAGAAGTTGCCATGTTTGACTTTTGCATGTGTTCATGTTTCGGCTTCTTCAATCTCAACCACAGAGTTGTAACACACGAAGTCCACATGTCGGCTTTTTGATGTAGACAAATTACTTTACATTAATATGATGATTTAAATTAATTTTAAAACTATACTGAATTAATTAAATCAAACTTAAATTAATAATTTATCATATGTCATATTTAATTAGTTTGAATTTAATAACTAAAATCAAATTATTAACATTTAATTAATTTTCTGATTGCAGGCTTTTGGTTAGTATTTTTAAATTATGAAGAGATCAAATAATTTTAAAATTTTTTCAAATTACAAGAAAAATTTATGTAATTTATTTTTAATAATAATAAATTCACCGTATATTGTTGTTTTTTGGGACCATTTTCTTTTAGAGTGAGGATTGACTTAAAATATAATATCTTTTAAATTGTCGGTATAAAAATGAGTATTAAATAATTTAGATTCCCATTCGAAGTAATAAATACGAGTTGTGGGGGACATGTGATGGTGCACATGGGAAGGAGAGTGAAATGGCCAATCCGTATCATAATTATCAATATCAATTGTTTGACGTAGCATGACTCAGTGCTCAACTTGCTCTTTACTTTCTCTCTCTCTTTTTTTCTCAACCGTTCAAGTAGCACTCACGCCAATGAAATGACATTTTGTATAAGTTAGAAACTTAAAAGCTCATTCTTAAGCTCTTTATTGGTCGGTATTATCATTGTTATGGTACAATAATAATACCGACCCAATAGAGAGCTTAAACTATATAAATATGTGGATAAGATTTAATAAAATATGTTAAAACATAATATCTTAAACAAAAAATTTGATGCATTATAGGATTGGTTATGTGAGTAGCAGCACCCACATCTCACCACTTATACGATTGACTTGTACCAAAGTAACTGGAATAAAAATTTTAATTTATTATAAGATTGGTTATGTGAGTATCAGACCTAATTGTCACCATTTATATGATTGACATATACCATAGTATCGCAAAATTATTACCGACAAAAAAAATTGAATTTAATTAAATTTAAAGAGATTAATTTAAATTAAAGTAAATTAAATTAAATTATAAGTTAAACTCAAATTTTAAAAATAGACTGAAAAGATTTAGTAATTCCTTTTCAAAGAAATATCATATAATACACCAACTAAAGTGTATGTGATTTTGAAAGAATTTAGTAAATATGACAACATTGTTTTTATTAAAACAACTTCGTTTTTAGTTTTTAAAAATTAAAAAATATGTACATTTAGTCAAACTCAATTTCAATTCTAATTTCAAAATATTTAAATAAAATCATATTATTTTTATTAAAATAATATTTTTTTAGTTTTTAAAAATTAAAAGAATACATAAACTGGGTTTGATTTTGACGCTACCTATCCCTACCCGTTATCATCACTATAATAGTAGCGAATTATATATCATATTGATGTGATTAATACGGAGAGTGGTTAGTTAGTTAGTTAATTAGTGATTAGATTATTCTTACTTTTTGCGCTAAGTACCACTCATGACTCACCCCATCTTTTATGAGTGATAGAATAGTTATTACTTAATTAATTAGTTATAAATGGAATTAGTGCCCGTTTGGTTGAGCTTTTATCAGTAAAGCTTTTATCAGTAGAGCTTTTCTGAGAAGAGCTTTTTTAAAAAGTCAGTTGACTGTTTGGTTGTCAATTAAAAAAACAGCTTTTTTAAAAGAGCTTCATACAGTAGACTGTTTGGCAACATAAAAATAAAAAGCACTT
>JAOTIZ010000201.1:33981607-34006041 GCA_027123425.1 Erythroxylum panamense | reverse complement strand
GAGCTTTCTCCGCAATGAAAATTATCAAGAGTTCACTTCGTAATAAAATGGGAGATGACCTATTGAATGATTGTTTAATGTGTTACATTGAAAGAGATGTATTTGCAAATATTGACAATGATCTTGTTATGAAAATATTTCAATCTATAAAAAATAGGCGATGATCATTGTAATTTTAACTATTTTATGTTCTTAATAAAATTTTATTTTTTATTTAATTTTGATATAAAATTTTTTGTAAAATTTATATTTTATTTGAGTCCTCGTATCTTAAATTTTTGACTTCGTCACAGACTGTCACCGAAATTACTGTGAAACCAGCAGCAAAACAAACTGTTGAAGTTACTGAGAGGTAGTTCTAGTCCACAACTAGAGAAACATTTCGACCATGTCTAGATTATTGTCTAATGGAATTTTCACCTTGGACACTGTGTATCTTCTTCTTCTATGGAAATTGTATGACTTTTGGATGAATATATGTAAATTGAAAAAGCTAACAGGTGCACGAAGCTGAGTGGCGAGACATGAGGAAGTAGCCAAGTGCACAACAGTCATGGTTATGGATGCTCCGAACACCTTCCACGTCACCTCCACCCCATAAACACTTGTCATCTCCACCGACACACACCACTTGCTTTTCCTATAATATATATAAACCCTAAGCCTAACCTATACCTCAAGAGAAGAAGAAAGAGAGATCGGAGATAGATGGAGAAGAAGAGATCAGTTCCTTTTGCTCCTCTCTTAATGCTTCTGCTACTCCTTGTGCTGGGTTCAAGTACGTACTCAATCTTAAATCTTTAATCATCATCATTTGACTTCACATGCACGCGATTATCTCATATTGTTGCGTTACTTGCTTGCATGAAGCGATGGTAGTTCAGACGGAAGGAAGAAAGTGTCTGTCACAGAGCCATAGGTTTAAGGGACCATGCGTCAGAGATAGCAACTGTGCCTCCGTGTGTAAAACTGAAGGTTTCCCCGGCGGCGACTGCAGAGGTTTTCTCCGCCGCTGTTTTTGCACTAGAAACTGTTGATGATCATCATCACCATCGCATGCAATTACTCTCAAATTAATCCGACAATATATAATATCTATGAAGAAGACTAGTTTGGAACATGTAATTGCATATCTGGTGGGCGCAAAATAAATTTGACCTGTCCTATTATATGGGATGTGGATCATACTTTCTCCTTCTTGTTTTAATTTGCCTTGGGCTTAAGTTTGAGTTCATCAGTTTTAAATTTAAGTTTGATATAATTTAAATATCAAGTTTAAGTTTAATTAAATTGGTTAATTTCGGATTTAAGTTTAAGTTGATTTGTTTTAAATTTAAGTTTGATTAATTTTAAATTTGAGTTGACAGGTTTTTAATTTAAGTTTAATTAAATTTAATTTAAAATTAATATGATTTTTTAATTGAATTTAATTAATCAAGCAATTCGCAGACATGATTTGATAAATAAGGTTGTTTTTAATTAAAGCAATATAATTTTAATTTTGAATTAAGTTAAATTAAAATATAAGTTAATAAAATAATATTGCTTTAGTGAAAATGATGTGATTTAAACTTTAGATTATTTTAATAACAGACGGAACTAATTTCAATGGCACTATTTCTACATGTACAAGTCAATCTTCAAACCTACTAGCTAGATCACGTACTATATCACGAGACATTACAGGTAAAAGCAAGCTGTGTCCAGCAGAAGAAGAAGGACAGGAAGTCCATGCTATGCTACGTAAGAAAAATACTAAGATTCTTGAGCTTGGACTCAAAAGGTGGAAGCAGCACCCTAGGCGTCCTCACATTTTGGTCTGATATTGTGTGAGGGAGGTAAATTACGGTTTGATCTCAGCCAAAAGGCGACCCAATATTCAGTGCTCACAAAGAATCACCGCATTGGATGAGCTCTCATATTGCTGCTGTAGATCAGATTCGAACTCGAAATCTTGAACTCACTTTCCTTCCCAATGATCAATTAGGCTACATGCGAGCGTAAGATTCGTGACCTGAAACAATATTATGAGACTCATGTGTTATGTGTTATAAAAAAAAAAACAAAGCATACAAAAGAAAGGCCCATTTGCTCCATTGGATCAAGTTTATTTATTTTTTTCCATCATAATACATTTTCTTTCTAGAAGCTAAATTAATTATTTCACTAACCTAAGTCCATCAAATCGTTCAATACAAATGGACGGATAATTTAACCAGTGACGTACTTTGTTTTTTATACATTATGTGCGTAGACTATCGGTAGGTACTAGGAAATTGAATTCAAACATAAGAACTGCATTTCGTAGGTTCGATCGATAAAGCATAAGTAGAGAGATTTGATTACAGAATTTTTTGGTTTCATATCTCTCCATTCTACCAACTTGAGGGGGTTGAAAATGGAATTTAATAACGATTAATACCTATAGTTTATAATTAAAAAAATATGTTGGTTATAAAACAAATCAGATGGCACTATAAATGAATGAATGTTTTAAACGCCCCTTCTCAAGTGATAAATGAAAAAGAAGTTTGGTTTTCAATTTTTATTAGTAATAATAACTCCAATTTTTAAAGATTATTTTTGATAATATAATTTAATTTAGCTTCATTTATACTTGCTACATTTTATAAAAACGTCGCCCATAGTTTACACCTATAATTTACCTACGAGAATTTGACGACATTCTGACGAATAAGAACGTGGCAAATAATTATAGGGAAAGTAATTTTTTTAAAGCCAAAAACAACTTTGTTTTAGTATACTAACCTCTAACTTTCCTTTTTTTTTAACCCCAAGACATTGTAAAAATTATAATCAAATTTTTAATAGTTTATATTTATTAAAAAATGAAGATGGAATTTATGGTGTTTATAAATTTGTTTAAAATGTAAACAATTACACTGAATTGTTATATAAAAATAAAATTAGTATAATTACTTATTATTGTATCTTTTTAGCATATATTAACATTATTTTTCGGAATTGTTGTTTTTACAATGCTAAATTGTTCTTTAAGAACGATTTAGCGTTGGAATAGAGAAATAAATTCGAAAATAATAAAATATAATTGAATGTATTAAATGAAAAAACAAAAGAGAAGTACCAGAAGGAACAAAGACTTTTTCCCAACATCATGACATGTAGAGCTACCTACCAAATCGAACAATCACTAACGTGATTATCTCACCAACAGACCAACTCGATCGGTCAAAATGCCAGAAGAACTGATTAATTAGCTGTTTAGGATCTAATTTATATTTATATTATTCCATCCTCTCTTCTTCTTCTCCATATTCTCCAATCCCTTCTTTCCTTTTCTTAATCATATCAGAGAACGTACGGACATAGATATAGACAAGAACATCATGGGCAGATCTCCATGTTGCGATCAGAGAGACCACACCAACAAGGGTGCATGGTCCAAAGAAGAAGATGATCGTCTCATCAACTACATCAAACTCCATGGCCCAGGTTGTTGGAGGTCTCTCCCTAAAGCTGCTGGTAATCTTCTCTTCTTCTTTTTTGTCTGCTAATGATAACCTGTAAATGGTTCCGATGTATAGCTTCAGGTTTAATCTTTGTTTCGATTCAAACCCTTCAGGTTTGCTTCGATGCGGTAAGAGTTGCAGACTTAGGTGGATAAACTATCTCAGACCGGACGTTAAGAGAGGAAACTTCTCCGAAGAAGAAGACGAACTCATCATCAACCTTCACGGTTTACTTGGTAACAAGTACGTTTATTTACATGTTTTCGTGTTGTTTAATAACACACCTGTACTTGGTTAGTTCTGAATTATATCCTCTAAATTTGTGCGTTTTGATCAGATGGTCTCTTATTGCTGCTCGACTTCGAGGAAGAACAGATAATGAGATCAAGAACCACTGGAACACACACATCAAGAGAAAGCTGCATAGCCTTGGGATTGATCCTAAGACTCATCGTTCACAGAGTAAAAAGACGAGCAAGATCACTAGTGGTAGTCTTAGTAGCTCTCGGATGAATATGCAAGTGACAGCTGAGTTCGTTAGAAACTCATCAGATGAAGATTCCAACAGTAGCAGTGGAGTGACCATTGAAGAAGCATACCCAGAACTTAACCTCGAGCTTTGTCTAGCTCCTACTTCACACCAACCTCAGGTTCCATTACTCGACCTCAATGATCAACCAAAGCAAATTACGAAGCACCACCTCACATGGCCTGTACCTATGGAAAGAACATCTACTTCTACTTCCACTGGAACTGAAGCCGAAGCTTTGTGTCTTTGCTGCAATCTAGGGTTCTCAAAACACGCACCCGCAATGCAAAACCTTCAAAACAACCATACTAACCTCTGACTACTCTATACATATTAAACCCCACGAAGCTCTACTCATCTCACCGTCAGGAATTTGTTAAATTCAACTCATGTCTTGGAATATTTTCTCACATGCATCGAGTTTCTTTGTAATCATTCATGTAGACCAATTTATTAATCTTTTCTGTGAAAAAATATTGAATAAATAAAAAGAAATTCTGTTCTTCAACTTTAGCTGGAAGAGACAAAAGTTTAATGATGTCCAGGTTGAAAAATCTTGAAAACTATTATAAAATCTATACCTTTTCAAACACAAAAAACATACGGAGACGAACAAAGGAACACGCAGTCTATCTACTGCGAGTTATTTTCTTAATAAAACTTGATCTTTCCCTTCATATATGTCATCCTAATAAGGTTTCAAAATATGATTCGATTAAAATTAAAACAAGGATTAGTGAATTCATCTCTCCAAAACGTCTTGATTTTGTTATATGATTAGTGAATTTATCTCTGTAAAATATTTTCTCTACTAATTAAGAGATAAAGTTGAGTATTATTAGATATTTCTAAACTACACGTTTCAGCTAAAATTTTTTTAGATTATTGTTATTATTGTTGTTTTTTAGTTAAAATTAAAAATTAGTATAATAGTGCAAAATTTGAATATATTTTTAATTTATATTGACCTCTTTCAATTTCGTTTAATCAATTTAGTTCAAAATTATATAATCATTAACGTTTAATCAATTTCGTTTTATCATTTTGTGTGCTTAAACTTGTAACGATTATCAAGTCTTTTGACATTGTATTTCATGAAATCAAACATCTTGGATAGGATAGGCGGGCTCTTGACGGAATTCTAAAGTCAAATGTCATCATTAGACTTCTTTGACAATTTAGATATAATATAGATGTGATTTGTCAAACCCAAAATTTTAGGAAAAAAAGATCCAAAATTAACGGTATGAATTGACATTACTTTAAAAAATCTCAAATTAACGGTCTAGGTTTGAGTTGATATTACTTAAAAAAATATCCAAATTTAACAAAATTAGGCCTGAGTTGACAGGACTTAAAATAACAGATCCAAAATTAACGAGTTAGATGTGAATTGACAAGATTTTAAGTTAGACTTAATTTTTAAAGTTTTAAATTTTGGGTAAGACTTAAATTAGTTGTCAATCATAATTCAAAACTTAAAGGTATTATACAAATTAACTCTGTGAGTTGATAGGACTTTAAGTCAAGCGCATATTTTCCTTAAAAAAATTTAGATTTTAGATCAGACTTATTCTCAAAGTATTAGTACATCATAACTCAAAAGCTTAAAAGTATCACATAAAATGACATTGCTTTGAATTTAAAAAATATTTAATATATTCAATAAAATTTTGAAGATCCAAACCCGGTTGAATTCATGTTTAAGCTTAAAATTGCTCAAACTCGAACCCGAACCCGAACCCGAACCAATCAATTGTCATCCTTACTTAATCCTTCGAAATATATCTCATTTTTTAGAGTTAGTTCCATTTTTTTAATAAAAATTGAATTTGTTATCCTCATATATGAAATATAAATGTGCATTAAAAGTTCTTAATATACGAGTTAATTACAACAACAAAAATTAGGGATAATTGGTTAAATTTAAAAATTAGAATAGTAACGCAAAAATTACATAATTTTTGTCCATCTCTTTCAATCCCGTTAACACAATATAGATTTAAATAATGGAATATAATCCAAAATTTTAACATTAATTTTAGTAATTAGATGCAAAATAAGGCTTGATCAATAATAGTCTATAGCTTTAGGGTAGGTTCAAGTTGGGTACTATAGATGCTAGGATAAACCTAACCACCATATGGTCCCCAAAAACAAGTTGACGTTATTCCTTTCTAATTTTAAATTTTCGTTAATTAATTCCATCATAATTAAATATATATGCATTTATGTGAAAATTTCTAATTAATCTTATCTAAAAATGTTTTTATATCATTTTGTGTGTTCAAATTTGTAATGAGAATGGAGCCTAATATTTTAAGAACCAAGTCGGTAATTAAACCCAAAAGATGAGAGTTTTAAAATTTAAATTTTTTTTATCATTATAATATCGACATATAGTAAAGGTCAAACAAAAATAAAAATTGAGATAATATTAAAGAAGTTATTTATTTTTAATTATTGAAAAAGTAAAATTTTAGTTGAAAGAATACGAGTGAAGGTGAGTCGAATTCGCCCAAGCTCGAGTCTTATGCAACAACTTGTAATTGGACTTGAAGCAGTCGAGCCGAAGCTCAATCAGGTCTAGACAACCCGAAACTTGACTCAACCTAAATAAACTCGATTTGTCATGTTTAAAAAGAGATTATAAAATAAAAATTATTAATTTATAAAGATTGGACAATTAATTATTAAATTAGTAAATTTTAAATAATAAAAATATTGAAATAAATCAAACCAAGATAATTATCATTTAAAAATTTTGTTATTATACATGTGGAATTGATTGTTTTTTAATAATCTAAATATATATTGGATATGATAGGCAGGCTTGAAACCGATTCAAAGTCAAATTCATCATTAAGTCTCGTTGACAATTTATACATAATATAGAAACTACAATTTTCAACTTGTGTCCCATCTTATCAGGAATATATCTCATTTATAAGAATTGATCAAAACAATAAAGAAAAAGCTATTTAATAAATTTTATTACCAATTTTTACTTTTCCAGTAGGCAATGTGTGGGCTTATGGACTCTTAAGGTCCAATGTTTTGATCAGCTATCGACTAGGTACTTTGTTGCGTCGTTCACTTGAGTTTGCTAGCTGAAAATCAGCTTATTGAATTAAATGTTAACTGATAATTGATTATATTAATTGATTTGACCAGTAAATTGTATTAGTTATTTGTTAGATATGTTTAGTAAAATTAGTTGTTTATGTATAAAATGATTTATGAGGACCTGATTTTAAAAAAATTATATGGGTATGAATATTATATATCTTAACATTTCGGTCAATATTTTTATAAGAATTTATATTTTAAAGAAGTCATGTTCATGTGTACTATTTCATCATCTATGAAAAATTTATGTAACTCTTTCTATTTTCATTTTTATTTAAGGGCAACATTTTATTTCTAACCTATAATTGCATAAATGGTAAATTTGACTTTTAATAATTAAAATTTTTCTGATTGATGAAAATGTTTTTATGTAGGAGTGTTTTCATTTTTGACTGTTTATGTTAAATCAATTATTGGTAGAACTACTCACCAAACAAAAGTTAAACAGCTGATGACAACCAATCAACTAAAAAAATAGCTGATTGATTGCCTACCAAATGAGGCCTTAATATTAGTTAGTTCAAGTTATTTTCTTAACTTTAGGCCTTGAAATTAAGGATGATAATAAGCTGGGGGTTCGTTGGCCTATGGCTCGACCAAATTATGGGTTGTCGAACCCCCAACTTGAAGAGCTACTAGCGAACCGTACTAAATTATCATCCCTTCTGTAACGAGTCAAATAAATCATAAATTCTTCAAGATTATTTAAATTTAATTATTCGAACTTAATTTTAATCAAATAAATTTAATTTGAATTTATAAATAAATTTAAAAAATTAATTAATTGATTCGATTACTAAAATTCGAAATGAAATTAGTAATTACCACGAAAAATATGCATAAAAAGAATAACATAATATTAAAATAATGTTTTTATTATACTTTTATGTGAATTATATATACACGAAAACATAAATTAATATTATTACTTGCATCTTTCTTAAATTATAATTTAAAATTCATTTTTAATTTAAATACCATAATTAAAAAATAATAATTGTATAAAGCAAAAATAGACAAAAACTTGGTCCAACACATATTTAGGAATGCCTTTACTTAATCTCTCCGCAAATAAAAACAGATAAAGGGAAGGTTTGTTATTAATATCATTAATTAATAATAATATAATTATTAAAAAAAACCGTGAGGTGACATTCGTTTATATACATAGAGAAGACTTGTGAATTTAGGGTTTAGCAGGTGTGCGAAGCGAAGGTGAAGACAAACGCTAAATACAAATCAAAATCACCTCTCGCTTTTCTTTTAATCATTTTGTTTATGTCTTCTTCTTCTTCTTCAGATGATAACTACATTTGATTTTCTCTCTCTAACTTTGTATGATTTATACCTTTCGTTTCTAATTTCTTTTTTATTGTTATTGAAGAGTTATGAGTTGAATGCTGCTAATGCAACCGCCAAATTTCGTTTCTTGGAGGTAAGTCACAACCACTGAACCCTGATTTCCCTTTCTTTAGACGACATTGTAGAGAATTTGTTTATGAGTTTTCTGGGTTTTTTTTTCCTGCAATAATTTTGTGTTGCTGTTTGGTTCCCGGTGAAAGAGAATAATGAAATGGGTGTATCGATATGTTATGAAACAAGCCGTTGGAAGCTCATAATCAAAGTTTCTCAACTGGAAAAAATGGAATGTGGCTTGTAGAAACACTTTTTCTCTTGCAGTTTTGCGCTTTTCTGGTTCTGTGACTCTGATAACCCATAGAGTTCAATTGGCGTGAGCTCAGCCCCTTCCTGCACTCAATTTGGCTGGAACTTTCTAATTAGTTGATATTTTAAACCCTTACTTTTACGAAATTGTCTTGATGCACCACTTGCAGTTTTGATTATCTGTATTATTAGTAACTAGGAGATAGTTTTTTCTGTTACACGTATGGTTATAAGATTATAAGCTCAGAGTCATCATGGCTCTCAGAGTTTTGAATCTGTCTCTAGTTAAGTCCCTGTGATGGTTTCCATTGTACAATGTGATCCCAATATCAAAATTCATTTGCTATTTTTATAGGCTAATTCCAAGTGATACACTCATTTTCAAAATTCTGGCTCTCGGACTATGGGACTATGTGCTTGTTGATGTCGAGCTCATCAAAAGGTAAATTATTCGAACTCAGAATCTTTATTCTGAAATAGTGAAAATAATAGTATTAATTTGTTATGGGATCCAGTAGTGTAGTGCTATTGTGGAAGGTATGATGGTGAATGATTTTTATAATACCTTGATATGTATTCTTTTTCCATTTTCACTGTTTGGAATGCATTTGCCCTTTTGTGAAAACACGGTGATGATGAGAGTTTATCTGAAGTTGTAAACCTGGAGCCACATAGGATAAGGTGGGATTCATAATTTTAAAAAAGGGATCTACAGAGAGTCCTAGTCTCTCTCCCTTATATTTAGATTCTTTATGTCAAGATATTTTCCACTTGGCTGTACTTCTTGTAGGCATTATAGACATCATCATCATCATCATCATCCCCTTCTTCTTGTTCTCCTACACTTCTTTGTCACTTTTACTGTTCTCTCTGGGTTCTTTCTTTGGATGCTTCAAACATTTAGTCATTATGTGGAGTGGGCATGTTGGGACATTGGATTCTTGTTTTTGTTTCCATTGAAGCTGATTCAAAACCTTTTGGTTGAGCAGAAAGGTAACTTGAATTACCATTAAGTGAAGGATCCTTGCACCTATCTTTTTTATATCCTTGTAAGTTTACGAGTTCAAACATGAAGCTTTGTTTGATTGAAATTTAGGTATGATCTTTCATTACAGGTGCTTCAGAACCGAATGGAAGTTTTGAGGGACAAGAGAACAGTTCCAAGAAAGGTATTTGTTTGCTGGAGCTAAGACGCACTGGGATGGTACATTGGAGTGCCTGTAGTCGAGGGTCTATTGACCAGCATGAAGAAAGCAATCATCAAGAATCATGCAACATTGTCAAAGAAGAATGCAAAGATGAAGAAGAAACTGTGGCAGTAGAGTCTCATGGATTGCCTGAATCGCGCAAGAGAAAGCGCCGTAACCTCAACCAAGTTAAAGAGACAGAGACTGCAGGGTGTGCAAAAGACAATCCTAATAGGACATCTGCAAAGAATAAGCGTCGTAGCCTCAACCAAGTGAAAGATGCAAGGGCTGCAGGATGTACAAAAGAGAGTCCAAACAGTGTATCTTCCAAACTTAAGCAAAAGAAGCATGAAAATTGCAAATCAGTTCACAAGAAAAAGGACAATTTCATTGATAGATGGTCCATAGAAAGGTAATGACTGGATCCTGTGCTTATTCTTGCTATAATCAAGTTGATATGTCATGTATGGCTATTCCATTTGATATGTCATGTATTGCTACTCCGTTTAAAGGTATAAGCTGGCTGAGAAAAGAATGTTGGAGGTCATGAAAGCTGAAGGGGCTGTCCTTGACAATCCCATTTCTCGGCCTGTGCTGAGAATGGCAGCTCGTAAACACATATGTGACACTGGGCTCTTAGACCATTTATTGAAACACATTGATGGGAAATTGGCGCCAGGTGGCTTAGAACGCTTCCGTAGGTGTTACAACACTGATGGTATAATGGAGTACTGGTTGGAGAGTGCTGACCTTGTTAGTATCAAACGTGAAGCTGGGCTACCAGATCCAAATTATGGTCCCCCAAGCTGGCTAAAGCCTGTTGGTGACAACTTCCGAGATTCCATTTGTGCTGGAGAGTTGAGGCTGCTCAAGGGAGAGCTAGCAAAAATGAAGAGGTAATGAAAGGAATTTAAGTAAAAATAGGAGTAATTTTCTTGTAGCTTAGGTGAGTCTACTTCTTTATTAATGTTCTTCCCCTTCAGGGATATGGAGGAGCTTGTATCCAAGAAACAAGATGGTCAATCAAGTCCAATTGAGGTTGGTGTTGAATTAAGGTGTTGCAAGATGATTAGGATTGCTGATCCAGTCCTCATTTGATTTGTTTCTCTTCTTAGGAGATGCACGAGGAATTGGTGAAGTGGAAAGGTAAGACTGACCAACAGCTAATGGAGATCTCAAGTTCATTGGGTAGTATGCAGGTATCAATTGAATGCTTCATGTTATCTTTTCAGCTTCTTACCTTTTGTTGGCTTGTGTTGGTCCAGCTCCAGGAAGTTTCCATTTGTATTTTTTTTTGTCTTGGAACAGGACATGTATAGAGAGCTGGTGATTTGGAAGTCCAAGACTGAAAAACAGCTTAAGGAAATTACAGATTCACTGAGCAGTCTGCAGACATCAAAGCAGTGTCCTGGCTTCAGTCCAGTATCTGAAAGATGGGAAGACTGGTTGGAGAGCACTAATTTGGACAGTATTCAGGGGGACGATTTTGCATCTTGGTTTGAAAGCACTGACCTTGTCAATACTCGGTTGAATCCTTTAGTCCAAGGAAGTTATTCAGCTCCACAATCTTGGTTGAAGCCTTTTGATAGTCTCTCTCAGGATATATGCACTAGAGAGCAGCAGCTTTTTAAGGAGGAAATGACAAAGATGAAGAGGTAACAAAATTTGATTCCTCATCTCGAAAGAAGGGTTACGCAATGTGATTGATCAACTTTCAGGATAGTGGATGTATCCAAAAGAATGAAACCCTATTACCTTCATTTTCAATCTCAGTTGTGCTTATTTTGATTTTATTAACAGAAACATGCAAGAACTGGTAACCTGTGCTGGGGAGGAAGCTCAAGTTAATGTAACAACAGATTTATATGCTACTGTGAATTCAAAGTTAGACTATGGCAACTCATTTCTTCTTTTTCAGGTAATATTTGTTATTGGTTATCAGTTTTCTTATGCATATTTGACTAAGATCACTTGTTTATCTATGCATTTATAGGAAAGGTTCAAGGATATGGTGAAATGGAAAGCTAAGGTGGAGCAACAGATGGTATAGATTTCAAATTTTGTTATCATATTGGAGGCATCAAGGAAAATATGGTAAACGAAGCTTATAAAATGAAGATGCAACATATGGGAAAGAATGTTCTTGATAGAGTAGTTTGTCATCTTTAGAGTAGGATTAGATTTTTTGTACAGGTTTTGGAGGCTGAACACATGAGCTTCTGGAATTTTCAAATCATCAAACCAACAACAATACCAACAATATAATCTTATTGGCTATATAATTACTTCTACTTACATATGACCTACTAAAAATTTGGCTATGGTTCTCTGATCCAATTGGCCAAGTAGGACAATCTTGGTATATACTTATTCGTAGGAATACAAGCTTTATTAACACTATGACCGGTACCCTTTTATTTGCATTTCCTATACTGGTGAAAGTATACCTATATTATGTAGACTAGATAGTGAAATGCTCATTCTTCCTCTTCATGAAACTGAAAGCATATCCCATTCCCTTCTCTTCCAACTACTATGCAAAAAAGGTGCATCAGTGATAGCATGAGTTAGGGTAGGCCTCCAACTAGAGTTGGCATTTTAGTTGTGTGTAATCGATAAAGCCTGAATTAAGTTTGGAAGATCTAGCTTAATTTTTGTTCAGATTTTAAGTTGAAATTTTTGGAACATGATCAGATGCATTGACATATATTTATAAATCTCAGACACCCTCTTATGTGGCTAACAAACTTGGGACCTTGCTTCAATGGATTCTCTTTAATAATTACATTAAAAGGGATTTTTTTAAATATTTTGACTTCCAAATAGCCTATTAATGTTATGATATATATATATATATATAATGTTTATGCATATTGTGATTTTTTTAATGTAAAACAAAAAGGTGCATCAATGATAGCATGAGTTGGCGTAGGCCTCCAACTAGAGTTGGCATTTTAGTTGTGTGTAACGGATAAAGCCTAAATTAAGTTTGGAAGATCTAGCCTAATTTTTGTTCAGATTTTGAGTTGAAATTTTTGGGCCATGATCAGATACATTGACATATATATAAAAATCTCTGATACCCTCTTATGTTGCTAACAACCTTGGGACCTTACTTCAATGGATTCTCTTTAATATTTACATTAAAAGGGAATTTTTTATATTTTGACTACCAAATAGCCTATTAATGTTATGAACGCTTGCGCACACACACACACACACACACATATATGTTTATGTATATTGTGATTTTTTTAATGTAAAACAAACATTTATAATGCAAGGAAAAATCATCATATAAGTAGTTGGAGGCCACATCATGTCGTTAAACTAATAAACTTCTCATAAATGACATATCTATATCAATAGATATTATTTTAAAATAATACCTTTGACCTTAGCAAAAGAAGAAAAAAAGAGTTGGGAGTCATTGACTCATTTGTATAGAATTTGATACATTTAAACTAAAATTAGTCTAATTCTAAGCAAACTTGGCAATGGTTGACCAAGTCTTAAGGGGGCATTGGGTTCAATTTTTGGGTTAATCAGGCCTTGGGTAAGGCTAAGGGTCGGGTTGCCTAGGTTCGGCCTTACTTGAGGACCAACTGGGTATGGGCAAAACAATATCGTTTTGTTGAAAATCATGTCATTTTGATTTTTTAAAAAAAATAAAAATTGATATCCCTAATTTTAAGTTCTAAAATTTCATTAAATTATAAATAAAAAACAATGTTAATATGAAATATTAATGAAATAAATACATTGTCATATACCTTCTTAAGAGTAGCTTACCATAACTAATTATAACCAACTACATATATTTACAGATCAAATTAGAAGTATTAATTTTATTTTTAATTTTAGGAAAATAACAATTAAATATATCTAAATGTTTTATGCTTGATTCTAACAAATTAAACGTGATTTAAATTAAACAAAAAATAATAGTACCAAAGATGTAAAAATTTCGTTGTAATTGATTTAAATTAATAATTTTACAATAATTTTAAATTATTAGTTTAAAATAAATTTAATAATTTTAAAATTAGATTAAAGTTTTGCTAATAATAGAGAGATGTTTGTTGCGCTTAAGGATGTTGATCTTCAAATTGAATGGCTTAAGAAAATGAAATAATTGTGATTTTTGTATGAATTAGACATGTATTTTGTTACTAATATTGGACTAATTGTAATGTATTGTATTGGAATTCGCTACTTGTAATGTTTTATATTGGATTTCTATTTGGTTAATTTTGTTGTAATGAATTAAATTGTACTTTATTATTATTGTGTTCTGATTATTGCTATATTAACTTGTTATACAATAAGCTTATTATTTAATTATTTTATATATTTTTGATACATATGTTATCTTTTGATAATGATTCTTTTATTATGTATTTAACTATTTTCTCATCTTGAATATTTATTTTGAGATTATAATATTATTTAGCTTTTTATATGTTTTAATATTTGTTTTTTATGTTAGTTTTATTTCCTACAAGAAAATGAGATATCTCTTTAAATAATTTCCTACGAGATGGAAGTGAATTTGTCAAACAATTGTAAAGTAAATGTAAATCCATTGTTTAATATACTTTAAATATTATTTATATGCATAAATAATTTTTGTTACAAAATAAAGTATATTTAAAATTAATACAAATATTTTTTATTTTTATGTTGTCAAACAGTCTACTGTATGAAGCTCTTTTAAAAAAATTATTATTTTTAATTGACAGCCAAACAGTCAACTGATTTATTAGAAAAGCGCTTCTGAAAAACGTTTTACTGATAAAAGTTCTACTAATATAAGTTCATCCAAACAGGCACTTAATTTTTTTCTAAAACTGATTCGCGTGAGATCAGTTACATCCCTAACACTAAACCCATTAGTAAATCCTTACCATATCTTCTCTAAACCATCATTCTCCTTTATTCCTCTATAATAACCTACCTTATAAAATACAAATAAAAAATATATTGTCAAACTTCTAAATTTAGTACCTTTCAAATCTCAGCCATTTCTAAAGAACAATTCTTTTCTTTTTTTTGTTTAAAGGGAAAGCCGGAGCTAATTACAAAACAGTGTGGGGGATACCGGTCCCCGACTGATCCTCAATGAGAAAATGGTGGCACCCAGAGGGTGACGAGTCAAAAAAAGTAACCCCAACATTGAAGTGGGCCGCCTGGGAGGCCAGCCAATCTGTGCATCTGTTGCTCTCTCGATAGATGTGTCGATGAGCAACAAAATAATTGCGGGAAAGTAACTCGTGTATGCCCTGGACAATAGGATTGGCTGCCTGAGTGCGGCGCGCAGTTGAGGTGAATAGGGTGTGTATTGCGATCGAATCCACCTCCAGCTCAATGTGGCGAAAACCCAGTTGCCAGGCGCGTGAGAGACCAATGAAGACTCCCTATAGTTCTGCAGACAGTGGAGAGCACCAACCCAGATTCTGAGTGAAGCCGTCCATCCAATTACCGTCACTGTCGCGTAAAAGGCCTCCTGTAGCCGCTGTTCAAGCAGTATGATTGCTGGCCCCATTAGTGTTTAATTTGATCCAACCCGGTGGTGGCTTGGTCCAATTGACGAGAAGCTCAGGACAGGGCTGGACTCGTCGGGCAGGGCTGTAGCGCCTCGTGAACGAGCTATGAAGATAATTTGCATAAGACAAAACGAGAGCGTCAGGGGAGTGGGGCCAGGTGAAATGAGTATCAAATAACGACTTGTTCCTCCAATTCTAGAGGAACCAATAAGTGAGGCCGAAAATGACCGCCCAATCATGGCCCAGAAATCGGAAGCGGGTGTGGAGGTTGGTGTGTAACCATTCCCGAAGAGGCTGAGTAAAAAAAGAAGATGCAGCAAGTTGAGGGGACAGTAGGGACCAAACTCGACGAGATTTAAAGCAATCCCGGACTGCGTGAAGGGAAGATTCATCGAAAGAACAGTAGGGGTAGCGGCTGTCCGCAGTGAGCTGCAGGTGAACCCTATGATGATTCGTGAGGAGCCAATCATGCCCGAGCGGCCAGAGAAAGGAACGGGTACGTGGTGGTCTCGACCACTACCAAATGATCTTCCAAACCCCATGCGATGACTCAGAGTCATGGCCCAAAAGCATGGAGTAGGTAGACGCAACTGTAAAAAAACGGCTGTCGAAAGGACCCCAGACCAGCTTGTCGGGGCCAAGGATTTGATGGGGCGGGAATGTACTGGCGATAGGGTGATAGATCGAGGATGGAAGCCACGATTGGCATTGGGCCCAATCCCATTGGCCACTAGAAGTCACAAAATGGGATGCATTCAAAGAAATGGAGGCTTCGGGAATAGTGTGAGTAGCGTGGGAGAGAAGGGGCCCAGTGCCCATCACCCACGAGTCGAGCCAGAAGCGCGTTCTGGAACCGTCGCCAATCATCCATTTCAGTCCTTGGTGTACTATAGGCCAGGTGGCTCGGATGCTTCTCCAGACCATAGAACCCCCGGTGGGAGGCAAGGAGGGGAGAATGTGAGTAGCATCGAATCAGTATTTGCTAGAGAGCACTTAAACCCACAAAACGGTCCGATTGGTGATGAGAGTCCATCCGAGTTTAGCAAGAAAAGCTTCATTTGTTTCCCGAATGTGCCGAATTTCGAGCCCGCCCAATTCCTTGGGTTTGCAAACATCTTTCTAGTGAACAAGGTGCACTTTGCATTGATCGCGAGATGAACCCCAGAGGAATTGGATCATAGCTCGTTCCAGAGCATCACACAAACTGCGAGGAAGGCAAACAGTCTGCATGGTGTAACTCGGGATGGCCGCTAATACTAATTGAAGCAGCGTGACGCGCCCTGTGAAGGAAAGAAGTTTGGCCAACCAACCCGAGAGACACTAGCGGACCTTGTCAAGAATGGATTGATAAGTGCGATGGGTGACACGCTGATGCAGAAGGGGGATGCCAAGATACCTGTCGAGGTCAGTGGTCCGGTGTACACCTAAGGTGCTGCTGAGGGATTGACACATGGAGGAAGAGGTGTTGCGGGAGAAATAGCAACGGGATTTAGCTAGACTCACTCGTTGCCCAGAGGCGGCACAGAAGGAGTTAAGAGTATCCTGAATAACAGACACCTGATCAAGCAAAGCTTCCGCGAATAGGATGAGGTCATCTGCAAAAAATAAGTGAGACAGGGGTGGCCCATTCCTACTCAACCAGATCGGCCGCCAGTGTCCTTTGGTCACCTTGTGAGAGATAGCATGACCCAGACGTTCCATACACAGAACAAAAAGGTAGGAGAGAGGGGGTTGCCCTGACGGATACCTCGAGAAGGGAGGAACGGGTCACCTAAGTCCCCCTGCCAGTTAACTTGGAGGGAGACAGTAGTGATGCATTTCATGATGAGGGTAATAAGAGTGCCTGGAAGGCCCACATCTATAAGAGTGTCATGTATGAAGGCCCAATGAAGATGATCATATGCTTTTTCCAAGTCCACTTTGACTGTCATGAGCCCCTTACGCCCGGATTTCCTACGCATGGAATGAATGACTTCCTGGGTGATTATGATGTTGTCGGTAATTAGTCATCCTGGTACGAAACTACATTGAGTAGGAGAGACAAGGTCATCGAGATACGGTTTCATGCGATTAACCAGAATCCTAGTGAGGCCTTTGTAAAGGACGGTACAGAGAGCGATAGGTCTGAACTGAGAGAGCGACGACGGGGACAGGATTTTGGGAAGAAGGACTAGAATGGTACGGTTTAGATTAGAGTCCCAGAGGCCGTGACTAAAGATCTGCTGGAGGAAATTCGTCAGAGAAGGGCCGATAGTGTCCCATTGAGACTGGTAAAACAAAGCTGGTAAACCATCAATGCCGAGCGCTTTGTTAGGAGCCATGGAGAAGAAAGCGGTTTTAACCTCCTCAGGGCAGAGCGGTCGGGTGAGGTCATCGGTGGCGGTAAGAGAAAGTGGGGGAAAATGCCCCTGAAGGTGCCAACCAGGGGGGAGGGACCTTTGAAGTGGTAGAGATATGCGAAGTGGCATCGGGCTAAGGCGTGGAGGGCTGGAGGGTCAGTGTGAACGATTCCATCCTCAGTAGTTAAAGAAGTAATGCACGTTTGACGCCGCTTGGATTTGGTGAGAGAATGGTAGTAGGAAGTATTCTTGTCGCCCTCAGTGAGCCATTGGCTGCGTGATTGTTGATGCCAAAATAGCTCTTCCTGTGTCAGAACATGTTCTAATTCAGCCTGCAGATAGGCCTCAAGCGCTTGGAGGGAGGACAAGGCAGAATCTTCCAAAGGTTGTTGGATGCCAGCCAAGCGGGCCATGAGGCATTTTTTGCGGTGGAATATGTTCCCAAAGGTGTCATTATTCCATTGTAGAAGTTTGTCCGAAAAATGAGGCAGCGCGTCATTGAGGTGCGAGGAAGAATGAGGCCAGTGCTCAGCAACGACACGACTGAAATCCTCGTGTGTGAGCCAAGCTGATTGAAACCAAAAAGGACGCCTGAATGACAGATGAGGGTAGGGTCTAGTAAAAGTGAGGAGAAGGGGTCGATGATCATATTTCAAAAAAGGTAGGTGCATCACTCTGGTACAAGGGAAAGCGTCGTGCCAAGTAGGAGAACAAAAAGTGCGATTTAAACGAGCCTGAACCTGCCCGCGATGCCACGTGAAACAAAGACCTACATAAGCAACTTCCTGAAGGTTGCAGAGATGCATGCAATTGCAGAAGTGGGGGTTGACAATGGGTTGAAGACGGGAGCCTCCACGTTTATCTCGGCTTTCCAATTTGGCATTAAAATCTCCACCTAGAAGCCATGGGTGAGTGATAGTGCGCGCTATGGTGAGGAGGTAATGCTAGAGGAACTTTTGAAGAGCATGAGACGGACTACCATAAATGGTCGTGAACTCCACAGTAACCAGATATCGCCCGAAAAACCCTCAGCTTAACCCAAAAGGACTGTTCAAAACCCAGAGAACTGATGACTTGCACTGCACGAGCCCCACTGATGCGAGGTTCTACCAGTACATGAAGGCGAGGTTTATGAAGACGGATGTAATTCTTCATGATAGGCTTGAAGGACCGACCTCCAGCCCCTTGACAATTCCATAGAAAAATCGACATGACAACAATCAGGGAGGACACAAATCATACTGCAGGGAGAGGGACCGCAGACTCGGTCAAATCCTAAGTTGGAGTGAGGGTGGGCCCTAGGCTAGAATTTGCCATACGAGTATCTTGATCTGCTACAATGACCTCGGGAGCCGACTGTGTAGGAGGGTCTGGGGGTCGGGGGTGGGTTGTCTCGGAGGTGGGCTCGGAGGGAAGGGGTGAGGGGGGAGAGTGACTTGGGTCGCTCGGGTCCTCGTCCATGGCTCCAGCCTGTAAAGAAATCGAGTCGGGTAAGGCAAGGTCGGGGTCAGAAACAACCAGGTACGCATGGGAAGGAATGGAGAGGGCGAGGTGGCTAGAAGTGGGCCCGAAAGTGCAGTGGGCCTGGGCTAGGGGGATCGGGCCACAAGAGGCCTGAGGAGGGAGGGGGGTTGGGGCTGGGCTGGGGAGGACTGGGCCATAGGGAGGAGGGGCCTGTAGGGATAGGGCTGTGGTGACTTGGGCTACTAGCTAGAGAGACTGGGCTTAGCCTAGTGGACGGGTCTGCACGGATGCAGACGACGCCGTGTTGTGCGGAGCTGGTTTTAATCCAACTGAGACGCGTCTAGGGCGAAGGGATGGGTCTTTTTGCGTGGTCGATAGAGAGAGGGGCGGTTTGGGCAGGCGATGTTGAGAGGACATGTCGGGGGGAGGGAGATGAGACGTGTCAGTGATTGTTGGGGCGCGATCCGTTGGAGGATGGGACTCGTCTGGAGAGGAGAGCGCTGCGAATCGTGAGCCCTGCAACCCGGTAGGGGGAATGACGGAGGCGCTGGCATTTTTGGTCGTAGAGGGGTTAGGGGTCCAGCGAGCGCGCCGTTGAACCTGCATCCATGGATCAAAGGGGGCAGGGCTATCCGTGGGGGGAAGTGTGCTGGAGCTGCTTGCGTTCGGTGCAGATAGGGCCAGGGGAGCGGGGGGAGGTTTCGTAGTGTCTGAGGAGCCGGGCAACTAGGGCAGGAGGAGGATCCGTGGCCTACGCGACCGTAGTGAAAGCAAATCTGCAGTAGGCCTTTATAGGCCACGCGAATCAGTTCTCCGTCCAGTTCAATCACCGATCGAAGAGGGGAGCTGAGGTCCAGAGTGACTGCAACCCGGGTAAAACGACCGCGGTATGCTTGGAGTGTTGTCTCGTCGATCTTCATTGTGCGCCCCATAAGATTGCCTAATGCGGTAAGTATGGAAAGATGGTAATGCGCAATGGGCAAGTCAGGGAAGCGAACCCACGCTACGGCGTGGGTAATTTTTCCAAAAGAGGGGCAAAAGTCCGGCGACCAGGGCAGCACGGAGAGGACGTGGCCTGCAAGGATCCAAGGGCCCTGCGTCAAAGCACGAAGGTAATCAGTTTCTTCTTTAAAATTAATGAGAAAAAAAATTATTTTCTAAATCAACGAGTTTCAGGGGGCCTGTGGGTGTCTATAGTGATTGAAGGCAATCCTTCAGCAGATTGAACCCGATTTTGCTTCCCAGAAGCTTGACAATGACGGCAGTGGACCAGAGATGGTCTAACTTTTCTTTAAAGGTATTGGAGAGTTCAACCCCAAGACCGTGTGAACCCTGTACAAGATTAATGTCACCTTCAGATAGCTCAATGGGTTCCTCCTCTAGCCAAGGTAAGTCAGTTGGGTTGGGTGCGATGCGACGATGGCCTGTTAACGCCTCACTGTAACTTTGAGAATGGGGTGTGTCAGGTAGAGTGGAGGGGGGGGTCTTTCTCCCGCTCCCGAATGCGGACTTTCTTAGCTGTTGGTCGAGTAGCATCAATGGCATTGTGTGAAGACATTGGATCATGAGTGCTTAAAGACATTGGATCATCAGGGAGTACTTGTCCGTTTGGGCCTGACTATATGTTCGAAAAAGTCTGAACTGCTAAAGTAACTCTGCCTGATTCTAGATTAAAACAATATAACATACTCATATAGGTATTGTTCAAGCCACCATAAAAGTATAAATTTTTTTGTTACTTTATTTCTAAACTTTCGTTTTTCTATTAATGAAGCTAATTTCTTAAAGATATTAGAGGCTCAAATTTAAATTCAATGCAATAACAAAGTTTTATAACTATCGTGTATTATCAAATGGTTTATAAATTACAAAATCATGCTCTAGATATGATAATTAAAATATGTTCAATACTAGGTTACGTCTGGATCCGTCAATGGACATCTTAAGAAGAGCTAATTAACATTCTTTCAGATTGGTGAATAAGTAAGTAGTTATGAAAAACTTAATCAAATGATCCAAAAGTTATTATCCATATCAAAAGCAAATTTCTATTTTAAAAGATGGCTGTAAAAATCAAATTCAAAAGCTACTTGGCTCAATGGTAAGAGGCATGCTCTTAAAGTGCAACAAAACCTTGAGATCTTGGGTTCGAGTCGTGGCTCCCCCTGAACCAAAGAGGACAATACCTGGAGTGACGGCGGTAGAGGCCGGGCTCTACAGTAGCGGTCGCGTGGCCAGAGTTCACGGACCCTACAAAAATCCTATTGTACAATTACAAAAAATGGAATAATTGATTTGTCACCCATAAAAGCATCCTCTTGCCTTCACCTAATAGTTATCTATTTATTGAATAAAAAAAACTAAGGGGAGGTGTTACAATGGTTATTCTATACACTAAACTTACACCGCAAGTTATACCTACTCCTTTGCACAAAAATCTCACTTAGGTTCATTTAAGTAAGACTCAGTCGTCTTACATGATCGTTGACAAGCTAAGTTGTTTTCAAATGTCTCACAACCGTTGCGTTTTAACTCTCACAATTTTGAAGATTATTAAGAAAGCACTAAACTAACAAAGACAATAATAGGAGCATGAAAGAGATACAACAAATGCTAACCTTTATTACTTCCCTCAAAGTATACAAAGGAATACTATTTCATTCTAATGTGAGGAGCGAGGCTCAAATGAGCCATTTATAGGCATATCTAGCTTTATAGCTAAGTTAGAATCTTAACTGAACTTAACTAACTAAATCATGGTTTGGCTTTGAAACTTGATATGGCTAAAGCTTATGATAGAGTGGAGTTGGTTTTTTTGCAAGTAGTTATGGAGAAAATGGGTTTCAATTATACTTGGATAAGGTGGATCATGGAGTGTATCTCCTCTGTTACTTACATCCTCAATGTCAATGGTAAGAGATCTGGTCTTATTACTCCAACTAGGGGTCTTAGGCAAAGGGATCCTCTATCCCCTTACCTGTTTTTGTTTGTGGTAGATGTTTTGTCCCGACTGGTTAATAAGGCCATTTCGTCTAGACAGTTAGAGGGACTTAGGTTAGTAGGAGATTTTCCAGTCCTGTGCCACTTACTATTTGCTGATATGCATTGTTTTTCTTACCTGCTGATGCTGCTAATGTGTCTTTTATGTTTGATCTCCTTGATAAGTACTGTAAAGCTTCAGGCCAGAAGGTGAATCTGTCTAAGTCCAGTATTATCTTCAGCTCCAATACTCCTGCAATCAAGAGGAATGAATTGACGTTGCTTTTGGGAGTTCATGAAGCGTCTAATCCTGGGACCTATTTGGGGCTTCCTAATTTATGGGGAATGACAAAGAGAAGAGCAGTGGAGTTTATCAAGGACCGGATTATCAAAAAGATGAATGGGTGGAAGACCAAATTGCTCAGTCAGGGTGGTTGGGAGGTACTTATCAAAGCAGTGGCTTGTGCTATGCCGATTTATCTGATGCTATGTATCAAGTTCCCTGCAAAATCCTGTGATGAGATTAATGCTGTGCTTGCTAATTTCTGGTGGGGGCAGAAGGATCATGAGCATAGGATACATTGGGTTAGCTGGCTCACAATGACAACAAGTAAAAGTGTTGGAGGCATGGGTTTTAAGGATCTGAAGCTGTTGAATATTGCTTTGCTTGCTCGTCAGTGTTGGAGATTGTTTACAAACCCAAATGCATTATGGGCAAGGGTACTGAAAGGCTTATACTTTCCTAAAACCTCTTGTCTGCAGGCAAAAAAGGGGTCTAGGGCTTCTTGGATTTGGACTAGTTTGTTGGAAGGGAGGGATTTCTTGAAGCAACATATTCAGTGGCAAGTTGTGGATGGTCGAAGCATCAATATTTGGGAAGAACCATGGATTAAGGGTAGATCAGTGCCTAAACCTGAAGGCCTTCCTATCGGTGCTCCTCAGAAAGTGGCAGACTTGATTGATTCTCATGCGGAACAATGGAAGCTTGAGGCTGTGAGGGACTATCTTACTAATAAGTACTTCAGATAGGTATATTTGGCCAGGAGCGGCTAATGACATTTACTCTGTTAAAGTGGGATACCAGCTCTTGCAACAAGTTGCAGTAACTTCAATCGTTCATAGAGCTGCCACCTCTCATTTTGTGGACAAGTCTCTTTGGAAATGGCTTTGGAAACTCATTCTTCCATCCAAGATTAAGGTATTCCTTTGGAAAGCCCTTAGAAATATATTGCCTACTAATTCTAATTTGGTTCATCGATCAGTTCATATTGATCCCTTGTGTCCTATATGCAGCTGTGAATTTGAGACTATTGAGCATATGTTCTTGTTATGTCCTTGGACACAATGTGTATGGTTTGGTAGTGCATTGGGTTTACAAATTTCAAGGCAAGGGTTGTCTACTTTAGATGCATGGCTACTGGATTTGAATGAGGCTTTTAATAAGTCTTTGTCTGGTGATATTCCTATGGTGTTTATTGTTATTTTGCTTTGGAATATTTGGAAGCAAAGGTGTAAGGTGGTCTTTCAAAAGGTTAGACCTGATCCAATTAGATGTATTGAGAAAAGTATTGCTTTATTGATTGAATGTAGCTCTATGCAGATACAAGATGGACTGCAGAGGATATCATCTCCGAAGAATTCTTGAATCAAACCAGTAGTTGGATATTTGAAATTGAATTGCGATGGTTCTTTTAAAGATGGGGATGCAGGTTGGGCAGTGCTTCTTCAGAATGCTGCAGGTAATATAGTAGATGGTTTAGCTTCAGATTGCAAGGTAGGGTCTGCACTTGAGGCTGAAGCTAGGGCCATGTATGAAGGAGTGAAGCTTTTGGAGCGGAAGGGCTATCATAATGTACAGATTGAATTGGACTCACATATTGTGCATTCAGAAATAATAAAGAATAAAGGGAAGGGTCAATGGAAAATTCATTCATACATTTCTGACATACTGTGTAGCGCCCCCTCATCGTAGGGTACATATCGGGACGCCCGGAGGTCGCTCCGACACGTGTCCCACGATAAAGGTGCACTACCAGAAAATTCCGCTAATAATCCATATGGCATCGCAGTAAATAAATCACAATATAACAGTAATCAGTAAATTA
>JAOTIZ010000201.1:33968940-33981507 GCA_027123425.1 Erythroxylum panamense | reverse complement strand
GTGCCCGTGGTTTTTCTCCGGTTTGGGAGTTTCCACGTAAATTCTCTTGTGTTGTTATTTTCTGATATTTTTGTCTACTATATATCATTGGGTGTGGGTTTGGAAGGTCTAAATTCCTAACATCTACATCACATGATGAAAGACCACACCGAATTGAATAACCATGAGTCTCTTTCACTTTATTTAGTTCTGAAACATTAATGCAAAATTGCAATATGGCTAAAATTGTAATGTAGTCAGGTCTGATTCCTTCTTTAAGCATCATCCACTGGAACAGTTCTACAAATTGAGTGTCATGTCTACCTTCTACAAAGGCATCAAGCATAGAGTTCCATGATATAATGTCTCTCCTACAGATCATCAAGAATGTGTAATATGCAGCTTCTGTCTCACCACATTTAGCATAAAATTTGACAAGGGCATTGCCAACAAATGTATCCTGATATAAGCAAAAATGTCGGAGAACATAGCCATGGATCTCTCTGGCCAACTGCAAATGTCTGATCCTGGGCAATTGGCCAAGTAGGACAATCTTGGTGTATACTTACTCGCACGAATACAAGCTTTATTAACACTATGACCAGTACCCTTTTTATTTGCATTTCTTAGACTGGTGAAAGTATACCTATATTATGTAGACTGGATAGTGTAATGCTCATTCTTCCTCTTCATGAAACTGAAAGCATATCCCATTCCCTTCTCTACTAACTACTATGCAAAAAGGTGCATCAGTGATAGCATGAGTTGGGGTAGGCCTCCAACCAGAGTTGGCATTTTAGTTGTGTGTAATGAATAAAGCCTGAATTAAGTTTGGAAGATTTAGTCTAATACTTATATTATGTAGACTGGATAGTGAAATGCTCATTCTTCCTTTTCATGAAATTGAAAGCATATCTCATTCCAACTTTAGGGTAGGTTGATAAGGGGCTCTCTTGGTTTAAGTGAGGTTGTAGGTTTGAACACCCCTCATGTATGCAGCCGTTTAAAATTTATGACCAGAGCTTTGCCTCCCGCAAGGGACCTACACGACTTGAGCGGGGATTAATCTGGGTATGGATGACTTAAAAATGCCTTCCTATAGTTGAGACCCGCCTAAGATACTTAGTGGGCCAAAAAAAAAAAGCATATCCCATTCCCTTCTCTACTAACAGCGCCTGTCAGGCTGTCAGGCTGGAGCGCCTGTCAGGTTGGACGGCCAACCTTCTTTCCCTCGCCGGTCGCACCACGCTGATCCAGTCAGTCATAGCTGCTCTCCCTAGCTTTACCATGCAGACGGTCCGTCTTCCCCGTCGTCATTACGATGATATTGAGAAATTGATGCGTCAGTTTCTTTGGGGCTATTCCACTGGGGCTCACCGACCCCACCTTGTCAGCTGGGAGGATGTTTGTCGTCCCAAAGCCCAGGGTGGCTTGGGCATTCGGCCAATTCATGCCACCAATAATGCTTTGTTTGCTAAATTAGGATGGACTCTGATTGCCAATCCTTCTGCATTATGGGTCCAAGTTCTTGGCGCTAAGTACAGATTTAATGTTCTCAATCCCCCCACCTCCTTTGCAGCTACTGGCGGGTCTATGGTGTGGTGGGGCATTCAGGCTACTTGGCACCTGGTTACCCGAGGTATGCGATGGAGTGTCGGTGATGGAGAGCAGACCAAATTCTGGCTGGACCCCTGGCTTATCCACTCAGGGCCCATTGCTCCCCAAGCCCTTTCTCCCATCCCGGATCCCATTCTCCATTCTAGCGTCCGAGAGTTCGTGGCCTTCGACGGTACTTGGCGCTAGGACGCCTTCTGAGCTCTCCTTCCGCCTGATATTTGCCGTTTAATCGCTGGGACTCTCCCCCCGCAACCCTGCTTAGGTCCAGATACATTGATTTGGGGCCCCTCCGATTCAGGTCAGTTCACCGTTGCTTTGGTTTACGATATGATTATGAACTCTGAACCGGAGCCCAATCCTGCGGCGTGGTCAGTCATTTGGAGATGGCAGGGTCCTGAACGCATTCGATCTTTTCTTTGGCTGTTGGCTAAGGATCGGCTCCTCACTAACCAGACCAAAGTGCGCCGGCATTTCACTACCGACGATGCTTGTGCGCATTGCAGACTGGAGGAATCTTCGCTTCATGTCATGCGTGACTGCGTGAAAGCGCGGCAAGTGTGGCATAGCTTCCCGCCCCACATCGTCCCTCCTGGTTTCTACACTTTGTCTCTGAGGGACTGGATCACTCACAACCTCCGTTCTCACCGACAGGCGCTGGGACACGCCTGGTCCTTCCTTTTCGGCCTTACTTGCTGGTTCCTATGGCAATGGAGGAATATGTCCCTCTTTGATGATCAGTTTTCTTGGCCTAACTCACCCATTTTTACTATTTTGTCTTATGCAGGTACTCTCCTTTAGGCAGCTACTTGTCACGACAGCGCAAGGCTTGCCATTCACCGCCCCCGACTTGTGCGTTTCACTGGGTGGACCAAACCCCCCATGAGTTGGCTCCGATTGAACACAGATGGTGCCTGCAACCGTGCTTGGTCTGTAGCTACTGCCGGTGGGCTCCTCCGAGATAGTACCGGTAACTGGAAGGGTGGCTTCTCCCAAAACCTTGGTTGGTGCTCCCCTTTCACCGCGGAACTCTGGGGTAGGGATGGCAGTAGGTTTTCAACCCGATTAATATCCGCACTACCCGACCCAATAGATTTAGATATGGACAGTGAATTGTAAAAACCGATCGATATGGATATGAATATGGGTTCAGTCATAAAAAATGGATATGGATATGGGTAGAGTAAAACCCGAACCATGGATACCCATATCCTACCCGGTTTTTATTAACTCTATTTTTTCTATTTTTTCTTGAATATTTATGGTTAAATATAATAAAATATTAAAATTTTATATGAAGAAACAACTTTAAAATCTCCACATTACTCCTCAGTACTCACATTTTTCATCATATTTTATTTTTCTTATAGGATGATAATAATGCAAATGATATGGAGATGGAGTTTTGAATGTTGTAGAGTTCACGCAAAGACAATTTGAAGCTTTAGTTATTTCAATCTTTGTTCCAGTTCTAAATTGTGAAAAATGTATGTTGTCTTTGTACTAAATATTATGATTTTTATTATTCCAATTTTATGATTTTTTTAATACATACAAATCAAAATCTTGACTTATTATTATTAAAGTTATTTTGATTTGGAACATTCGCAAAAATCTACTCTTTATAATTTTTATTTAGAAGTTATATTTTTATGTGTTATACAACCAGATTGATATCTAAAAACTCGAACAACCCAATGGATTTAGATATGGGTAGTAAATCGTAAATACCGATGGATATGGATATAGATATGGGTTGAGTCATAAAAAATGGATATGGATATAGATATGGGTTGAGTCATAAAAAATGGATATGGGTAGAGTAAAATCCGAACCAAACCCTACCCAATGCCATCCCTAGTCTGGTCCTTTTGGCCAATCAATGAGTCTGATGCAGTATTATGAATTCCGTATCCTACCGGCCGGAAAACGATATCGAAATATTAATTTTAGTACTGGGTTTAAATATCGGTCGGTACCGGCCAATATCAGTTGGTACCGGCCGTATTATAAATACCGACCAATACCGAAAAAATTAAAAAATCTAGCGACTAAATTGCAAAATTTTTAATTTTAAATTTTCAAAAAAATCAAAATTTTTAAAATTTTTACTCTCTCGCGTCTAATAAATTAAATAATATATGTTTTTTGTTTCATATTTTAATTCTACTTTGTTGTTTCCTTATTACGAGCTCTTATTGTAAATTACAATAATTTTAGAGTTAAGGATATTTATTATTCTTTTTATTAGATGTTTTGATGTAATTATTATTTATTATATAATGAAAATTAAAATTGTAATATTTAAAATACTGTATATTGTTCTTAATTTTATATTTTTAATAACGATTTTCTTTTTTCATATAAATTGTGGTTATTATTTATATGTGAAATATCTGAAAATTATTGTTATTTTATATTAATTGTGATTATTATTTATTATTTTGATTTTTAGAAACTAGGTTAAAAATATACAGTACAATTGTACAATATGACAATGGACTATTTTGCAATTTTAAAAAAATTCAGGGACTATTTTATAAATTTAAAAATTACCCGAAACGGTACCTGATATTGACCGGTACCGATACAATATCGTACCAGAACCTAATCCAGTACCAAGTCTGGTACGGTATTCATAACATTAGTCTGATGGGAGGTCTTGTGATCCTACACGGACGACCTTTCATGAATAGTTAAACTCAATGGTTACTCCGTACCGTCAAATTAAGAGTGATGGTTTGCCATTCAGTCATTGGTACTTCACGTGGGTCCACTTTCACTATGTACTGTAAGTTACAAGAGTTTTTTTTAATAAAAGGAAAATCCGAAACAATTTACAACATGAGTCTAGAGGAGCGGTATATCCTCTACAAGGAGAAAATGGCACCCTATGGGTGGGGCTTCTAGATAGCTGACCCCTATATCGAAATAAGTGGCGTAATTTGCTAGCCAATCGGCGTATCTGTTGCTCTCTCGATATATGTGGCGATGTACAATAACCCAGTTTCGGGTGAGCAACTCATATATACCTTGAACGATGGGGTTGAGGGCCTTGGCTCTGTTAGCTGCGAAGGAAATTAATTGGAGTGCCGTTGTAGAATCCACTTCTAACTCAATCCGACGATAGCCCAGATTTCAAGTGATTGTGAGCCCAGTAAAAATCCCCCAAAGTTCCCCGGACATCGATGAACACCAACCTAGATTTTGGGTGAACCCTCCGAGCCAGTTGCCTGCACAGTCCCGTAGAAGTCTGCCTGCTGTGGCTATGGAAGAGTAGCGTTTACTAGTGTCATCGGTATTAAGTTTCACCCAACCCGAGAAAGGTGTGCTCCATCTGAGACATTGCTAATGTCGAGGGTGAGGGCCGGATGCTGTTGCATTCCGCCAGTCGGTTGCCTGTCGTATCAGACCTGCATAAGACAAAATACAAGATGTGGGTGAAGAAGACCAAGTAAAATTTGCATCAAATAAAGTCAGATTTCTCCATGTCCATAGGAGACAACAGGTGGTGCCAAACAGGATCGCCCAATCGTGTCCGTGGACGTATCGGTGTTGCTGTAGGTTTTTCTGGACCCACTCTTGCTCTGGCATAGTGAAGAAGTCGTGAGGAATAACATGGGAGGGAAAAGTGGTCCACGTTTGGTGGGCTTTGATGCAATCCCGCAGGACATGTAGAGAGGATTCTTCAAGGCGGCAATGATGACACGATCCATCCATGGTGATGTGCCGACGGACGAGATGTTATTTAGTGAGAAGGCGATCGTGTGCCAAAAGCCAGAGAAAAGAGCGGATACGTTGGGGACCCTGCCATTGCCAAATTTCCTTCCAAACCGCATTGGGCTGTCCATCTTCGTTGTCTATGAGCAAGGAGTAAAAGGAGGCGACCGTGAATTCGTCAGTGTCGGAATAACCCCAGGTCAGTTTGTCCTGTCCCAACTATGGTTTCAAGGGATATGTACCCGCGATAGTCCTACAGATCGAGGTGGGAAGATAAGGGTGAATAACTTCCCATTTCCAGTTACCATCGACATCCGCCACGTGTTGGATACTGAGAGTGAGAATGGTGTTAGGAATTGGGGATGTGGCCAGGTATACCAGGGGGCCCACTCGCGGAATCCATGGATCGATCCAGAAACAGATCCTAGATTTGTCGCCTACCCTCCAATGCATGCCCTGGAGCACGAGGTGCCAAGTAGCCTTTAAACTTTTCTAGATCATCGAGCCACCTTTGCCTTCCAGCTCAGTGGGGTTATTGTTGGCGTCAAAATTGTACTTTTCAGAGAGAATTCACACCCATAGAACAGTAGGCTTGGTAATCAACATCCATCCTATTTTGGCTAAGAAAGCGTCATTGGTGGCGCGGATTTTTTGGATGTCAAGTCCCCTGGTTGCTTTCGGTTTACAGACATCCTCCCAGGTGACGAGGTGTATCCTTTTTCGTCCATTGGAAGCCCCCCACAGAAATTGACGCATCAGTTTCTCCAGCTCGTCATAGAGACTGCAGGGTAGCCTGACCATCTGCATAGTGTAACTAGGGAGAGCCTAAATGACAGCTTGGGTCAAGGTGATGCGACCCACCAGAGCTAACTGGTTAGCTAACCATCCAGATAGTCGTTGGTGTACCTTGTCTAGGATGTATTGGTACGTGCGTTTGCTGGCTCGTTCCTACAATAGGGGAACCCCAAGATACCGGCCTAGGTCAGTAGTCTGGTTAATGTTTAGAGCTTAGCTTAAAGTTGTTGTAACAGAGCTGAACATTTTTGGAGTAGTAGCATTGGGATTTAGCTAGATTGACTCGTTGTCCTGATGCGTCACAAAACATTTGCAGGGTTTCCCAAATTACTACTACTTGATCCATCGAGGCTTCAGCGAAAAGAATGAGATCATCCACAAAGAATAGATGAGTAAGAGGAGGTCCAGATCTACTAAGTTTGATCGGCTTCCATCATCCTTGTGTCACCGCGTGGTTAATGGAGTGACCTAGACGCTCCATACATAGAACGAAAAGGTAAGGCGAAAGAGGATCGCCCTGGCGTATCCCTCGAGAGGGTCGAAAGACGGTGCTGAGTTCGCCATTCCAGGTCACTTGCATGGAGACCGTGGAGATGCATTGCATGATGAGGTTAATCAGCGAAGTAGGGATGCTGATATCATTAAGGGTATCTTGAATGAATGTCCAGGATAACCTATCATAGGCTTTCTCCAGGTCCACCTTCAGAGCTATAATCCCGTTGGGCCCAATTTGTGTTTCAAGGTATGGATGACTTCTTGAGTGATGACGATGTTATCAGTGATCATTCGCCCCAGGACAAAGCTGCTTTGTGTCGGAGCTACCAGCTTGTCGAGGTAAGGTTTAAGCTTGTTCACAATGATCTTTGTGAGAGCTTTATAGAGCATAGAGCAGAGAGCGATAGGTCGAAAGTGCGTAATAGAAGCGGGGGACGAGATCTTGGGGATGAGAACTATGATGGTCCTGTTGAGCTTAGGGTCCCAGGCTTCCAGCCGAAAATTACGCTGTATGAATCGGGTCACGAATGGGCCAAGTGTTGCCCATTGGGATTGATAGAAAAAAGCAGGAAAGCCATCAAATCCAAGGGCCTTGTGGGGATTCATGCTTTGAAATGCTATCTTGACTTCCTCGTGGCTGGGGGTTCGAGCTAGCTCTTCATGAGTGGACTGAGGGAGGGGAGGAAATTTACCATGTAAAGGTGGAGGAGTGTGAGGTCGGTTGTCATCAGTGTATAACTCCTCCACAAATTTGTGCGCTAGCAGTCTGAGACTCGCATTATCTGAGATGAGATTTCCAGTGGCATCTGTTAAGGAATGAATCCTGGCTTGACGTTGTTTTTGGTGTGTAATGGCATGATAGTACTTGGTATTTCTATCACCCTGACCAAGTCATTTGCTTCTGGATTGCTGATGCCAATAAAGTTCTTCTTGATACAGGACCTGTTCTAATTATTTCCTTTAAGTAATCCTCGAGGTCCCATAGAGAGGCTGAGTCAGGCTCATCGAGGTGTTTTTGGATGCTTTCGAGGCGCACCATGAGTCGTCTCTTTCTATGGAAAATATTGCCAAACGTGGTATGGTTCCAATTCTGTAGGTGTTCCGAAAAAGTCCGGATCTAGGTTGTCAATGGTCTACGACAAATTGGCCAAAGCCAGGATGGGTGAGCCAAGCGGATTGGAACCTGAAAGGCCTAGTAGTCGGGGGAGTGTCATTGTTATTGGTAAAGGTGATGAGGAGAGGGCGGTGGTCAGACTTTAGAAAAGGTAAATGATGCATCGTTGTGGATTGGACAGCTGAAAACCAATTAGTGCAGCAGAAAGCCTGATCCAAAGAGCGAGCAGATTGACGCTTCTTTAGGTAAATCGGGGTCTCGAGAATCCTACGTCAAGAAGATTACAATTGTGCACACAGTCACGAAAATGCCTATTAGTGAGAGGTTGGAGCCGGGATCCTACGCGTTGATCAGTAGCTTCCAATTTGGCATTGAAATCTCCTCCAAACAGCCAAGGTTTAGTAGTGATTTGAGCAATTTGCTGTAATTACCGCCAGAGGTAATGTTGTAGAGAGTACGTCGGGTTGGCATATATGGCGGTGAAGACAAAAGAAAATTGATCCCAGTCTATATTGGCATGAATAAACTGACGGTGCGCTATAATGACACGAACTGTAATGTAAGGTTTCCAAAGAAGCCATATTTTGCTCGAATAGCCCTCGGCTTACCCTATAACAATGAGCAAATCCCAAACTTCTAATGACCTTCATGGCTCGGATCCCACTTATACGAGGCTCTACTAAGATGAGAAACCCCAGCTTGTGGATACGAATATAATTCTTGATGATAGGCTTGAAGGTCCTCCCTTCAGCCCCTTGACAGTTCCATATAAGGATTGACATAATAAACAGGAAAAAAGGGGAAGGTTTAATCTGTAGGAGGTCTAACTGCCAGTGCAGTCGACTCTCAGGGCTGGGTTGGCAAGGGACCCTGAGGATTCTCTATCATTTGGGTATCAGATATGGGATGCTGGTCTTGATCTGCTATCAAATCGATAATCGGGTCAGGAGGGCGAGGTGGGGTAATTGGGGGACCACTCCCTGTAGATGACGAGGCGGCATGAGGACCAACATCAGTTGGATCTTCATCCATAGCCTTGTAGCCCAATTCCTCCGGAGCCGGTAAGGTGATGGACGGGTCTTAAAGGATGACTTCGGCATGGGATGGGAGTGAGATAGCTACGTGATGTGTTAATGGACTGGGCTCTTCTTGTGGTGTGGGCTTGGAAGTGGGCAGAGAGTGTTGCACGGGGGTTGGGCCAGTGGGCTCGAATGGGAGGGGGCTGGGGAGGGACGTGGGCCTGGCCCACGGATCTACATTGGGTGGGGCGGGAGGCTATCATTTTGGTGCTGGAGTTAAACGACAACATCTTGGCATGAGAAGCCTGGCGACTTGCGAGTCCTTCGCCAGATGGATTAGGAATTAAGGATTGCTCCAGACTGTTCTGCAGAGCTGTCGCGTCAAGATGTGGGGCTGGGGGATGTGCAGTGACTGCTGGAGAGGAGGTCGAGGCCAGCGGTGCTGAGTCGGACAAGGCTATGTACCTCGAGCCTTGCATTCCGGCGGTGGTGGAGCGGGAGGAACGTTTGGGTCTGAGACTCGTGAGGGCGGTGGGTGGTCTCTGGGTGCGTCGCTGGACTTGCATCCATTCCCCATATACCTCCTGGGTTTTGGTCTTGCTCGAGGATGCGCCAGCGTCGCCTCGGTTGATTGGGGGTGGTTCTGAGTTCTGGTCGTCGGGGGAGGGTGTAGAGTTGGAGGGCTCTGTCGGACGTTGTGGGCAAACTGAAGTGTCGTGTCCGACCATTCCATAGCAGAGACATATTTGAGGGAGACCCTCGTAAGCCACTTTAATGGCTTCGCCGTCTAGCTCCACAATAGACCGAAGGGGTTATTGGGAATTTAGACCTTCCAAACCCATACCCAAGGATATTTAATAGACAAAAATATCAGAAAATAACAACACAAGAGAATTTACGTGGAAACTCCCAAACCGGAGAAAAACCACCGGCACCGAGAAGAAAATCCATTATGTGAAAAATTCTTACAATCACACAATTTTTCCTCTCACCCAATCCCCTAATACACCAACACACTCACAAAGAAATACACAAGACAAACTCTCCAACTCTTACCTCAAAAAAAGAATTTAACTAGAGTCAAATTTGTACTACAAATCTTTGACTTTATTTAGTGCATTAAACAAGGAGGTAGCCACCTCCTTATATAGGTAAGAGCTTTGTCTCAATTGTTGTCCCTAACTAATATGGGACAACAAAGGAGCCAATACTCAACAATAAGTGTTAACGATGACCAGGACTACGCCAGCAAAAAGAATAGTTGCATGGCCATGGTCCATGGAACATCTCGTTGATAAGGATCACCCAATAGCTTCCTACCTTTCTCCTCTGCAAAATTTCACACGGTATTAAGCTTATACCTAAACAAAAATTGTGATTCGAAACTTAGTTTGAATTAATATTTGCTCAAGTAATATATTTGAAAAATGTTGTTTAGATGGCTTAAAGAATAATAGAGAGTAAAATTTCTCTGTGTGATTGGAATAAATCTCACGTCGAATATGAACAATAGATATAGAATGATTTATACTTAAGAAATGATTCTTAACTAAATCTCGAGAGCATCTTTATATATGAATTCCTCTTTTCTTAAAAAGAAAAATAATTATAAATTTTTACATGCAAAACTAAATGCTAGATATGATATACTTTATATTTATGTTTGTTTTAGTATAGTAAGATAAATAAAAGGTTTAGCGTGAATTATAATTTTTTTAATAATTAGTACATAAATTAACAAAAAATTTTGGCAATATATATATTCGTTTTAAGTTGTATGTTACGATATTTTGGACATTATTAGTAATAGGATATTTTTAATTATTTGAGGAAGATTATTATGATAAGTATTCTACCTTATGTAAGACTCCTAATTAGCTAATTTTTGTGATAATTTCTTCCTTATTTTATTGTATAACGTAATAGCCTTATATAGGCAAAGAAATTAGGACTCCTAGAAAGACTCCATTCTCTGTTTTAGAATTCTCATAAAGACTCTTATTCAAGCTGTTTTTATTAACATAGCTATAGAAACTAGTGCAGAAATAATAAGGAAATAATAAACTTATACTAAAAATAGACTCCTAATAAAACACTCGTACTTTCCTAATAGATTCCTAATAAAACACTCATCCATATCAATGATATATCATTTTGCTGATATAAGATGTGAAGAAAAAGATTAGGCACACATATAATACAATGGATATTTCTAAGTCAACCATTTACAGGCTAAGCAGAAGCTAGAAATACTTCTAGATACAACTATATTTCATCGTCCCACAGATCTTCAAGTGTCCTGTAAGGACTAGTTGTGTCGTTGCAGAGAAACTCTCCTCTCATGATCTTCATTTCCTCCAAGTTATCTATCTCAAGAATATCTTGGTCATCCACCATGACATCAAATGCTCCAATGTTTTCCTTCATTCTAGTCTGATTGAAGCTCTTCACTATCGCGCTTGATCCCTTAGACAACCCCCATTTCAGAGCAACCTTCACATCAACATTGAAACATACCGAGTTAGTCACTTAATGACATTGATTTGAGCCTAGGTAAAGGTTAAAAAATAAAACATTCATTCCATTACTGTGTACCTGAGAAGGAGTTGCACCGTGCTTGTAAGCTATGGATTGTATAATTGGATTATCGACCACAGCCGTAGAACCCCACGAATTTCCAGGACCCCCAAGTGGTGAATATGCACTAACATGGATCCTGTACTCTGCACATACATCTCTCAGCTTGCTTTGCCTCCACATTGGATGCATTTCCACCTGCATTACACCATAAGATATGAATTAAACATCAATTTCAACTAGAATTTTTGTTGGACTCGGGGCTCGACATGGCCTGAACCCGCCCAAATTTTGGCCGAAGCCGGAAAAGTTGACTGTAATGGGTTCGGATTTGAACTTTTAGAAAGCTTCATTCGCTGTTTCTATGTCAGATTCCTATCTGATTAAGATGGTAAACTACCTGATTGACTGCTGGAATTACTGAAGCGTTTTCTGACAACCACTGAATCTTCTTGCTGGAGAAATTGCTAACACCAATGCATCTACACAAACCCAGCTCCAAACATTTTTCCATTCCAGCCCATGTAGACTCTAAGTCCAACTCCTCAAAATCTTCTTCATTAGGCACAGGATAGCAAACCCATGGCTTAAATTGCACTGGCCAATGCACCAAGTACATGTCCAAGTATTCCATGCCCAAGTTCCTGTAACATTAAGGAAAGAAACACAAGAGGTGAGTTAGATATGTTTATGCAGATGAACAATGTTTAGCTCAATCCGAGTATTGCCAAGTCCATAACAAAACCAAAACTAAAGAGAAAAAAGGAAGAAAAAGATCAGTATATACCTTAGAGTTCTCTTGAGTGCTGCAACCGGATCGCTATGGTCACTGCTCCATAGCTTAGAAGTCAGATAAACATCGTCCCTGTCAACTACTTGATTATGAATTGCCTCTGTCAATGCACTTCCCACGGCCGTCTCTGAACCGTATATCTTTGCTGTGTCGAAATGCCTGTAACCCATCTGCACGATTAAAAACTTTGGATTCATGAGTTAAAAGCACAATCCACAACTGTGATTTTGTGTGTGCTGTGCAACCTGTAGCTATATATGCATGCAGGTTCTTGCTAGCCGTTATATGTAGCGGTAATCTTGCTAATCCAAGAGTTGATAAAACGAAAAGAGCTGCAATGCCTTGAAGGGTAAGTTCTTAACCCCATAGAGCATGAAATCTAACCAAAAAAAAGCAAGGGTGTGTGTGTATATGTAACGTACCTTCAGAGCTGCATGGACCGCCTGTTTTGTTATTTCTGT
>JAOTIZ010000201.1:33940480-33968840 GCA_027123425.1 Erythroxylum panamense | reverse complement strand
TTGAGTCTGAACCATGGCCTAGCATTTCTGACAGCGCCAAGGATCTTATAAGAAAAATGCTTGAACGGAATCCAAAGCGCAGGTTGACTGCCCGTCAAGTTTTATGTAAGTCGCACTAGAAGTGTAACTCTTAAAAAGTTCTAGAATTTATGTCATATTTATGATGTTCAAACAATCTTTTACTTCAGGCCACCCTTGGATTGTGTGGATGGCATAATTGCCCAGGTAAACGAAAGATTGCATACTTGGCTTAAATAAAAATTGTTGCAATCTTTTATGTATCTATTGTGTTTAACGTTAATGTTGAGAACAAATCAAAAACTGAAATTTAAAAATACGAAGTCTCTACGTACTTTACATCAAAAAATACGTCCTACTTTTAACACTTGATATAACTATGGTTAAATTTGAAGAACCTTTCTTAAAAAATAGAGAAAACAATTTTCTCTTTTTCTCTTGTTTATTTACACGAAAAGAAAATCAAGAAAAACTACGTTTTTTTATTCATGTAAATGTGTGATCATATAAGTTCATCATTAAGCTGGTAGTAATTAATCCAATTAATTACTAATCAAGGTTAATGTTTAACAATACTCCTCAACGACCAGATAGAGTAAAGTAACAATCTTACAAAGATGAAACTTGATTAAGGATAATGTATTATTACCTTCTATCATTACAATTCCGGATTACCCTAAAGTATAGTTTAACTGTCAAACCCTGTTAGATAACTAACCATGTTACGTGTCAATCATTAATGATTGGTGAATGACTTAAGAAATTCCTTTTTCTCACTCATTCAATCGCCTTGGCTAAGGTCTTGAAACAATCATTAAGATCAATGACAATATAGAGCCCAAACTCATTACTTAGAGTCGATGGATTCCATCTTGTCTCACCACTAATAAGATAGGTACTTAATTATATCCAATAATCATTCAACTAGTATTTTGACATATTTGGTGCCCGACATCAAAACGTAATAAGTGACCTATTGATTCCTATGATAATCTCAGGTTAAAGAAAAAATATACATTAAATCCTTATGAGAATATCTTACTTGAAAGTTCATAGGTAATATTAACCATTGAGAACTCTCAGTTTGGTCAGTTTAATGATCATATCTTCATATGCATCATCTATATATGTAACTTAGTAAATTAGGTCTACTAATATCCATTCAATAGATACTATTACATACATATTGATATAACCAGATCATTAAAATCCTTAATTGACGATCCTATAATCAAGAACACTTTTAGATTAAACCCTAAAGACTTGACTTTTATTATCATAATCTCCACTATGATGACAAGTGTATAAATTTAATCAAGTACTTATTATAGTAGAATAAAAAAATAATAAACATAATATGATAATAAAATCATTTGTCATATTATTAACCAAAATTAATAATCACAAAATTAAGGTGTTCAATTTATTACGTAATGATTAAGTCATGGGTATAATTCCAACAGTAAATCTCTTGATTCTGCTGTTTTTTATGGTTGAAGCACTTCTCTACAATGAACGAGCTTTGCGAGTCAGGATCTTGCAGAAAGCATAATTATGAAATTCAATTAGGTGTATCTGGCCTATCTGTGTTAGATGTATACATATTAGAATTCATCGTTTACTGAGGTTGATAGAGCAAAACTAACAGTAGCTTATGACCCCATGTGCTCAGCTCACCAAGAAGCAGGTGGAAAGCACTAAATTCATACTTGATATTGTAGATAATAGGTGGAGTAGCAATTCTGAGAAAAATAATAGTGTATCTGACAGCCGTAAAGCAATTCAGTTCTTCGTATGGAAACCAATAAGTTGGTGTTTTCTAAAGCAACTCATCTTTAATTCACCTGATACTCTAGAGGCTGAAGCTTAACTGTTCACTTGAATGGATTTTTTATATGTTGATCTAGGACACCAAGCACACTGAAAATAATGATCTCTCAGGTTGACAAGAATCGCTAGCAACAAATAAATTATTTATCCTCTCAACTTCAATCCAACTACACCCAGCTGGTTGTTTCAGGTCTCTTATCTTCATCCGTTTTCTTACTTTCATGATCTCATCCCACTTAGCATCAGCTGCATATAGGTTTGAAAGGACAACATAGTTCCCAATGTTGCTTGCTTCAATTTGAAACAAACGATTTGCCACAAATTTTCCCAATTCAACCCCACGGTGCATCTTGCAAGCACCCAACAATGTCCCCCGTACATTTGCATTAGCTTCAATGGGCATTCTTTTACACTCAAAAGGTGGAATTGCCCACCTCAGGCGCTCCCACACTTCGGCCCGACAGAGTAATAGAGGAGGTAAATCATGGTTTAATCTCCCTTTGCACTCAAAATGTGAAATCGTCCATTCCGGGTGCCCCTACACCCCAGCCCGATAGAGTGATAGAGGGGGTGAATTATAGTTTAATCTCATTTAGCTCCTCAAAAAGGCAGCCTAATATCCGATGCCTTAAGAAGCCATCACATTGGATGCAATTTTCACACTGCCGATGTCGGTACTCGAACCTGAGATCCTTGCACTCAACAGCCTTCCCGACGACTAATTGAACTACCCGACTGCAATGTCCCCCGTACATTTGCATTAGCTTCAATGGGCATTCCTATCACAATTGAATATGCATCATTAATTCGACCTCCTCGAGCAAGGAGATCCACCACACAGGAGTATTGCTCCGTAGTTGGTTTCATGCCATAGAGCTTCTCCATGGAGTAAAATATCTTCAACTGTTCATCAATTAGACCAGAATGACTACAAGCAGACAAGACAGCAGTGATGATAACACGATCTGGCTTCACATTTGACTCGTGCATACAAGAGAAAACTTTAAGTGCATCTTTCCCCATGCTATGCATTGCATACACACTAACCATTGCAGTGAACATAACAAGATCCTTATTCGGGTTCGATTTGAAAAGCTTGAAAGCACAAACCAATGCTGCCACATTTTGCATATACATCTAGCATAGCTGCCTCCATGTGCATATCCTCAAAACAAGATTTAATAACATATCCATGACACTGCCTCACCAAGTGTAATGAAGCAATTTGAGTACATACTGGAAGGAGATCCATTATAGTAACTGTATCAGGCTTCATTCTTCGAGCTTGTAATTGATGAAAAAGATCAAGAGCTTGCTCATTGCAATCACTTTCAGCATAAGCTCGGATCATTAAGTCCCAAGTAGTCAGGTCTGTAGCATGCATCCTGTTAAAAATCATGCATGCATCATCAACCCTGCCACTACTTACATAGCCTGAGATCAATGAATTAAAAGAGATCAAGTTCCTGTTTTCTGATAAAGTCTGGAAGACCTTAAATGCATACTCAATCTCATCGCATTTGGCATACGCATCAAGTAATGCATTTTCAAAAGTAGGTTCTACATCACATGAAGAAATACTACACCGAATTGAATAACCATGAGTCTCTTTCACTTTATTTAGCTCTGAAACATTAGAGCAAAATTGCAATATGGCTAAAATTGTAATGTAGTCAGGTCTGATTCCTTCTTTGAGCATCCACTGTAACAGTGCTACAAATTGAGTGTCACGTCTACCTTCTACAAAGGCATCAAGCATAGAGTTCCATGATATAATGTCTCTCATACAGATCATCAAGAATGTGTAATATGCAGCTTCTGTCTTACCACATTTAGCATAAAATTTGACAAGGGCATTGCCAACAGATATATCCTGATATAAGCAAAAATGTCGGAGAACATGGCCATGGATCTCTCTGCCCAACTGCAAATGTTTGAGTTGTGCGCAAACAGGAAGAATAGTAACCAGGGTGACAGAATCAGGCAAAATAATCTCAGCCGAGACTAGCTCATGAAATAACTTCAGAGATGTTGACCAATCATCATTTGTTGCATATCCTGCAATAAGAGAGTTCCACGAAACCAAATCTTTTGACTCCATCCTCCTAAACAACAATTCTGCTTCTTCTGCATACCCAACTTTTGAATAAAAACTGATTAAAGCATTAAAAACAGATGCATCAGCCAAGAACTCATTGTGACGAAGTGCATAGCAGTGGATTTCTTTTCCAAGACAATAGGCAGCATTCTTATCCATAGAAGCAAAAACAGGCAGAATACTGGCGATGGTTGCATGGTTCGGTTTTATTTGGTCTCTCAGCATCAAATTGAACAACGAAAATGCACCTTCTTTCAATTTGTTTTCAGAAAAGCCAGCAATAATTGCATTCCACGAAACGACATCTTTCTCTTTAATACCAGAAAAAGCAGCATAAGCATCTTTGTCTACTAACCTGCATTTTGCGTACATTGAAACCAGGGCATTTCCAACAATAGTACGTGTTGCCAGTCCAGATTTAGTAGCATAACAATGAATGCCTTTACCGGTATTCACATCTCCAATTCGAGCACAAACAGGAAGAATTATAGCAGCAGTAACAGAACTAGGCTTAGCTTGATGAGAAGCGCGCATTGCATTAAACAACCTGAGCGTTTCAGCATGATGCACTGGGGACTGAGACCCAGCAAACCCAGATAAGAGAATATTCCAAAAGACAGTGTCAGGACCATAGTTGCCAATCTCCCCAAACAACTTCGTGCAGTCATTCAGAGCTCCACATTTGGCATACATGTTAAGCAGTGCTTTGGAGACATAGTTGCAAGCTAAAAAGCCTTTCCTCAAAATCCCTGCATGAAGAGTCTTACCCCAGCTGATAGCCGAGAGAGCAGCACAAGATTTGAGAACAGATGAGATAAGTTGGTAATCACGTAGGTGTCCATTGCAGACAGAATCTATCTCAAGCATGTTGTTGTTGTGCCAAATTACAGATGGAAAGACTGCATCTTTGAGCGTTGTTCAAGTGAAACCAAAGTGTTTTTGCATTCCCATTTAGGAATTTCAACGAACACGTAGAACGCAATGCAAGGGCCCATCTCTCAAACTGTGGTGCGTCAGTGAGTAAGGTCTTTCAAGTTTCGAAGTCTCAAATAAATATCATTCCTTTTTCTTATCTTTCTTTGGGTCTCAAGTCTCAACGTTATATAGACATACACATATATATGTGTATATATATATTTATATATTTTATTTATTTAATCTGATTTTAGATAAATATTTAAGAGAAACACGTCGATCCCATAACATAACATAGAAGCGTGTGTGTTGTGTCACAAAAAGCTCGAGCTTTCACTTCCGACTTGAGATTCTCTTTCGCTCACCCCAAGTTCGAGAGAGAAAGAGAGAAGATGACGCCGCCAGCATCCGGTGGAGGAGGAGCAGGTGGCGACGGAGGCGGAGGGACACAGAGACAACAACAGGAGCAAGGTGGAATTGGACAGACGATTGTGGGATTCATAAGAATAGCGGTTTTCTGGTATTTTGCATCCAAGTTCTTTACTTCCAAGAAACCCTCTGATCCCTCTCTCCTTATGTCCAACATCTTCCAAAAGGGCGAATCTTTGGTACTCTACGCTATTTTCTCATCGTTTATTTGCATCTACCACCTTTGGTTTGTGTTTAATTTATTATTTTGTTGGGAAAGTAATTGGTTTTCAAGTTGACTTTGATTTGATTTGATTTTTGTTCTTTGTTTCCATTGCAAAATCGTTCCTTTTGGTTTGTTTCAGCATCTTTTGATCTTCAAGTGCTGTGAATGACTGAATACAAGAGTTTACTTGTTTTGGTTAGCTTGGTTATTTTGTAACCCTTTATGCTACCATTAACACTGGGTTTGGCTGGGTGGAACATCTAATGGATTCGTTTATCTTATTTTCTCATAATTCGTTCAAATTATTCGGTATAATGTTCTTCAAAGGTTACCTCATAATAACAATATGCACGTTGCGATTGGGTATTTAATGGTGATTAACAAGTTTGTTTTCTGTGTTACTAAGATATGCAGTTCTCTGCAGCATTTGCTTTCAAATTTTTCATTGGCTTGTATATATTCCTCTTTTAGTCCAATAATCTGCCCTTCAATATCTTGGTCTTTAAAGGTGCCACTTTTAATCTTTGGATGGTGGCTTGGCCTTGATTTTCAGTGACCTGCGGCATTTTTGATCTAATGGTCGGTTCTCTTCTTTCAGGATATGTGGTTATACCTCTCAGAGCACGACAAGTTCAATGACTTCAGTAATGAAAGTGCTCTTGTTTGGCATGAAACTAATATTCCTTATGCTGCTTGGATCCCTCAGAGTACCAGGTCACTTTCTTTGAAGTATTATCCCGCTGAGGTACTATCTGTTTTAAGCGTCTAGTTGAACTTTATATATATTGTTTTGTCACGTAGTTTTTGAGGATTTTTGGGTTTTATGTTTTGGAAACTCATCCATAATGACAGATTATAAAGACTTCTGTTATTTCTTGGTTTTTCTGTGTTTCAGTTTTCCCTCTGAAATATCTTTTCCACTACTGACATCATTGGGGCACTATGTTTCATCTTTTAGGCCTTAAAGCATAATGGCAGTTTCTACGCTCATGTTTTCTTTGCACGTTCTGGGTTTCCTGTGGACACAAATGATCCAGAATACCATCCTCTTAATGCCTATGGAAAGACACACCGTAAGATCCATTCTTTTTATTCTCATTGCTTCTTCTTATCAAATAAAGAATTTCTGGACGTCTACATGGAATTGCATCATGTTCTTCCTTTTAAAATAATTTCAGCTATTGTTACATACTTGCCCAAGTCAAAAGCAGATAAAAGAAGGAGTCTCCTGGGAAATTCTGAGGGCTCTGAACAAGATATTGTCTCTCAGGTATCTCCTTGGCTGTCGACAAGATGGTCAAATACTTAAGATTACTTGTTTCTATTTTGAATGGATGCTTATATTAACTGCTTTATGACCTTGGTCATGCCTACCAACCAAAAGTACTTACCTACCATTTTTGTGGTAGTTGTTATACTTGTGCTTTGATCAGATGGTAGGGTTTAGGCTTTTAAGACTGTGTGCAAAGGATATCTAAACTGAAATTTGGTTCTTATGTAATTCCTCTTTTAGGAAACTTTGCATGATGAAGCCTTGCATTTCGACATTCTTACCTCAATATTAAGTGCAAGCTTACAAATTTAAATATTAAAAGGTAGTAATTATAGCTGTTGTTTGATATAAGATCACCTATGTTGCAGCTTTTCCTTTCTCTTAGACAATACTTACACATTTCAATACTTGTCAACTGGGATTTGATGTCTTACCATGCCTCTTATTGGCTAGAGTGCAGAGTGTAGTTTTACTTTGTATTGTGTATCAATCGATATCATCTGAAATACTTCTCTAGACTCCAGTAACTGTAGGAGTATTATGCCCTTGTCTGTTGACATGTACGTCTTTTTATCAAGTTTGATCTTGAGGTTTTAAATTTTTCTTGCACAGCATGTTTTGGGGCTTAACCTAATTTAGATGTTACAGAAAAAGGTCTGATCATGCTCATGGTTCCTATTTCAATCCAATTTATACGAAATTTCCTGAACAGGTTAGGATTATCATGAAAAACTCTCAGTTTTTCTTATAAAGATGAACCATACATGTGTGTTTCTTCTCTTGATTCCTCAACTATGGTATCTTCCATGGTATATTCTTAACGCATATTTTGTTTTTTTAGGTGATTGATGATGGTCAGATTGATTCTAAAGATGACCCTGTAGAATGGGTATCATATTGGAAGCCAAATGTTACAATTAACTTGGTTGATGATTTCACAAGGTATTTTCAGTTAGTCTCAGTCTTGTAACATTTCCTTTGCATCATTGAGAAGCTTAGTTGCGAACAGGATTTACTTATTATTTGTCTATTTGCTTCTCTGCAGATATCCACTTAATGGCGTACCGCCAAATATTGCTCCTTGTATCCTTTGATCATTGCATTTACCCTGCACTATAGTTTGGCAATTTGCTGGACTTCTTGCCCTTGCTGATCTTTTTGGACGGACTTGCTACTTAGTCATTTTGAAATGACTTAATGTTTCTAATTCTTGCTGGAAGTTGAGTTCTTGTGGATAAATTTTTTCTAATAAATACATATAACAAATGAACTCAAATCATCAAAAATAAAAACAACTCTTCTGATAAACTGAAAATTGTAGAGCCAATCTGGCCACCACCAATTTTCAGAATCTGATGCTAGAGGGGACAATTTAAGTATTTAGACAACCAATAATAAGATAATTCAAAAGTTCAACATACAGCCATCTCTGCCTTGAAATTCGAAAGAAAGTTTCAGGTGACTTTATTTGAACTTGACTTAAGTTTGCAGACTTGAATGTTGAGCCTACTACAGGGAATTACTTCCCCTCCATATTCTTCAATGAGTTTTGGTTGCTGAGAGATAAATTGATCCCTATTAATGAGACAGTGACAGAATTACCACTTAATCTGGAAGTAGGTCCTATAAGCATGACAAAGTGGCAACTATTTCAACAAATTGATCAGTCATTCCAGATTCACCGAACTTATGGAAGCATGCTTGAAGGAGAGGGTGATGAACTAAAGGTAAGACTTGTATATCATTTGGCACAGGGCGATCGTAAATGAAATATTGGTTCAGTTTAATCTGAATAGTTTATGATCGAGTTAGCGTGATGATTAATAATTTTAGAGGTGCCTCAATATCTTATCTTAGGAGCCAGTAAAGTGTATTGACCTTAGGCCATTTATCTACAGTCAATAGAATAGAACTTTTGACTCAATAAATGCACTAGGAGTTGCTGAATGCATATGTGCTATTGAAGTGTTACTTATCTGACTCAACCACATTTAAGCGATTCCCTGATATTGACTCGTTTTCTGAAAGTTCTCTATCTCAAACTTTTTCATTGTTGATACTTGTGGGTTCATGTGGTAATTCATTTTCACCCAAAAACCACTGTTCTTCAAGTTTCCCACTCCAAGGGTACCAGTTACAGAATGCATGACGATTCAAGTTACATTAAAAAATATGGACATACGAGTAAAAATAATGCTTGAGCAAAATGTTGTTTGATTCCCTGAAGATGTGACTGAATTCATTTACTTGTGATTTGCTAGACTTGTTGCCACGTTTTGGAGATCTTTCTGGAAACTAATAATTACTAGATTTTTTATCTTTAGCCTGTTTTTTCATTTTATTGTCTTTTCAGAGAGTTTTTCTGGAAGGAAATCCTTACTTGTTGGGCATCACAATGATCGTTTCCTTGCTGCATTCAGTGTTTGACTTCTTGGCATTCAAGAATGGTAAATTTGGTTTGTTTTTTTTTTTTTGCCTTTTGTTTCCTAACTCCTTGATTCCTTTAAGATATATTGTAGGTTAAATATGTTTGCTCTCTTTGCAGACATCCAATTTTGGAACAAAAATAAGTCAATGGAAGGGCTGTCTGCTAAGTCTGTCGTTGTGAACTTTATATGTCAGCTTATTGTATTTCTCTATTTGCTTGACAATGATACTTCATGGATGATCCTTGCAAGTTCTGGAATAGGAGTCTGCATTGAGTTTTGGAAGATAGGGAAGGCCATGCATATAGAGGTATCCATCTCTGTTAGAAGATTTTATATTGTTTGCATTTCTGATTTCAGTTTGGGTGCAAAGGGTTTGAAGCTTTAATATTGTTAAGTTGAAGAGCCTATGAAAGTTGGGTTTGGTAGATTGTGAAACTTTTTTACTTGAATAACACTTAGAATTTTGCAGAGAAATGCATATGCATTTCTATAGCCAATCAAAGAACGTATTCTGCCATCAGTTCATGGTTTTGATTTCATGAAATCAGTTACGAAGTGGATATATGGGGTATTGAGTGCATGCAATCTACTCATGTTTTAGATGACATGCGTGACATTTTTTGTTCATAGACCAACACTGAACCTGCATTTTGCTTAGCTTTTAGGCTTACGGATATCTTGGATTTCATTTTTGTTATCTTTTTGGTTCTCACTGTGGCAGAGATGTTGATATTGCACCGATTTTACTATTTACTTCTTGTGAAAAGGATATAAGGTGATATTTCCTTCATATGCCAGATTGATAGAAGTGGGAGAATACCTATGCTTAGATTCCGAGATCGTGAGTCGTATGCTGGGAACAAGACAAAGGAGTATGATGACCTGGCAATGAAGTATTTGTCCTATGTGCTCTTCTTCCTTGTTGCATGCTTTTCTGTATACTCACTCATGTATGAGCGTCATAAAAGCTGGTATTCCTGGATTCTATCCTCACTCACAAGCTGCGTGTACATGTTTGGTGAGCCATCGAATCCTTATGTTAATCGTATTGTGCTGACGTTCTGTATCTAATATATGATCGTTTTTTATTGTACGTTATGCTGCTCTGCCTTCTCTTGCTTCAGGGGATGGATATCAGATTTCTTTCACTAGTCATGTATCACATAAACAACAAACACTGATGTTTTTATCCGAGACAACATGGTTTAATCACTTGCAAGCATATTCATCTTAGACCCTTGTCTCATCCAACTTACTTTGTGCGTCAGGTTTTATCATGATGTTGCCTCAATTATTCATAAACTATAAGCTCAAGTCTGTGGCTCATTTACCCTGGAGGCAGATGACTTACAAGTTTCTCAACACCATCATTGATGATCTTTTTGCATTCGTCATAAAAATGCCAACACTGCATCGACTCTCAGTCTTTCGTGACGGTAAGAATAGAATGTCTGCTTTGCTTATTTTCTCCCTTCAACTTTCCGAAATCAGAGTACATGATTCCAGTTATATTTTCAGTTGTTTGGCAATTGGCACTATTCCTCTCAATGATGGCACCTAATCCATTGTCTGCAACTTCTGATATAAGTTACCCTTACAAAAAAAAAAACTGCTTATTGCTTGGGAATTGGCTTTACCCTAAAGCATGTTTTGCTTATTTGAGTTGCGAGTAGGAACCATCAGCACTGGCTCGTTATTGTGAGAAAAAGGTTATCTTTGCGGATGTTAGGATTCACTTACTGGTGTGAGCGTATGATTTTGTTCTTTACCTTTTCAATTATCTTTTGTGTAGGAGATATAGTTTCTTATTGTCATCATCAAACATCTAATTGCGTGTTAAGTTGACTGAGATCGATTATAGCTTCTGCCAGTCTGTACTGTATCGATCGTGTAGGTTTCTTCGACTCTTAACCTTATATTTTCTGCTGTGCAGATCTCATATTCCTGATATACCTATACCAGAGATGGATTTATCCAGTTGACAAGACAAGAGTAAATGAATTTGGATTTGGTGGTGAGGATGGTAAGGTCACTGGTGCAGAAGTGAGTGCTGAAAAGGAGGAAGAGAAGAAAACCAAATAAGTTGGCTTTTGGTCAAATTGGTCTGTTGCTGTAGTACAATTCATCACTGTAACATCCAGCTAGGATATCAAATTTAATCGGTTTTGCTTCCGTTATCTAAATCACAGTTTTATGTTGCCTTTGTTAGAATTTGTATCAATTGCAAATAGTCTCTTCTCTGCCCTAGTTGACAAAGTACACAACATAATTTCCTACCGAGCTACATATTTTGTTTTTGGAATCTCTTATTAGAAGCAAGTTCTGACATTGCAGACACATCTGAACTTCAAATTAGACCGTTTCAGATTTTCCAATGTAGCTCCTCTCTTTCATGCAATGCCTGGGGGTCCCAGACACTATAAAACAAGTATCAACTTCTAAAGCTATTACCACAAATGGGGAAATTTCAATAAGCATCCATACAGAGCATAACCATATGAGCTCTCAAAACCAAGTTCTGGTGAACTAATATCAAATACCTAGCTCCTATTTGTCAGCTTCTATTATTCTTCCGAATCTTTCTATAGTTGAAACAACAGGAAGATCCCCAGGGAAAAGTTTGTTCCAGAAATCATTACTCAGGTATTGATACATCAGCCATATTCAAAAACTGAAGGTCAATGGCTTGATGTACCTTCTGCATCGTGCGGAGTATACTTTTTCATGAGGGAAGTCAGATTTTCATCAAACTGCTTCTCCAGCTGTACCTTTTCCTCCCAGTGTCTCCTCGTCATTGCAGCCATTTCATCCTCATGTTCCTTCATCAGTTTGTCCCTCTCAACAGCAAAGTCTTCCATCTCTTTGTTTTGAAATTTGATGAACTTATCAACTTCTTCCACCCTACAGCCAACACCAAAAGAGAGAGAACAAGACCACCAAGAAAAATTATTTCAAGGCCAGACTAGGTTAGCCTTAAGACTCATCTAATGAAATACAAAGATCGGTCATCAACTTCAGCACTGTTCCAAAGGGTTTATAGAATCAAATACCTGTGTCTGTAGTCCTCGGTATTAGCAGGATCTGCATTTAATTGCTTAACTTTCTCACGCTCATCCTGCTGTACTTTCTCAAATTCCTCTTCCTTTGTTGTCATTTCATCGTGGATAATTCTGATTTGCTCCTTAAAAAATTGCTCTTGAAAATCCAACTTAAGAACAATACTTGATGTTAGTGGATGTTACCCAGGCCCCAAATATTGTTTCATAATTAGGCTCAAAATGCACTTAATTCGCCACATCTCTAAACAACACTAATGTATTATTATCTTCAAGGATTCATATGGCTTCAACAAGTTATGCTAAGTCGTAATATCAAAAACAAAATAAGCAAGAATTAAATGCACCTTATCTGACACAGGTACGCATTTATGCTAGGTAAAGCAGGACAATATCAAACCGTATACAAGATGTTCAGTGGTAAAACCGTAGCTAAGTCACTTCAGCTATCCAGAAAAGGAGGTAAGGAATTTCCCAGTAATTCAGACCTATCACAAACTTATGGCAATACGAACCTGAATGCATAAGCCCGCCAGGTCAAGAAAAAATTTGTTCATTCTGTATCTAAATGAACACCTGAATGATCATAGTCTCATGAATCCCAAAAAGATGGAATCCACTGGAAAGAGTTTTTCTGTCAAGAGTTTTCTGAATCCAACATGTAAAAAAGAAAGTTCATGCAGTCCATGTCTATAAAATTGCAGCAATAGTCTTGTTTCTACCCACAGATAATGCCGAGGGTTACCTCTTCCTTGTTTTGTTCGTGGTGAATTTGTGTCCTCTGCCTCACAATGCGGTTTTCCTCCATAGTCATTCTAAGTTTCTCAGTCACTATACCAAAAGATTCTTCTAGAGCTTTAGAGTGCATCTTCTGTCTAGCAACCTTGTCTTTCCAATAAACAAGCTGTTCATTATCCTCTCTCATTTGTCTGAGTTGCTTGAGAACCATGTCATGGTATGATTTCATTTCATATTTCAATTTAGATCTTCCTAATCAACACCAAAGCAGTCACAACCCATATTAGTAATAATCAAAAAGCAAATCAATCAATTTGCCCAAAGTGAAATAAATTGACGCAATCAACTTGAGTTTGAAACAATAAGTACCAACCAAAACACACAGCAGAAAAAGAAGATAAATTTAAGTACATCCATACATTCACGCAGACAGACAGAGAAAGAGAAATAACCTTGAGAGTGCTGATTGAATAACTCCAAGTCCTCATTCAGAGCCATAAAACCATAGAGTTGGCGCTTCCCCCCAGGGTAAAATAAGACCCTGCGGCTATTCCATGCATGCCTATCTGTTCCCTCCTCGGTGAAATGTTTATGCAGGCGATCTGCTTCCAAATAACCACTCGCAGAACTCTCAAAAATCAAAACACTCATTCCCCGGTGTCCTTGGGGACCATATGAGTGCCTGGCCCTCACAGCAGCATAAGAACTGAAGTAATCAAGAAGCTCTTGATTGCCCATCCCAACCCACTGGTATCCACCAATTCAAGAAAAAGAAGAGTCAGCCGCAAATATTTGCATTGTTCAACGAATTGCTTGTACACTGTCAAATTTAATTTATCATAAAATAAAACTGATTGAATACCAAATTAAGGAAGCTTATCCCCCAAAACACAGTGAAACGCAATACCTTATCATTCTCATCTTTCTCAAGCCTTGTATTCATAACTATTACCATTGGAGGCCAAACTATTTCATGATCTTTCTCCTCATCTTCCAAACCCTTCCATCTACCAAATACTTCACCAGCTGGAACAACCGAAGTTCCCCTCCTATGTAACTCCTCATCCAAAAGTTCTGCCAGCTCCCGATGGAGCTTAACCCTTTTTGAACCCTTTGTTTTGGCATGAGTCATCAAGGGCTGCAAGCCTCTATACCAATCAATGGCACCAGGTCCCCCCTGACATGCTGGGCAGTGCCACTGCCTTGCTGGGTCACCAATCTCCTCAACAGTTAGGCTGTCCAAATTCTCAAAAAACTTCTGGAACCATTTATTTTTCTTACGAGACTCATGGCTCTTCTCACTTTCATCAGAATCAAAGTCTTCACTAAGAAGTTCATCATCAGTCTCATCCAGGGCATCATCATCATCATCATTATCATCATCAACATCTTCAGCATGTCCATCATCAAACTTATTATGGTTGACATCAGCATCATCAACCCTATTGGAAACAGGTTCTTGTAAACTTGTAGGAGCAGCTCCGACCCTGGCTGACCAATTCCATCCACGTTCCAAAGGTGGACGAATGACAGGTTGTGGTGCCACATAGTTGTTCTCCAAGCCCCTATTGAATGGTTGAGGCCTTGCATTTCCTCTGCCAGTTGACCTTCTAGGATCAACTGTCTGTGTAGCCCGGGCATTACCAGGGACCCTTCCTGATCCAACATCACTTTGCAGGTTTAGTTTCTGCACAGTATCTGGATGTCCCCATGCTTTAATACCAGAATTCTGGGAATTCCAGGGTTTTGCAGCACTGCTTCCAGCTCTATTCTTGGACTTTCTTGAAATAACCTCCCAATCACCACCGTCTTGTGCATCGAGATTAATGTCTGATACACCATGATTCAAATGTTCAATCACAGGATTCTGGACTTCTTCATTTTTCCCCTTGGACAAGTTGTTAATAGAACTAGCAACAACTGTCTTCCCACCTCCTCTTGAACTCATTTTGCAAGTAACACCTTCCAAAACAACAGTCCTAGCAGAAAGTGAAAAATAACATGTCTAACTATTGATAAGATGGGTGTCAACAATAATAAACAGGAGAAGAAAACCAACAGGGTCCTTATTCTCGTGATAAAGACAGCATTCCAACTGATAGACCAGATAGCAGATAAGAGAACAGAATGACTAGCTCAGAAAAAAAGTAAATGCAGCATAAGAAAAATAAAGCACCAAAAGCTATTAAACTAACAACGTAATCTTCCATCCCTCTGGCCTTTTACATTACCTTAAGAGTGCAGCATATATCTAACTTCAGCCCTATGATAAACACATACAAACAGATGGCATGCTTTGTTCACTACAAACCAAGACTTCTACATGCTTATGGCTCTTTGGATCGAATGTTAAAAGTTCTTACAAATATAGGTTTAACAATATCAGTTACAATAAGAGAAACATGACAACAGAAAGAGGGTGAAAAAGTAAAAAAAGAAATTAATAGACCTACTGCCATATCAAAAAAGTGGCACTAAGTTCTGGCGGAATAAATCTATTTCTAACTGATCAACACAACGATAAACATAAAAACAGACCTCAAGCATAATCAGCAACACCAAGAGACTAAATGGCTAATGCAAAAAATTATCCTATGATCCTTCAGAACCTTACAGTCCCTCACTCCCAATGCCCCACCCAAATGACCCCAAAGAAGCAGACTCTATGGAGACTGTGGACCGTGCCAGATGGGGAACTAATTAATTATTTTCGGCCATATGGTTAAACATCTAATAAAATTAATGAAAAATCACCATTAAGAAAAGAGGTGAACAAGGAATGAGGAAAATCAGAATGAATAAAACTCGAAATGTTATAAAATATTATTTTTCAGGAACAAAATACGGGAAAAAGGGATTGATATTATAACATCTTGTTGAAATTCATCATCTGCTAAACTCAAGACCAAACATCACACAGCAATTTCCTCAACTATAATTTCTTCATGTTTATCTTTAGTCTTCCAAAAAGATATTCTCTTCAGAAAAAGGCCAAAGCAAACACCTTTTTTACATTTACGAAAAAGAAAAAGTCATCACGTTTCTACTATTTCCTATCTTATTTACTGAAAACAAACAAGATATTACATACCACCAAAATAATCAATATGAAGAGACCAAAGACATGTAAAGGAAGAACCAAAAGATTCGTCATTTAAGGCAGATAAAGAGGGAAAAGGCAGAGAAGATCGGCAAAAAACCGATGAAGCACCCGTATGCAGATACCTGTATTCCACAGCAAGCTAGCCCAGTCGATTCTCGCTCCTGTACAACAAATCAAATTAACATCCATCAAAAATCGCTCAAACCCACATTTCCGCTTGCAAAAGAACATGCATTTCTCAATCTCTCAGTGAACACCTCGGTTCTTCTATGTTTTCAAGTGTATCGCACCATGCACGTTGTGCCAGTGCTAGTGTTAGACACTCGATGAGAGAAGAAGGGGGGAGTACAATAAACGCAAACACATGTACATTAATCGGATGAAAAGATAAGGAAAAATGCCTCACCAGACTGATCGTCGACGGAAATGAAGGAAACATACCTTAGAAATCCGCCGGTGTGTCGCTCCGAGAATCACGACTGAGAAAAGCGTGAGACTTATAAGTGAGACTGAGAGGGTACTTAAAGGATCAGGTCCGGATTCCAAATATTTATTAAACCTTATTTATTATTTTTCCTTTAGGTTCATAACTTTTCATGTTTTTTAAACCTATTTAACTTTATTACAGTGGTGATTAAATAAATAAATAAATAAGCCACTTGTCAGAAGGTATCTTTACTGTTGGGAACAACTTAACGGAGAAGGTAACTTCATTACTGTAATAACAATAAAATTAAAGAAAACAATTTAATGAAGAAGTTATATTTATTGTTTCTTCAAAAATATATATATTTATTATTGCCATAAAAAATAAAATTAAAAAACAACTTAATAAAGATACCTTCTTCATCGTTGCAATAAAAAACAAGGTTAATTATTGGGTATAATTATAAGTTTGGACGGAATCAGATCATCTGTTCTATTTTTATTGTTTCAATATTATTTTAATTTATCTCATTCACATATTTATGTAGGTTCTTATTTTTTACTATTAGCATATTTATAAACTTCTTGAAATTTTATTATAGCCCTAGAGTTTGATCACTCTACTCGCTTGAGTGTTATAACCGTGTACTACCGAATTATGTAAACATATTTATAGAGACCTTATATGATGTGTAGATGAAATTTAATAAAATAGGTAATAATTGATTAAGTATAACATAGGATATGATCTTAGCCCCTAGACCTACAAAACAAAAAGCTTTGTACACCATTACATTAACATTGAGCTTTTTTGAATATTTATAAATTAAAAGTAAAAAAATAAGAAAATATATTAATTGAATAAGTAGGAATAGAATGTGGCTTACCATATTTAGTTCAATTCTGTTTTCTCAAAGTTGCATATCAAACTCAAAATCATGCATTTTTATAATTTAAATTTAATGAAATGTAATTTTATTTACAAAACTTAAGGATTATGTAATTGAGCTAATCATGCATGTTAACAAACTTATAATGATATTCCAAGTTATTAACATAATTAATTGTACGTAATAATCTAACAATTACGTAATTTGAATAAATTATTTAATAAATCAATAATTTACATTCAATTTGATTTGACAAGATTTAGTATATTTTTATTCTAAATTGAATATCATTTCAATATTATAATTTCTTAAAATCATTTAGTTTAGAGTTAACTATAAGTTTACAAATAAAATTAAATTTAAACGAGTTTCTAATTAAATTAAAATTTTAATTTTAAAAAGTGTTTCAAATTTCAGATTTTAGCAAGTTATTTCAAAACATATAATTGACAAATTATTATGTATATTTAAATTTTTTTTCTTATATGTATCTTAAAAAAATAATAGATAGCTTATATTGAATTTTTAAAATAATTGTATATATTTTGTAGTTTTAAATTGGATTCAAATTAAATTAAGTCTCTCAATTCTAAAATTGCTTTAAACTTAACTTGAAATTTGTTTGAGTGAAAATTTTTAAATAATTATTCATATTTTTTAGTTTTAACTCATATTCAAATCAAATTAAGTCTTTTAAACCCGCATTAATTAACTTTTGAGTGTGTACTGAGTAAATCTTCGGATTGATGCAATAGCCTATAAGTTACGTTAATCGGGTACTTCACATTAGGCAAGCTCTATACAACAGACTCGATCGAGAGAGCGTAAATAGGAAGAATCGAATATAAGACTTCTTACCCCATGTCCTTCACTCTATCAACTCGATCATTCTTTGGGGACAACTTAAATTACTTATTAATGTATGAGTTTGAAATTTATAGCATTACACAACTTAAAGTTTATATTTTAATATGAATTCAAAAAAATTGTCAATCGAGTTCACATCACACTAAGCGTTCCAAACTTGAAATAAGAAAATTTTAAATTTTAAATTTAATTCAAAATTTCATTAACTTTAACTAATTATTTGAGAACGGGATCGGGCCAAAGTAATCATCCGATGAATTTTGTAACGAAGTGGATACAAATGGAGTCAGTCCAGTACAGTCCCTCACTACATAACTCTCCCGTATGAAAGCATCCACAAGTTGTTATCAAATACTAAACAAATTAGAGTTGAGATTGAGATCAAAGTCGAGCCATTTGTTGAATATTGACAGGGTAGCAATCGGCGGGAGAGCCAGAGTAGGCCTTTTGAGCAATGATTTGGTTGAATGCTTGTGTTGGATGATACGCGTCCCAGAAAACGTACTTGTCTCTGTCGAAGCACGGGATTGCCAATGGCAGGCATGTTATTTGCCCTCTGTTCTGTCCAATTCCACAGCACCCTCTATCTGTTTGTGTAAATGCTGCAAACAACTTCCATTAACGTTTCCGATCAAGCTTTTTTGAAAAATTTTAGTGCTGGATTGCTTACCATAAGCAAAAGGGTTGCTGAGGATTTCGTTGAAAGCTCCATAAGTGTTGCCATACACGAACAGTGATGACGTGTGGTTCTTGTTTAGCTGATCAACGAGAGACCTGAGTTTCATATTGAACATCTCGACAAGACTATTAACGTAGGACACGCACTTCCCTGGAGGAGCAAGCCCACTGGCTAGTTGGTTTGGTATGCATCCCAAGGGACCTACTGCGGCCAGCACAAATTTTCTAAGTCCTAAGTTCTTTAAACGCTGCAAGATCATAAACATTGACAAGAATGAGAGCAGAAATGGAAGAGTAGCGATTGTGGATTCCACCGAAGAATAGTGGTTTCAGATTTGGGTTCGGGTTGAGGAGACGTGAAATATACCATTATGTGGGTGGTGTAAGTCCGGATAAGAAGATCAGTGAAATCCTTGGAGTTGTAAATAGAACTAGTGGAGTAAATTGAAGGCAACAGATAATTGTTGATATAGTCATTGCTTCCAATGCTTATCACCACCAAAGACCTGGCCAAGTACTGAATCAGATCATCCTCATTCATTTGGTTACTCAATTTGCTCAGGCTACTCTCAAAGCTCTCCACCTGTTGCCTGAAGTTAAACCGATCTCCCTGCCTCACATCACACATCAAAAACCTGAAATGTCATGTCTGTATAAAGCTGGAGAGTTAGATCATTCAACAAGAACAGATAATCCAATATGGGACATGAAATTACTAGGTTTCTGCCAGTCTCGTCGAGAATTCCAGCAGCTGCAGAAGCAAAATTGATTCCACCGTGAATGTTGCTTCCTGGTATGAGTGTAATTGTATAGGGTGGGAGAGGAGGTAGACCCACCAAATCTCCTGCAACGCGAGAAATACCAGAGATGAACATTTTCAATGAACTATCTGCCATGGAATTTGATGGTAGCAACTTCTATGGTGATGCTTAATGAAAGAGTTATTATAATGTACCAAGAAAATCAATGATGGTCTTGCCATTACAGAATCTTCCAGTTGGCCCTCCAGAGAAATCAATCCCATATGGTAAGTAGTTAGCTTTAGCAAATGAGCCGATGAGCAAGTTGTTATTTCCATGATCAACCAAGGAGTCTCCAAACACAAACATGGCTGGAAATTGTGGAGCTGATCCTGTGACTCCATCTGCGTTAACCCATATCAGAATCATTACCAAAACGACAACCATGCAAGAATTATAACACCCTTTTGCCATCTTCATGATCGGCAGGTAAAAATTCTGCCCTCTTCCTTCTCTGTCACACTTTAAGAGCTGCGTAAAACGGTTGATTGGTGGCCTGGAAATGTATAGAAAATGATCTGTCTCTTTCCAGGAAAATTAAAAAAGAAAGGTTAGAAACGGTTCTTGCAATCATCAGCATGACAATACTAGTCCATCCTCTCTAACACGTATCCTTCCTTTGTTCCTGTCTTTTTTTTTTTGGGTAAGTTGGTTGCAAAACTATCAACTTTTTGGCTCAAAAACTATATCATGATCCTCGAACCAACCAAATAGTTTCATAATTTCCCACTATTCCTCAGCTTTCCGTCTTATCCTTTTGTACAGAACTTTTATTTGGGATTCACTTAAATTTTCTTTTGAACACAGAAAATATACTGTTTAGTACTTTTAATTTATAAATTATTATGTGTATCCAATAATGTAGTCAGTAAACACTCGAAATGTATCAATAGATTCTGCCATTATTGTAAAAAAAGGCAAAAGTCGTTTCATTTGCAATGACAAAACTATGTGGAAGAACTCCATGACTTTATGGACTTAGTTTTAGAAAGTACAAAAACCATAATGCAGGTTGTGTGAACCAAATCCTTCTGGCATGATAATGTTCTTTTTCTAAATTTTCTAATTTTCCGTATACTAAAGAAATCATAATATTTTTAATTTATAAATTCTAACGCTGAACATGATCTAAATAAAATTTAATGCATGTGAGAATATCAATAAGTTATCTAAAAGTGTTCTGATTACTGCGATTATAAGGGTTGTATGCACTTTTTAACAAAAAGTAAAATTAAAGTCAACATATTTAGTACACAAAACTCTCCCCTTTGCGAAAGTCTAGGGAAGGTCATGATATATACAGTCTTTCTTTTGTATTTTTACAAAGAGGCTGTTTCTGTGGCTTAAACTTGTGACCTTATGATTATAAAGGAATAATTTTAATAGTTGCTCTAAAGCTTACCAACAAAATGTAATAAATATTTTTCTTTTTACTAAAAATGGAAAAGGCTACACTTTTTTGTTTGGAGACGAGAACAAAACACAATAAAAAAACACAGCTATCTTTCGGATCAACTTAATTGCAGCAATAAAGCACTCTAATCAAGTTTATTAAGATAATATCAATGAGAAATAAAAAACTTAATGGAGAAACAAGCACAAAGATTTATGCGGAAAACCCTCCAAATAGAGGGAATAATTACGAGGTCAAATCGATAAGCAAATTCATTAATTACAAATAAGAATTTACAAAATTTGATATCTTACTTCACTCAAAACTCATAAGTGTGTTAATGTGCAAATCAACACACTCAAAACTCAATCCCAAAATCAATCAAATAAATATAAGAATTGAAAACTACTTACTATCTCTGTCTCTCTTTTATTTTTTCCTTTGGGTTAATTAAAAAAAGTCCAATTTTTCGTCAAAATTTTAATTATAACTCGATTTTTAAAAAGTAGTAATAAAATATTCGAACTTTCAATTTTTGTCAATTCTAGCCCGATATTAGTATTACCGTTATCTTTGCTAATGTAACAGTATCGCGTATACAGAGACCCTCATTAATCAAACACATTAGCACAATTAGCATAACTGAGTTAGATGATTGAAACAATGTATGATTGAAATGACATCGTTTCAATCACCTCTTAGCTCTCATTTTCACCCAAAACCCTAACGGGAGCCTTCTAACGCCAAGATCTCTCCACAACAACACCAGCCATAGTCAATTGGAACATCTTTCAATTAATCGCACAAGGAGCAGATGGTAGCAGATACTTTCGTTTTTGACTTTTACAAATGTCACTGTTTATCTCTACCTTTTGACATTTATAGGGTCTAAATTAAAGTGGTCCTTCGAGTCAAGTAGACAGGTGTCTTTCTTTTACTTGTGAAAACGAATCTTTTGCTAATTAAACCACTTCAAATGCAAGAAAAGGACTATTTGGAAAGCAGGAAATGCTTAGACAATCTACACTTCTACGAACCCATCAATACTTGCTCAGGAAATAGGTAAACTTGAATAGCGACAAAGGCAATTGGGTGAGGAAGCAAATCGAGCACTAGAAGTACTTCATAAGGAGGTTGCTTCTCACAGATTGGAAGCCAAGCAACTGCTGGAACTGTTGCAAAGGTGCTATCTGAAATTAAGGAATTGCAAGTGTTTAGCATTGTTCGTTAAGAAGTTGCTATTAGATAAAGTGCTAACCTAAAGGACGAATTTAGTCAAATAAGCTCTCATGAAAGCACCATTGCATCTCTAGAAAGGAAGCTTGATACTGTTCGGAAATCCATAGGCACGCTAAGGTTTTGGGTGCAAGTGAGATTTGAAAGAGATGATTGAAATGACATCGTTTCAATAATCTAATTAACTTATACGAATTACGTTGATGTGGTACTGCTACATCAGCAAAGATAATGTTGGAACTAGCATTAGATTAGAATTAAAAAAAAATAAAAGTTCAAAGTATTTTATTGATATTTTTTGAATTTCGATTATAATTGAAAATTTGATAAAAATTTGAGTTTTTTTTTGTAATTAATCAATTTTCTTTTTGGTGTTTTTGCGCCCTCAATAAATAAACCTAAGTTTTCTCTTTTTTATATTTCGAATTAGGTTTTTTGCAACATACTTGGTTATCTATACGATCTAGTACTTTTTAGTATCATTTTAGTTGCTAACTTACACAGTTATAAAGATCTGCACGAACGTCACACACAATTGCATATGTCATCCACATAGGCATATACACAATCGTATATGGTTTCACTCTTCAGAAGGTTCTAGATACTTACATGGTTGATCCATAAAATCAGTGAGTTAAGAACATGAGCGTATAACACTTTACATGGTCATGTATCTCCTTAGAATAACTTTATTTATCTTGATTGATATTCCCACGAATTATAAAGGCATTTACAATCACCGAAAGTCTCAAACTGGATAATATAATATTATGTTAATAAGATTAGTAATACATATGTTTGTAATTTAGATAATTGTAGATCAATTATTTTAATATTGGTGAGCAATGTTATTTTAATTAGATTAAGTCCATCATAATTTGTGGATATTTAAATTGAGATCATGTTAATAAGAATATGCCTAGTTGTGATAATTATTTGTTAATTATTTAAATTATTAAACAAATCAAGCCAAAGTTTTAATTTTAAAACAATTAAGAAATACAAATTATTGAGACTTAAATTTGTCTTAATCATAAAAAAATCACATTAGCCAATCATAAAATTTCAAATACTTGAAGACTTTTGCAATTTTTCTTAAGTTTGCTTTAAAAAGTTTAAACTAGTTTAAAGGTTGGATTATATTATTTTTCAAGTTCATTCAAAAAATTGAAAACATTAGATATCAAAGAAGTTTAGAATTTCATTATGCTTTCAACTTTTACTATTTAACATAGAATGATATTTAAATCACAAGTATTTTCCTCTATAACTAATTAAAAGAGACAGCCAATCCAAAATACAATTGGTAAAGATAAATTTAATTTAACTCAAAGTTAAACTTTTAATAATTTTTTTAGGGTATAAAGATATGTAACTCGAGGAGATGTTTAGTTTTTTGTTTCTTGTTGTTGTTTTCTTTTAAAAAAAGGAAAAAAAAAGCTCAAAATGTGTTTTCATTTTTTTGTTTTTAAAAATAAGAAAACGGCAACAAAATTACGAAAACGTAAAAATCACATTTTTTTGAATTTTAAAAGCAAGTTTTTTTTTACAAAAACAAGTTAAACTTTTAATAAAAACAAGTTAAACAAGTTAAAAGTTTGACTCAAAGTTAAACTTTAGTAATTTTTTTTTGGTATAAAGGCATGCAACTTTTACGATTTCTCTACCTCTGCTGGGATTTCTTCAAATATACCGAATGCCATTGACAATATCTAGAAGAGCAAAGGTGGCATAATCATAGACACTGATTCGATGAGCGGAAGCAAAGTAAAGGAGGTTATGGTGGACGGAAAGGGAGGTGACGGGGAGAGGGTGGTGGTGGGGCGAGGAGGTGGAGGTGTGAGAGACTAAAAGGTTGGTCTGGAACAGAAGGGAGTGTTTAGAGAGAGTAGGTTTGTATGGAGACAGTTGATGTTGCTAGAATTTGATGATGACGGGAAGGAACATAAGGGAGTGATTGGAGAGAGAGGTTGGTCTGGAGACTGCTAGAATTCGATGATGATGATGACAAGGACGATGCGAAGGTCATAAAGTCAGAAAGACTCTGGTTAGGGTTAAGGACGGAGGCAGAGTTGGAGGTGGAGCACGTGAAGTGCCAGACGCAACTTACAAGGAGAGGGCGTTGATAGTTGTGCATTAGTGTTTGTTTTTCTAAATATTTGACATGTGTTTCTTGTATAATAGGTTATTATTATGGTGTTTGAGGACTTATTTTGTATGTTTTTGTTTACTTTGATCTTCATGGTTGTTTTTTTTTTCATGTTTGATGTTGGTTTAGGGTAAATTTGATCATTTTGGCATGGGAATTAAAGGTGGTTACCTTTATGATTGAGCTAGGGACCAAGAGAGAAGAAGAGAAGTGAAGGAGCCGTAGAATAAGAACCCACGATCGTGGAAATGGGCCTGTTTCCCACGACTGTGGGAAATCTCTGCAGAATGTTTCTGCCACATTAACCCACTATTGTGGCAAGCACATGGATAATTCCCACGATCGTGGAACTGAAGGTAGAATGAACACGCAAGATTCACTTGTTTTTAGGATTTTATGACTTATCTTGTGATATATAAGGGCTAGGTCGAAAAGGGGTCATGGGAAACTTGTCTCCTTGAGCTAAAAGACAAATTGAGAGCCTAGAGAGAGGTAGAGAATCAAGATTTTCATTCTTAACTGGGCAAAGAACACACAAATTTCAAATTTTCTAGATTTGGGCAAAGAAAATGAGGAGTTTGCTTCATTTATTTCTTATTTCATTTTTCCGTCTCTAGCATCTTTATTATGGATTATTTGGTTGTTAGAGATGTTAACGATATTATGAGTGGCTAAAATATTTTTTAGGGTTTGCTATTTGAACTATTTGTGAACCTTCCATTGTTGATTTAATAATATAAATGTTTGTGTTATTTATTGAGCTCAAACTTTGCAATAAATAGAGAGAGTGAACTTGATAATCTATGTTAAATGTACAACAAGTGTTGACGTTTAATAGACCTATAGATAACAAGTTATTGATTTATTATGAAGAGATTTCAATAGATTGATATGCTGCCTATATGATAGCTTCATATCTAGTTGAATGTTTAAGAAAAGCTTTGCATATCGAGAGATCCCAAAGTTAATCATAATTTATTTAACTAGTGACATTTAGTTGCATCTTAAGAGAGGGTAGCTAAAATTTTATGAAATCTTGGACTAAACATAAATTGAATCAATTAACTAGAGGAGAGCAAATACGGATAATGATAAGCCCTAATTTTTAATCTTGATTTTCTCCTAATTTTAGTTAACTATTTTGTCTTTAGTTGCATTGTTTCCTTTTACCTTTAGTTTGTCTTTATTTTTTATCTATTTAAATTTGTTTGAATCAATTTCACAAACAAAAAGCAATCTAAATTAAGTAATGCTCAAGCCTAATCCTTATAAAATCGATATTTATTTTTTATTATAAGTTATGACCCGTATACTTACGATTTTTAATTAATTTCAAGGATTCATTCTTAACCCCATAAACCAAACAATCATTTAAGGGGGCGCTTGGTTCACAGAGGGTAATAGAAATGAGAATATGAATGAATATAATAGGAAATGGGAATAGATATAATTATTATAATAATGATGGTTGGTTAAGATGGAGAAATGATTATCATTACCTTTGATAGTGGTTGGTTTGTTAAAAATCTTAAAAATAAAAATTTGTTAAAATTTTGTTTTATATCAAATTTTAAGTATATTTTAATTAATTATATTTTATGCACCCTATTTATAATGACAAAATGTTTAAAATCAAGTATATTGCGGTATTTCATTTTCAATAGCTCTTGAAGGCATCATCATATCATTAGTTACATAATATCCTCAAATTATAGTTTAATAATCAAAAATATTGTACAATTCATCAACATAACCATAATATCCACCATTCCATTGCTATAGTAAAATCAAGTAACATAGTTTAACAAAATTTACATTCCTCTGATAAGGAAAATGATGTAAAATATCTGTCATATAAACAATACCTTAACCAAAAGCCTTTAATTGATGCAAAATAACCAGGTTAGCACTACAAATATTGTTCACATCATAATACAAAAGACCTAACTAATACAAAATAACCTGGTTAGGCAACATCAATTGCATCATAAGTTCTTAATACTTACAAAAATATTAATATGCTTACTCGAATGATTAATATACTAGAAGATGAATAGAGGAATCCAAGTACAAAAGACTTTTTTAAATGATTTGGCAAAGCGAATAAAACCTAAACTTTGGCAAGATCATTACAAAATAACATAGCAGCCTTACCAACATCCATTTGAGATATGCCAATATTAAGAAGCTCAATCATGAGCTCTTACACCTTCTCATCAGTTAGAGAATTAGATTTAGACTCCGCAATTAAAGCATTTGTAACAGATGAGTATTGTGAGGTCATTTGTTCGCAAGTAGACTCAAACTTAGCAGTGAAATTGTCTAACCTTGACTCAATAGTTTTCTGAAGTGTTGCTGGTCTTTTTTTCTTGTAAGAATTTTCCTTTCTTGGTGACAAGTTTTTTCGCCTTATTATTCTATGATTGCTTGAAGGAATGGCCGATGATTCTTGTGTATCAGATACCACAATAAGTTCATCTTCACTGTTCGATGAAGAATTGACTGTCATATTCTTTGGGCTATTAGCCTTAGTACTTGCTTCAGCTATATCCTCAGTTTGAGTCCATCGCTCTATCTTTACCCCACACCATGTCCAACTTTTGCAAATATGAGAATTTAAAGTTCCATATTCCAATTATATTCTTGTGATTCTGTAAAAAAGAATTACAAGAAGAAGAATATTAAAAACGCAATAACAAGAAAATGTTATAATTATGAAAAAAGAAACTACTAAAATAAGAGTTCAATCAACTTTTGAGTTAGATGTCTTACCAAGCACCATTCGTTAAACCATTGTTTCTCACAATTGATCTTATGCTCAACATCATCCCACTGATACGCACTTTGTTGGATCTCGCTTGTTTCCGAAATCCAACTCTTGAACCATTAAACGTGAGCTTATTACCCTGCTTATTACCTTGTAGGGTCATTTCAATGAAGTCTCATTAATCATTATCGATTCATCTTCTTGCTCTGATACTAAACAACATTGGATACCGTTTATGGAATCCAACTCTTATTAAAACATGAAACATGAGTGTATTAACCTGCAGAGTTATTTTATTTAACCCTCATTAGCCATCATCGGTTCACATTGCTCATATAACATCTCAAGCCACAAAGGCAAGCTCACAAAAAGGAATTACAATAATCACAATTGACTTCATAAAAATGGTAACTCTTAGTCTCTAGTTTATTTTGAAGCAAGAACCATATCAATCGAAGCTCTATAGATCAAGATATGCTTAAAAATCTAAAGTATATTCATAACCCTGTTATGCTCTTCCAACCGATCCCTCATTTTCATTCCATCAAACTTTGTCCAGTTAACACCAAAAGATCCTAATTTTTATGGAGAAATAGATAATCGCCTCAAGAATCACTTCATTAGGAGGTCGGATGACGAAGTTATTGCCAAACGAATCTAACATGTTCATGTCCTTACTCGAATTGTACATCCTTTGGCGCAAATACCATAACGCTCACTATGGGTGTCGGATTAACTTTGTTCTTGAGCTATTAGAAAGTAGACTTCTAGATCTACAACTTTTGTGAAGACACAAAAATGAGATTTTGTTGTTTTGGACACGATCCGTGTGATTTTACACAGGCTGGCCGTGTAACCTTCGGATGGAATGTGCTCCTGCACCAGAAACACACGGCCCGTGTGATTTTACACTGGCAGGCCGTGTAACCTTCGGGTGACACAAAATTTTCACCCTCCAAGACCCCTCCAAAGGATTCTAAACCCATCCTAACATCCCCTTTCCACATAATCTTCCCAAATTCAACTCTTTCTAGTCCGATATCACTTCATAAACTCTAAT
>JAOTIZ010000201.1:33915629-33931018 GCA_027123425.1 Erythroxylum panamense | reverse complement strand
AACAATACATAAATTTTGTTCAATTTGGTAGATACGTTGTTGATTATTAATTTGTTTAGCCTTTTCCAATTTAATTTGAAGTTTCTTAATCCAATAATTATGATTTTCAGCAGTTTCTCTACTATTTTTAATCTGCGATTTAAGTAATTCTTTACGATCGAAATAATGCATATTTGAAAACGTTTTATTATTTTGAAACAAGTGAGTACAAACCTTAATCAATAAGTTTCTGAATACTATTACAATAAAACTTTCTAGTTTCATACAATGACCATTTTAAATTATTTGCCATTCGAATCATTCGAGCTGTATCCATTAGGTCTTGATATTTCTGCATCTCTTTGACTATTATGAGCATGTTTGTTCAGTACATGGCATCGTTCAATCATTTCATCCAATTTGGCTTCGCGCTTATAAGTGTTTTTGATGACTTGGTTGATATAGCGTTTGCATTCAAAATATGAAGAGTTCATTTCTGAAATGAAGAAATTAATCAATAAGTTCAAAAATAGCTTGAATATATTCTTTACGTCGTTGCCTATTAAAAGCTTTTAAGTCGTAATAATAATAAAGAACAGTAAAACTATAACTTATAATATGTTGATTCAAAGGAGTTACAGGTGTTTGTTCAATAAATCTTGTATGATGATTAATTCTATTATTATATTGTTCATCCATTCATCACACTGCTAAATTAACTGTTTTAAGGTTCATCTATGATCAAAATAAGGGAGAAAAGTATTGTTCATAAGAATGACTAAAGGTTGAATAATAAGAATGACTAAAGATTGAATAAAAGAGTTAACAACACTTAATAAAAACCATACCTTTTTCGCTTCCGGCTATGCAGGAACACCAATCGTCAGGCTAGATTGTAAAATGGAGAGACAAAAGGAAGGAGTTTTAAGTGCTTGGTTTTTATTCTATATTTTCAGCCAAAGCTGGAGGTTACATTATATAGAGAAGAAAAAGGGAAGCGTCCAAAACCTAAGGGGACGACAACTGAAAAGCTAAAGTAAAAAGTAGCCAATAATAGACAAAAGTAAAAAAGGAAAGATGCTAAAGTAAAGTAAAAACAGTAAAAGTAGCTAATAATGTACAAAAGCAAAAGATTATTGCTTTATTTATGTCTACATCACATCTGTTTTGAACTGCTACATTTTGGCTGGTAGCGTCGGTGCACTGTTAGTCTTCAATAATGGCTTCGATTGAATCTATGTCTTCTATTTGCTTTATTGGTGCTGTTGTGGTAGAGGGACAATATTTGCATTGATGTTCTGGATGATTTTGTAGTTGTTGACAGATGGCATATTTCCATGTGGCTGTTAAATCTTCAAAAATTCCGTCAATCTTGAGAAAAGGGATCTTCATTTGTTGAATGATTTGAAACTGATATGCTGGAATGATTTGTTTATAGAGAGAAGTCATGATTAAATGAAATCCTTTGTAGTTGATCTTGAGAGTTGATTATGGAGTGATTCTTGTAATTTGGATAAAAATGCCTTCCATACAATTGAGATTGAACTGATTGATGGTTTCCCAATTAAAAGGGTGCTTAGGTGGTGTATCTATTGATGGGTAAAGTCCGTTACTGATTCCAATGGTAATATATGCAATTCTTGGTAATAAAAGGTTTGCTTCTTGAACTATAGTGGTTTCTTCAAAAATGGGATAGGTACTCCATATTTTCAGAAACATTTCTCTATCTTTTGCAAATCGATCTTTATAAATTTTGACTGCTTGGGATAATCCAATAAGAAATTCAGAAAGGATGGTTATATTGGTGATATAAAGAGTGTCTATAATGCCACTTTGAAAGAGTAAATAAGTGGTCAAAGGATCTGCTTCTGGTAACACAATGGCTTAGGGTCCATATTTTCCTCTATTCAAAGGATAGGATTGTTGAACTTTGAGTGCATCGGTCCAATTGTTAATATTTTGGAAACAATCGTAAAACATTTCTGGGGTGATTTTTCTGGCTTCAACTTGGATGGCTTTTGTAGGAATTGAATTGATTCGGTCCATATTGATTTTGACAGGGGCAGAAATGGTGGTTGAAGGGATGGTTCCTAAAATGGTTTTGGTTAAAGTAGGTGCTGGTGATTCCAAAACTTGCTTATACTGAGGACGTAATTCAAGATGTTGTTGTCTAAAGGTGGCTAGAGATTTTTCTGCATCAGAAAGAGATTTAAAACTTTTATGTAAAATACCTGGTTTGCCAATAATATGACTAGCAGCTTTATGTCAGGCATCATAAATTCCTACCATAGGTCCATTATGAATCACATAGGTTTTGTCTTCCTGTTCATCTTGTTTTTTCTGAGAGGTTGATGTTGGTTGAATAATTTGTGTTGGGGTGATTGGTATAGGAGTAGAAGTAATTGAAGTGGTTGTTGGGATTTTTGCAGTAGACATAGAAGCATCTGAGGTAGCAGGTTCTTTTTATTTTTGTTTCAAAACTTGAACAGTGGTTTTTAGTTGGTTGAGTTCTCTAGTAATGGCTCCAACAATTTGTTGTTGGTTGACTAAATCGAGTTCTTTTTGAGCTATAGTTTCTTTCAAATTCTGTATCACTACTTCCATTCTCTGGTTAATATATCTGCAAGAAAATTGTTAGTAGATTTTATATATTGAATTTCAAATTGATATTGATTAAATTGTAATTACCAACGAATTAATCTTCCTTGATTATAATTATCCTTGATATTAATTTTTGGAAAACTGCAAAGATACGTAGAGTCAGTTTGAATAGTAAATGAAATAGGTAATAAATCAATTCTCCATTTTCTCAATGTCTTGAGACAAGCTAATGTCTCTTTTTCATGGATGGGATATTTATATTCGGAGGAACTGAACATTCCATTGATATATTTGCATAAAAGATATTTGCATTTGTTGGGAGGTTTTGCCAAAAGGCATCTAGCCCATGTATCTATACTTACATCTATTTGCACGAGAAGTTTATCCTTCGGTAGATAATTATATAAGACTAGTAAATGTGTACATAATGCTTTGAGTTTCCTCATAGCATTGGTATCTGCATCATTTCAAATCCATTGCACTTTAGTACTGCATTTTTCTGCAACGATTTTCTTTCTTTGGCAAGATCTTTCAAAAATCCTCGATCTGACATATAATTAAAAAAGACTTAAAAATTGTTGTACATGAGTTCCACTTGATAATTGATCAGAGAAATCAGCTAACTTTTTCAATATATTTGGTTGTAATTTTAAAATTCCATTGTGTTGAAATTCAATGCCTAAATATTATATTGTTTGTTGTGCAATGCGTGCTTTCTTTTTACTTAAAATGAGTCCTTTATCACTACATCTCTGAAGTACTATTTTTGCTTTTTTCAAATGATCTAATTTATCTTGATTGGAATAAATAATTATATCATCAATATATACAAAAGTAAATTCTTATAATCCAACTAAATTATTATTCATAAAACGTTGATAAATACTAGGAGCTTGCTTTAATCCAAAAGGTAAAACATTCCATTGATAATGTTTTTGTGGAGGATAAGTAAAAGCAGTTAAAGGTTTGATATTTTCATGTAGTTTAAGTTGTCAATATCCGGATTTCGCATCTAAAGTTGTAAACCATGTATGTCCTTTTAGTTTATTTATAATATAATCTTTTCTTGGTAATTTGTATGCATCACCTATTGTTGCTTCATTTAAATTTTTTTTATAATTTATAACCATTCTCCTTTTTCACATTTTTGTTCCGTTGAATTATTTACATAAAAAGTAGGTGTAGAATGCTTACTTGTACTAGGAGTGATTAAAATTGTTTGGTTAGTAAATTGGCACATTCTATTGTAAATTCTTGAACAACTTGTTGTGAATAAGGTATATTATTTCGAATATTGATTTCTTTTGTGGGATCTTTTAGTCTTATCTCAATAAGCTCTTTATTTTGATTTTTTATGGGATCTAAAGGGTTTTTACTACATACTTGATCTAATAAAGTTTCAATTTCTAATTGTATTGACATATTATTTAAAATATAAAACTGAAGTGCATCTAATTTCGTTGTAAGTACTTGTAATTTTTGGTAATAAGTTGTGTGATGTATAGGAATTTTAAGAATAATTGATTTTCGTTTTAGAGTTTTAATTTCTGGTATTTTTAATGTAATATAATGTAAATATTGACAAAATGGATTATATAATTTTAAAAAAAATTGCCTAATATTAATGGTAATCCTCATTCTTGTTGATATATTAAAGGCACTGAAAAAAGTATACGTTTCTATAATAATATTATTATAACAACTTACATACCATATAGATTTAAAACTTCCATAAGCTATTCTGATTTGTAGGGGTTTTTCTAATCGTTTCCATGTTAATAACTGTTTGGATGCAATACAAATTGTTGCTCCAGTGTCTATATATGCATTAACTTTGTTATTATGAATCAAAACTTGAATAAAGGTTGTGTTCAAATTGACTTAAGGATTCTGACTCTTTTGTATAAGATTTATATTTATAAATAGAAGAAATTGTAGAATCAGTATTGTGTTCATATTCTAATGGTTCTAATTCTTCTTTTATGGCAGCTTGTAATATGTTAAGTTTTTCTGTATATTTTGGATTTTTCCTTTTTGGATATTTATTTGCATAATGTCCTTCTTCTTTACATATCCAATATCTACAATATTATTTCTTTGCAGACAATCTTGTTTTTTAGGTTTAAATTGTCTATATTTTTGTCTTCTAAAATATTTTCTATAAGGTTTAAAAGGTCGTTGTTTATAATAATGAGTTGGGTATCATTTCCATCTATATATATTGATTAGGATAATAAGTAAAAAAAGGTAAGTAAAATTAAACACATAACAGATATAGCATAAATAATAGTGAGAACAATAATTGAAAGCATAATGGGTAATTGATAAATAATAAATAATTCATGCAATAAATCAATATATAAAGATAACTGATGCATGATTAACAAATTAATGTTGAGTAATATGAAATATTCGTGTTTGATCATTGTTTTGTTTAGCTTTTTCTAATTTAATTTGAAGTTTATTAATCCAATATTTATTATTTTCAGCTGTTTCTCTACTAGTTTTAATTTGTGCTTTAAAAGTATCCTTAAGATCAAAATAATGCATAACTGAAATTTTATTTGTTGAGAAAATAGTAAATACAAGGAAGCTTAGTCAATAAGCTTTTTGATAAAACCTTCTAGTTTCATAAATTGATTTCTTCAAATTTGTAGCCATTCAAATCATTCGAGTGGTGTCATGCATTTCATTGTATCTTTGTGCATCAAGGCTATTATGTGCATGTTTATTAATTGTATGATATCGTTTAAGCATTGCATCTAATCGTTCTCCTTGTTTGCATGTATCTTTGATAACTTGATTCAAATATCTCTTTTTCTTAAAATTGGAATAATTCATGCTGTACTGCAAAAAGTAAAATTAATCGATAGTTCGGAAATTGTTGTAATATATTCTCTTCTTTTTTGAATATTTAAAACCTTGAGTGTTTGAAAATAATTAAGAAGATAAAATCTATGAAGAATATCATCTTGATTAGCATGTATAATTCGTGTTTGTTCTATATAAAGTTGATTTTGTTCAATTACATGATTATTCCAGTGATCACATAGATTTATTAAGTCTTTTAATTTTTGTCGATGATCAAAATAAGATAAAAAAAGTATATTCCATGAATGAATGCAATAAGATGTATTAAAGTAATTGAATAAATGTAAACAACACTAAAATCATACATTTTTCTTCTCCGGATATGCTTAAACGTCAAACTTCAGGCTAGTCGCCAGTTAGAGAGAGAGAGAGTATGATTTTAAGTGATTGTTTTTTTTTCTATATTATGAGCCGAAGCTCTAATGCATATTGTATAGCAAAAGAAAGAAGCGTCCAAAAACTAGTGGACAACAAAAGCTAAAGCTAAAGCTAAAAGAAACAAATAATGTACAAAAGTAAAATGTAAAAGATGCTAAAGCTAATGTACAGTAAAAATAGCTTATAATTTACAGAAAAAATAGAAGATTATCTGCTTTAGTCTATATCGCTGGTTTACATTTTATCTTGAAGCGTTGGTGCTCTTTTATTCTTCAATAATTGCTTCATGGGAGTATGTTTCTTTTGTTTGCTTTTCTTGTGTTGTTGATGGACAGTATTTACATTGATGTTCTGGATGTATTTGCATGTAGTGACAAATTGCATACTTACAGGTAGCTGTAAGTTTTTCAAATATACCTTCCATCTTTGTAAAAGGTATAAGAAATTGTTGAATAATTTGAAGCTGTTATGGAGGAATTGGTTGTTTATATGTTGAAATCATGAGTAAATGGAATCCTTTGTAGTTTATCCTGATAGTAGAATCTGTATTTATGCGTGCTGCTTGGATAAAAATGCTTTCCAGTCAATTTAGATTGAATTGGTTAATGGTTTCCCAATCAAACGAATGATTAGGTGATGTGTCTATAGCTAGGTAAATTCCATTGCTGATGTCAATGGTGATGAATGCAATTCGAGGTAGTAGAATGTCTACATCTTTGACTAAAACTTTTTTCGCAAAGATGAGAACTGCTCTATATTTTCAGAAACATCTCTATTCTTGGCAAACCGATCTTTATAATTTCAAATGGCTTGGGTAAATCCAATGGGAAATTCATAGAGGATATTAAGGTTGGTTAGATATAAAGTGTCGATAAGTCAATTTTAGACACGAAACTCAGAAAAAAAAAAAGTTAAAACATACAGATATTAGACTTTGTTGTTCAAAAAATACAGATGTACCACAACAATATGGATGTGAAACAAAAACTATATATAAACAATCCAAATATATATAGGAATTTTAAAATTACAACCAAATATATTGAAAAAATTAGCTGATTTCCCTTATCAATTATCAAGTAGAACTCATGTACACAATTTTTAGGTCTTTTAAATTATATGTCGGATCAAGGATTTTTGAAAGATCTTGTCAAAGAAAGAAAATTATTGCAAAAAAAATGCAGTACTAAAGTGCAATGGATTTGGAATGATGCAGATATCAATACTGTGAGGAAACTCAATTTGTGCTTTAAGAGTATCCTTAAGATCAAAATATTAACCTCAGAAATGTTCTATGACTGTTTTCAAAATATAAATAACTGGACCGATGCTCTTAAAGTCCAGCAATACTACCCATTGAATAGAGGCAAATATGGACCCAAAGCCATTGTACTACTAGAAGCTGACCCATTGACAACCTATTTACTTTTCCAAAGTGGACTTATCGACACTTTATATTAACCAACCTTAATATCCTTTCTGAATTTTCCATTGGATTTACTTAAGTCATCCGAAATTATAAAGATCGATTTGTCAAGAATAGAGAAATGTTTCTGAAAATGTGGAGCAGTTATCCCATCTTTGTGGAAAAATTTTTAGTCAAAGATGCAGACATTCTACTACCTCAAATTGCATTTATCACCATTGACACACACCACCTAATCATTCGTTTGATTAGGAAACCATTAACCAATTCAATCTAAACTGTCTGGAAGGCATTTTTATCCAAGCAGCACGCATAAATACAGAGTCTACTATAAAGATAAACTACAAAGGATTCCATTTACTCATGATTTCAACATATAAACAACCAATTCCTCCAAAACAGTTTCAAATTATTCAACAATTTCTTATACCTTTTACAAAGATAGAAGGTATATTTGAAGAACTTACAGCTACATGGAAGTATGCAATTTGTCACCACATGCAAATATATCCAGAATATCAATGTAAATATTGTCCATCAATAACACAAGAAAAGCAAACAGAAGAATTAAACTCCCTTGAAGCAATTATTGAAGAGTAAAAGAGCACTGACGCTTCAAGATAAAATGTAGACATCATATAGACCAGCGATATAGACTAAAGCAGAGAATCTTCTATTTTTTCTGTAAATTATGAGCTACTTTTACTGTACATTAGCTTTATCATCTTTTTCTTTTTACTTTTGTACATTATTGGTTTCTTTTAGCTTTAGCTTTAGCTTTTATCGTCCACTAGTTTTTGGATGCTTCTTCTTTCTTTTGCTATATAATGTACATTAGAGCTTCGGCTCAAAATATAGAAAAAACAATCACTTAAAATCACTCTCTCTCTAACTTGCAACTAGCCTGAAGTTTGGCGTTTAAGCATATCCGGAGAAAAAAAAAGATATGATTTTAGTGTTGTTTACATTTATTCAATTACTTTAATACATCTTATTGCATTCATTCATAGAAAATACTTTTTTTTATCTTATTTTGATTATAGACAACAATTAAAAGACTTAATAAATCTATGTGATCATTGGAATAATCATTATCATGTAATTGAACAAAATGAACTTTATATAGAACAAACACCAATTACACATGCTAATCAAGATGATATTCTTCATAGATTTTATCTTATTAATTATTTTCAAACACTCAAGGTTTTAAAGATTCAAAAAAAGAAGAGAATATATTACAACAATTTTCGAACTAATCGATTAATTTTACTTTTTGCAGTACAACATGAATTTTTCCTATTTTAAGAAAAAGAGATATTTGAATCAAGTTATCAAAAGATACATACAAACGAGAAGAACGAATAGATGCAATGCTTGAACGATATCATGCAAAATTAATAAACATGCACATAATAGTCTTAATGCACAAAGATACAACGAAATGCATGACACCACTCGAATAATCCGAATGGCTACAAATTTAAAGAAATCAATTTATGAAACTAGAAGGTTTTATCAAAATTGTATCAAAAATCTTATTGACTAAGCTTCCTTGTATTTACTATTTTCTCAATAAATAAAATTTCAGTTGTGCATTATTTTAATCTTAAGGATACTCTTAAAGCACAAATTAAAACTAGTAGAGAAGCAGAGATCTGAAAGATATTTCAATATTAATTTGTTAATCATGAGTCAGTTTTCTTTATATATTAATTTATTGCATGAATTATTTATTATTTATCAATTACCCATTATGCTTTCAATTATTGTTCTCACTATTATTTATGTTATACATGTTATGTGTTTAATTTTACTTACCTTTTTTACTTATTATCCTAATCAATATATATTTTTTCTTAGATCAATTCTTAGACATGGATTAACTAATAGACTATATTATCAATTAATTAGACATTACTTATATATCAGACCTTTCCTTATACAGGAATTAGTAGAACAAAATGAACAAAGGATTTTAGATAAATATGGATTAGATAAACCAAGAAAACGTCGAAGAACCTAGATGTCTTCACATTATTATCATTACTACTATAATTGTTCTATCGATCAACAATCTAATTGTTATATTTGCCAACAGTTAGAAAAACATATAGAAGATTTAGAATATATGAAATATAAAAAGTTATCATATATATATATATACATATATATATATATACATATATATATTGCAATTTGATGAAAACCACTCTTTAAATCAAATTTGCTATAAATCCTACTTTGACCAACCTTTTTGATGATTGTATTAATCCCTGGCAGAGAATACTGATCTTTATGTGTCCTATTTCTCCACATGTATAGCATCTACATTTATGAGTTGGAGGTTTCTTTCTTTTGAATACACGTATATGTGGATCATGTGGTTTCCCTTTGTATGATTTTGCTTTTCTCAAACCATATTTCTTACTTTCTTTATAATACCCTGGAATAGGTATTTGAGTACAAAGAGAATTTAAATCCTTTAATCCTCTTTGCATTGCCGCTTCTTGACACATTTCTTTGAGATATAACCAAGTAAAATGTATTCTTGGTATAATCCCTATAGTATTTCCTGGATGTTTCTTCTTGAATTCTTCTTCTAACTTCTTACCATACATTTCAGGTAATTTTTTGAAGAATTTTTCTGATAATTCCGAGCTTAAGAAAGATCTTCCTGACATTGATGCTAATGTCAGATATTCTTGTAGAAATTGCCAACGTGTTTTATTTCTTTATAGTTTAGTCTTTCTAAATCTGCATATGCTCTATCTTGAAATGCTGTGGAACCCTGATAAGGATCTTCTAGGGTTATCATTCTTCTTATTTGTGAAAACACAATTTGTGTATCATCAGCTACTGTTACTAGCATTTCATATTCTTGTGGATAAGCCAACCTCTATTGTTGAAACATTCGTTTCATCACCTCACCTAATAGATTTTCTATATAGGTAACTTTGGCTTGATTATCTACCCAGCTCATTCTATTGATGAAGTTGGTATTAACTGATTCCCATCTTGTGATGACATCTTCATATTGTGAAATATCTTCTGTTAAGACCAATATTGCTCCAGTTTGTGCTTGTGCAGATGGTAATACCCATTCATTTGAGGTATTCATCATTTTTCCTTTAAATTTACTCCATCTTTCCATTATTTCTGGAATATTCAACTTTTGTTCCCCTATAGCTGGAGGATAATTGGGAGGCCCCATTGTGAAATCAGTAGGAGGTCTATATCCTGAATCAACTTGAGAAGTTGATGCTGATTTTATCAATATTTCTTGTAAATAAGGTGCTTCTGCTAGATCCTCTGCTTTTAGCTTTGGATATTCCATTTAAAAATAAAATTTTCCCCATTTAAAAAAATTTTTTGGATCCGCCCCTGTATATATATACAGATATTTATATATTATATATATCAACTTAATCCCTTTCCAATGAACTACCTCACTTTGATCTTAATAAATTTGGAATGTGTGAATCAAATTTGAAGAGAAAATGCATGCTTACATTTACTCATTTCGAGCGCGCTTTCTATTTTATCTAATTTAGATTGTAATTGTTGTAATTTTTCCATTGTAATTATTTGATATTGTAGAATTCTATCTAACTGAGTTTTTAATAAATCAAGTTCTTGTCCAATGCTCATAATGTATGTTTAATATATGTAGACAAATCTTTAATCTGAGATTTTATATCATCGAGTTTCATTGAATTATCAATAAAAGAGGACGTGGATATAATTGGATCAGTAATTTTTAAGGTTTCTTTATTTTTGTCTGTTTCTTTCTCTTGTTCTTTATCTAGAGAGAATAAATTCAATGGAGTATTAATTTTTAATGATTGTGATCTTTCAATTAAAGGAGTAGACGTAGAAGCTGAATCAGAGAATGATTGTCTAGAATGTAATAAAGGAATTGGTTGAAAAGGGAGTTGTATAGCAGGTAAGGGTCGCAATTGTGTTCTAAAATTGGTTCCAACTTTAGCTACATCAGTAAATAACTGATCTATGTAAATTCGATCGGTATTTTTAAATTCAATACTATGATGAGAGTTTGTTAAAGCATAACTAATTTGATAAGTTATAGAAAATGGATATTGTCCTGGAATCATTAAATCATCTTTATAGAATTTATATGCAATTGTAATTGTATCTTCTAGATCTTTAGATTTTAAAGGTATCCCTAATTTTAGTCTTGTATTAAATTTAATTTTCTGATAAGCAAGATTTCCATTCATTATACCAATAATTTGATCGTTTAAATTTTGCATTCTTTCATCTATGATAGCCATTCTGATTGGTGAATCGATACCCTCTAAAAAGGTAGATTTTAAGAGAATTTGAATAGTAGATAAATGAATATAACCTATTTTAGTTCGTTTTTCTAAAGGTATCTGTTGCAAATGTCTTGTAATTTGTTCTTGATTAATTAAACTAATTCTAATGTGACCGTTACATTGATCTATTCTAATAGGTGTTTCATGTACTATTTTGCCATAATAAATAATATTTTTTCGATTAACAATTTGATGTAATAATGAGGTTTTATGAATATCTTGACCCGATTTTAAATCTAATTGAGTTTTTGCTATCTGTTTTTGTTTATCGTTTGATAATAATGTATTAATATGAAAAGTGCCTTGAGCTTCTTGTAATTCTAAATTGTCTACATCGATAATATCTTCAATTTCTTTATTTTTTAGTTTGATTTCAGTCATATTTATGCCAAATACTATGAATTTTATGATTACGAAGAATATCTTCTAAACTGTTACGTTCTTGGTTATAAAATTGATGATATTGTCTTTCAATAGCTAAGGTGTCTTGTACAGAGTCTGGATTTTGATTAAATTGCTCTAATAAATATTGTATTTGTATAGAGTGTTGAAACTGCATATATTCTATATATTCTATCTGTTCTTCTAATTGTTGACAAACACAACAATTAGAGGTCTGACAAATAGAACAATTTAAATAATGATAATAGTGTGAAGACATTATGAATAATAATCTTCTTCTAAATTATGATAATTTATAGAAGGATTAAATAATTTATCTAAAAGATAATGAAACATTAAAGGAGTAAATCCATACTGATAACAAGATAAGAAATAATCAGTAATTTCATAAGCAGGAAACGCTATATAACATGCAAGTAAATAAAACGTAAGTAATGAAATAAGCCAATAAAAGAATTGAATAAAAGGATAACTAACTTGAATACAAAGTATTAAGAAAGAACTAATCATGATGATGATGCATCTCTTTGAATAAATTCATTTAATTTTTCAATTATATGAAGCATTAAGTCAATTTTTCGGTTACATTCTCGAATATTTTCTGTACTATTTGGAACAAGTTCTATATCTTCAATTACCATGTCAATATATTTATCTAACTGATGTTTAAATTCTTTAATTTTATTTCGTGGTCCTTCAAATTCTGTAACATAAATTCCTTCACAGATTTTTCGAATATATTGATCTTCCATTTATTGATAGAAAAGAAAGTACAAGCTTAATCAATAAGCTGAGCAATACAATTTAAATAAAACTGTCTTGTTTGACAAAGACATTGTTTGGTTTCTAGTAATATCTGAATGATACGAGTTGGATCTAGGAGTCCTCGTATACGAATATCTTGGATTATAGGAATATTTGAATCAAAAAGAGAACATTTTGCTATAGTAGTGTTGATTTTTGCAATCCGTAAATCGAATTCTTTGATTCTGTTCTTTAAATAGAGTTTGCGATTAAAATATGAATCATCCATTGCCTAAAAAAAAGAGAAGAGTTAATCAATAAGGAAATAAAAAGCTTTGAAATATTTCTTTTGTTGTTCTAGATTTAATAGTTGTAATTGATGATAAAAATGAATGATATGAAAATGATGACTAATTTCATGTTGATTATCTGGAGTAACTGGAGTGTTTTGAACAATGAACTGAGTTTGTTTAATGACTTGATGATAATAATTATGCTTTTGAGAACAAATAGATAAACGATTTTTTAATTGTTTACGGTACTCGAAGTATGATAAATCCAAATCCATATGAATATGAATATAATGATATGAATGTAGTGTTATGAGTAGAATGATATAACAAAGACAATCTGCTAACCTGGTTTCTCTGAGTTTGCTAAGAACGCCTAACACCGGCTGATGAACGCAAGATAGAGAAATTTAGGAAAGAGAAGTGTTTTTTATTATATGCTCTTCAAGCGAAGGCCAAAGGTTACATATATAGGCAGAGAAAAGAACAACCGTCCAAAAACCTTAGTGGACGACAAAAAGCAAAAAGTAAAGAAAATAATTTACAGAGAAAGCAGATGCTTTCTTATCTACATCTTTAGCTTTTAAAAAAGTAAACAGTAAAGATGCCTTCTTTTGTCTAAATCATTGAATAAAGTAGAGATGCCTGATTGGATGTCTCTATGATGCATCTGTATGCATTATTGTGTGTCGGCCATATGGTTGGACACTTATTCATCAATGATTGGTTCTAATGACTCAGTATCTTCAATAGCTTTGCCTTTGACTGTAGGACAATATTTGCATCGATGTTCTGCATGACTTTGCATTTGTTGGCAGAGAGAATATTTCCAGGAGGCAGTAAGTTCATCAAAGATATCTCCAATGGTTAAAAATGGAGTTTTGAATTTTTGAATAATCTGCAGTTGTTCTGGCGAAATAGGTTGCCTGATTAAAGAGATAACGAGTAGATGAAATCCTTTATAATTAACTCGAATAGTTGTCTCGGGAGTGATTCGAAGTGTTTGGATATAGACGCCTTCTAGACAATGTAAGTTGAATTGGTTGATCGCTGTCCATGTGAATACATGATTTGGTGGTGCGTCAATGGCTGGATAAACACCGTTGCTGATTCCAATAGTGATGTGTGCAATTCTGGGGATCAATATATCTGCATCTTTCATTGATTCATTTTCTGCAAAGATTGGATAACTGCTCCAAATTTTTAAATAAATCTCTCTTTCTTTGGCAAATTTTTCCTTGTAGTTCTTAATTGCTTGCATAAATCCACTCGGAAATTCAGAGAGGATAGTCAATGTAGTTATATAGAGTGTATCAATCAACCCACTTTGAAAAAGTAGGTAAGTGGTTAAAGGATCTGCTTCAGGTAAAACAATGGCTTTAGGACCATATTTTCCTCGGTTGAGAGGATAATATTGTTGAATTTTAAGAGATTCGGTCCAATTATTGATATTTTGAAAACAGTCATAGAACATTTCAGAGGTGAGTTTTTTGGTTTCTATCTGGAGGGATTTTGTAGGTATAGAATTAATTCTATCCATGTTGGGAATTTTGCCAAGGATGACTTTATTGGATGAAGAGGCTGGGGTTTCTAAAACCTGTTTATAAAGAGGTTTGAGTTCAATCATCTGTCCTTGTCTATATTCAGCCAGAGAGGCTTCTGCTTCCATCTTGGTTTTAAAACTTTTGTGTAAAATACCTGAACGTCCAGTAATGTGTACAGCCGCCTTATGCCATGCATCAAAGATACCTGCCATAGGTCCATTGTAAATCACATAAAATTTTTCAATATTTTCATCCTGTTGTCTCTGAGAGATTGGTGCTTGTTGTTGGGTTATTTGTGTAGGAGTGATTAAAATAGGAGGAGTAGATATAACGGTAGTGGTTGTAGGTATAGGTACAGAAGTAGCTTCACAGAAAGCTTTGTGTGTATCTGTATGGTTTTGTCTCAAAACTTGGATTGTTGTTTCCAATTGATTTATATCTCGAGTGATGGCTCCAATCATTTGTTGTTGGTTTATTAAATCGATCTTTCTCTGAGCGAGAGTATCTTCCAAATTTTTTATAGCTGCTTCCATTCTCTTGTCAAAATATCTGCAAGAACATTGTTAGTAGACTTAATATGATGAATATCAAATTGATATTGGTTAAATTCTAATTGCCACCGAATTAATCGGCCTTGATTATAATTGGCTTTAATATTGATCTTAGGAAAACTGCAAAGATAAGCAGAGTCAGTTTGAATTAAAAAAGAAACTGGTAAGAGATCAATTTTCCATTTTCGCAATGTCTTAAGACATGCTAAAGTTTCTTTTTCATGAATAGGATATTTAAATTCAGAGGAACTGAAAGTTCCATT
>JAOTIZ010000201.1:33860814-33905746 GCA_027123425.1 Erythroxylum panamense | reverse complement strand
CTTCTTTGGCATACATTAGCATCGCAATCTTTGACTACTATCTTTAAAGACCTCAACTTTGGAGTTTATAAATTAGCAACCAACTAAATCATTCTAGCATTTCACGATGAAGCATAAATAACTATCATGACATATTGATTGAAAAATTGACTCCTTATAACAAGCGGGGCATCTATAACAAACTGAAGAGGAGAGGAAAAACTTACTGGTAAGGAAAATTACCTTTCTTCTCTTACGATCAATACACTCAAGAGCAGAACGCAGTTTAGAAACCTGGGTTGCATCTCCTGCTTCCTCCATGGCTAATGTTCAAGCAATATCCTGATAAAAATAAAAGCAGCAGTACAAAGAAAAATCAGACATGCTTAAAATTTCAAAACAAATTCTAATAAATGTATTAAAAATTTTCTCAATACCCAGAACAAGAAATGAAATGGAGGAGGGACGTCATTGATAAAGATTGAAGAAAGAAAGTATATAAGAAAATAGATTAAGAATCGAAGACCTTAATCAGTAGAAAAGAAACCCAGTATGCTATGTCAATAAAAATAAAATTGAAGGAAAAAGAAAGAAAGAACATTACCAGTACTATTCTTAGTTTCGGGTGTGTCCATGGTAGACTACAGGGATAGTTTGTGAAAAGATTTACTAATGTAGACGATTATGGGTTAAGAGGAAAATAATACCTGTTACAAAAAAAGTGAGTTTAGAAGAGTAAACATTATAGTGATAGAACGTGCGCCAAATTAATATAATAATGACTCCCATTCCTCTCGATCCTCTCATAATCGAGAGAAATGAAGCATTACCTTAAACCTAAGAATGAAACCATTACGAGAAGAATAAAGCATTACCTTAAACCTAGGAATGAAAGCACTAACTATTCAATTATAGCATCTTATCGAACAATACTTTTCGTTCCATACTCATCCTTATTTTTTCAAATCCACAAAATAAGCACCCCCTTAATCTTTTACTAGTGCTGCTCTCTCCTTCTCCCTCTCCCTCCCTCGTTACTTCTCACGATTGAAGTAGCAAACGCCATATACACCACAATCTCTTTCCCGTGAAAAGATCCACGACCATCAACACCAACCACGTCGTTCTTTTCTCTTCCAGCTTTCCAAAGAACGAACTAGATCAGTAGATTGCGTTATTTATATAGCATGGGATTCAACTATTCAAACCGCAAAAAAGGGTTCCAACTTCCTCATTTCATTCACAAATTGATGAAGTTCACGATTGATCACACTGTTGTTAGTTAGTTGTGTAAATGGAGTCAGCATCTGGAGGAGGAGCTGGGGGTGGTGGTGGTGCAGCGTTTCAAAGTAGCCGGGAACCCGGTCCATCGGCGGCGTCGTCAGCACCACCACTAGCACAACTGGAGGGCTCATCTCCAGCTCCACTGAGTCCATACGAGTCACAAAAGAGACGGAACTGGAATACTTTATTACAGTATTTGAAAATCCACAAGCCTCCATTGACTCTAGCCCGTTGTAAAGGAGCATACGTGATAGAATTCTTGAAGTATTTGGATCAATTTGGCAAGACCAAAGTCCATATTGTAGGTTGCCCTTATTTTAGCTACCCCACTCCTCCAGCCCCATGCGCATGTCCACTCAAACACGCCTGTGGTAGCCTTGACGCGCTCAGCGGACGCCTGAGAGTGGCATATACAGTGGACGGCCTGAATCGAACCCCTCTCGGGGTAAGAGCGGTGAGGATTTACATGAGGGAGGTAATAGAAGGGCAGGCCAAAGCTAGAGGGATACCGTACGAGAAAAAGAAGAGGAAAAGACTAACGTCGGTGACTTCAGCTTCTGCGTCGGTGCCTGGAGGAGTTAGAGGTTGGCGGTGGTTCTACGACTATTGTTATCGTGGGAGATGGTAGCAGTGGTGGTGTCGGAGGTAGTGATAGTGTTGTCGTTGCCGCTACTAGTGCCGGCGGTAGTAGTAATACTACAAATCCTGCTGCTACTACAACCGGAAGGTGTTCCAATGAAACGGTGTACATCAAATCACGTCTCTAGACACACATTCAAGCAACATATAATATGTTGTCGTACACGTGAGCGCAATTACGCAGCTGGGTTGTCGCCATATTTGGATGGAGCAAAGAATTAAGACAAAGATAAATGAGTGTTAAATTGTTAATAGGCTGTTGTCAATTTCAAGGCTATCATATCTCATCGACGACGCCCCGAGAAAGGGACAGAAGATCTTTCGTCTAATTTTTATGATATTTTATTGTGTTTAGTAAATTTTAGTCGTTTATTTATGTAAGAGTTGTATTTATTTATACGAAACTTAAGTAAGATTCACATAAATGTATCTATTTTCAAACTAATAACTTTTTAAGACTTTATCTTAAGAATTTAGAGAAAGTAAATCTGAAATTTTAAAATCTTTCGTATTTTTACGTAGTTTGTACATTTTTACGCACAAAAAATTATCACATGCTTAATTGGTCGACTGCTAAGTGATTACTGGTCCTGTTCAATATCAAAATTTTACTAATTCTTAAATTTTCTAGTAACTTCAACTCTTACACTGTCATTTAATTAATCCGATCAAGAAATTTTACCTAAAAAGATAAAGAATCATCAACAAATAAAATTTTCTATTTTTCCTCTTTTTACACAACTCAAACTCAAGATTTCTCGTGTGAGATAGCTTTAAGTGAGAAATTTACGCCTTTTATATGTCACTCTTCGTTGTCCCCTTTCGCACTTTATAAGGGGCATTCACCAAATATAAAATAAGAGAGACAAAGGGTCACTTAGCGGAAAGAAAGTGGCCTTCTTACTTTATGAGTTTTTTATTTAATTGCAGAAATTATAAACACCAGTTTGTTATTCTAATTTAATCATAAAATTTTGAATCCTTTAAGTTTTTAGTTCGAGTTTTAATTTTTTAATTTAATTTATTGTAATAACTCATGTTGTTAGAAACAGTTCATTTTATTAATTAATCGATTATTTTTATTAATTAATAAATTTTTATAAATTAAAATAAATTAATTATTTTTTAATTTAATAATATTTTAATTAAAATATAAATTTATTATAATTTTTAATCACATTTTAAATTATTTAATTTTATTTAATATTTTATCGTTTTTATGACAGTATAATATCAAAAGAAATTTAAAACTTTAGATTTAGTTTTTAAAACATTAGTAAAAATAAAATTTTTTAATAAAAGTTTAATGAATTCAATTATGACGGTATAATATCAAAAGAAATTTAAAACTTTAGTTTTAATTTTTAAAACATTAGTAAAAATAAAAGTTTTTAATAAAAGATTAATGAATTCAAATTATTCCATTAGCAATAATTTAATTTATATCTTTTAACTTAGATTTGTTAAATTCAAATTTATATTTAACAATTTTTAAAAATTGGGCAAGAATTTATGTTCTTTTTCCAAATAGGAAACAAAAAGCTAAGAAGGTTCCAAGAAAGTCTCCACTCCGCTCAACACAAACTCTGCTTTCTTCTCAAAAAAGGAAAGCTTGTCCTTTTTAAGTATTTATTTATTCACTAAAATTACCTATTATAAACACAAGATAATACTGATATTACTCTAAAAAAAGGATATTAAAATATATAAATATATTGGATTTCCATATATAGTAAGATAGAGGTTTGAGTTTACAAGCGGTAAACTCGCTTAAAGAGCTAAGACTTTGAAACAATTTATTGAAAATTTAAAATATTAATTTAAAAATAGTATTTAATCCAATGGTCTCTAGAGACTAGATCATACACGCATACATACCCTAAACCCACCCATCATTATCACTGTCTCCAAACACTCCCTCATAACCCTAACACACACTCCAAACAAACCTCCCTCTCTCTCTCTACCGACCCCCCTCTCGTTCTTCTCCAGTTCTGATCTTCTCTGATCTACACCCACAGATCCACAGCTCTCAACCACCGCCTTTTTATTCACCGGATCTACCCCACCTCCCACGCGCCGGTGAGATGGTCGTTGTTAACGGCAGGCCTATGAAGAGGATGAAGAGAAGAGTAACCGCCGATCTATATGACTTCCTATCTTTCCCTCCCACCGACGATCATCCGCGAGCACCGTTCAGAGCTAACGTAAAATCCTTCCTCAACGAGCACGCGCTCTGCCCTCCCCCGGCTTCCCTTATCCCCCATCTTTTGACGTGGCAGATGTCCTTCCGTGTCGGTGCCGATTCGGCTTCGGCGCCGGCGGTTGGTTTGGACGTCGTTGAGGAGGATGTGGCCAGATCTAGATCTCTTTACTGCGATCAGTGCCGCGTCGTTGGTGAGTTACCGAGTCGGCTCAGAATATGAATATTATTTCTTCCCGGTCCTTCTCCGGGTTGCCGGTTTCTAGGGCGGGAAAACCGACTTTCTGTTTGTGTGGTCCATCTTTTTTTCTCTAAAAGCCGTTGAAAATAGCGCCCATACCTGATTGTCTCATCTCGTGGCTTACGTGTCCAAGTAACCTGATTGATTGAGATGAATGATTGATGACCAAAAACGCAGACTAAATTTGAGATAATCTCGTGAGAAGAACGGAGACGTAGAACGAGAAATTTGATAACTTGTAGGAGTGGACATTGTGGGGTCTAATCAACCAATTGATGTGATGTTGACTGATTTTGGACAGAGACACATGGCGGATCATGCAATACTTTTCCAATTCAAATAATATATTTGATTACTTTCAAAAAATTGAATGGAGGGTACAATTATGTTTGCTTTGCCTTGTGCGTGACAGCTATTACTATCTATGGTACCTAGAGAGTAGTTTTAGTCAAAAGTGCCCTTCTTTAAGTGTCAGACGCCACTCTGTAGTTCTTAGTATTATCTTTTCCGCCGTTGTCGTCATGTGGGAGTGTGGACATTGCGTGTTTGCTTAGCTGTCCGGTAATTATTTGATTCTTCGTCTTTAAGTTATCCAAAAAAGCAGAAATCTTCTTCTCTACTCGGATCAAAATAGATTTACTTTGACATGTTGATAGACACTATTTCGTCTAAATAACTGATATTTGGTTAAGCTACTCGATGATATGCTTATGTATGATATCTATTCACTGGTCGTCTCAATTGATAAAGATGGTTTCTTTACTGTAACTATGCTGGGTGTTGCTTATTTATTTATTTATTTTGGTTTGCTTATGCTTATGCTTAGGTTGGAGCGGACATCCAGTATGCACTAAGCGTTATCATTTCATTATTAAGGCTGATGGTAATTCTATTGGAGGTTATCATAAGCCATGTGCGTGTTGTGGAGAGGTTATGCACTTTTCAGAGTCAAGGTAACAACAACACGCTTTCTAACTTCAGAAACATGAATCGTGCGATCAATTGAGTATTGTCCCTTATACCGAATTTTCGGTTTTCTCAGTATGTAGTTATCGTGAAACTACTGTATAATCTTTTGAATGCCTCTGTTTTGCCTTTTCACATTGATGAAAGACTTTTTCTTTTTACCATCGATGGTAAATAGTTATATATGTTTTAACTACATGTTCATGGGATAAGATTTCGAATGTCTTTAGTCGTCACAAAGCACGCCTTTTGAAATTCTCTATTGAACACCTCCGGTGTGTAATTTTTTTATTCATTGTGCATGTTAGTCTACTGAGTATTGATGCATTGGTTAATTAAAGCTTGAATCACGTTTGCTGATGGTTATATATCATCTATTTTTTGGAATTGTAAATTGATTCTTCGTCATCAGGTGCAAGACATGCAACCACATTACGACAACGGATGATGTTGAAGACTGGATTTACCATCAGTTGGAAGATACTACTCATCTTCTTCATGCTGTTGTCCACGCGAACGGTTATGGGCACCTACTTAGGGTCAACGGTAGAGAAGGTGGATCGAGGGTCCTATCTGGATGTCACATCATGGACTTCTGGGATCGCTTATGTAAGACTCTTGGAGTCAGGTTAGTAAATATTTAACAAATAAATATATTATCAAGATATTGGAATCCTGCCATTTGGTGTTGCAGTTTTTCAAATTGCCTCGCTTGTAAAATCACATAGGCTCAATATATGGAAGATTTTTCCCACACCTTCTGATAGCAAGCGTTTGTTTCTGGGATCAGGATTGATTTATGTCAATATTCTGTTGGGTTTTTACCGCATGCGTGCTAGCACTGCAATATGTAGTTATGAGCCAACTCAACATGTTGTCTTTTGATGTGCATGAACAGGAAGATTAGTGTGATGGACGTTTCAAAAAAGTATGGTTTGGAATATAGGCTTCTTCATGCCATAACCAATGGCAGGTCATGGTATGGCAACTGGGGCTATGAATTTGGTGCTGGTAGTTTCGCTCTGACTGTTGATGCCTACAAGTCAGCTATTGAAATTCTCTCCAGCCAATCATTGTGTGTCTATCTTTCTCAAGGACGGAAACCACGCACTCGATTGCAAGACAAGATCTCATTCTACCAATCCTTGTCTGATCGTGAGCTTGTCAATATTAGGGATCTCTTTTGTTATTTGATGAGTTTGATCCACAGCAGCCGCAAGTCCCCAAGGATTGATTCTTCTTATAGAAAGCTCCAAAATTTTAAATCAGATTCTCCGTCACTGAGTATGACTGATATTGAACGTGTTGAAGAAGCCATGCTTAGAGTACTCCGAGCAGTCTCGGGATCCAACTGGGTTAGTTGGCGTGCTCTTAGAGGTGCTGTGTGCAAGGTAGCTACACCAGAGCTCCTTGATCATTGCCTTAAGGAAATTGGAGGGAAGACAACAGCTGATGGAATGATTGTTGTTACTCGGTGCAATCACGATTCGGGTGTTTTGGAGTACAGGTAGGCGCATTATTCTGTCTCGATATGAGTCTCTGACTCTGTTCACATATCACGTAGAGTAACGTGTCAATAATGCACAACTTCAGCAAGTTGTCAATTCAGTGTTCATTTTCGTTTTGGTTTTCATCTTGTCTACAACTTGCATAATTTGTGAAGATCACAGCATGTGAATCTTGAGAGCAAATTTCTTTGGAGTTCATGGTTTGTGATCTTTAGGCATACAAGATCTTGTTTTTCCCTCTATTTTAACCTCTAAAATGTTGAGCAATCAATTTGTTCCTCATTATACCTGTATTCAAAATCTTAGTCTTTTGCATTTTGATTGGTTCAGACTTGAGGCTGGAAATCAACCATCAAATGAAAACAATGTTGGTCATGGGTCGCCTGTCATTACCTGCCCCTCTGAAGAAAACCTTGTGCAGGATCTTCGATTTCTTTATGAAAGCCTGCTAAACCCTCTAACCATGACAAGCTATGGTCCTGAGGCAACAAGAAGTTTTGCAATCAGCTCAGCAGAAAAGCTTCTTGATTGCAAGCAGTTTGTGAAAGACTACAAGCCTGAAATGGCAATAGCAATTACAAATCCGCTTTTTCTATGCATAAATTGTCATGTGCAAAACTTCGACCAAGTTGAAGAAAATGGTCCTAATACTCCCCCAGAAGTACTTGTCTTGCCACCGAATGCTACCCTTTCTGATCTCAAATTTGAAGCAACAAGGGCATTGCAAGATGTATATTTGATTTTCAGGAGATTCCAAGCCGAGGAGCTAGTTGGCTATAGTGGTGTTGATGATTCCACCCAGGTCAAACTCTTGTTGGGGTCAGCTGAATACGTAGAAGTTCGAGGGAGATGCCTTGGGAAACATAGTGTAAACAAATTTAGAATGGAGAGAGGAATGGAGAGATGGACTGTGGAATGCAGTTGTGGGGCTAGAGACGATGACGGCGAGAGAATGTTAGCTTGTGATGTTTGTGGAGTGTGGCAGCATACTAGATGTTCCGGTATTCCTGACTCTGTATCCGTGCCTGCCAAGTTCATTTGTCGCAGGTGTAGGAGTTCTTGCTAAATTATTATCCATAATTATTATATTATTGCCCAAGGCGGGGGAGATGCAAGTAGAGTATCCACGGAAAGGATTTGTTGATCACATTTGATGGTAGCAAACAATGTTAGATGGTAGCAAAAAATGTTAAATGGTTGTACATTGAGGTGGTTTCTTTTTATTTTTCTTTTTTTCTCAGTTGAACTTGTAAATAGGGGAAACAAAGGCTTTAATTGCCTTAGAAGAAGTGGAGTCAGTGAAGTTGTTCCTTTCCAATTCCAATTTCTTCTTTTTGTACAAACTCTAGAAAAAGAAAATTGATAAGAAAAGGAGGATTAGTTCTAACACTTGCGTATATTTGGTGTTTTGCCTTTTTAGCTCTTTGATTGAGTTGAGTTATGCTCTTTGATTGAGTTGAGTTATTCTGTTGTCTGACTTTTGAATTGCTAATTCTTGAAATAATTTATTCGGAATATGTTGTTGTACATCACGAAGGTCGGCAGGTTTCGACTGTTCTCTTCCAACACTGTTGGATTGATAAGGTCAGTAAGATAAACAGAACTGGAGGAATTCATAGATAAGATTTTCAGATATTCAAGTTTTATATCATTCATGTGCATGGAGAAACATTAGGTCTGATAATTCATTTGTGCAACAATTTCACATGGGATTTTCATTTGCAGAAGGAAGATTAATTCAAGCATCTGCTCTGAACTGGTAAGAAGCATATGAAAGGGTGCCATGGTCCCAACTGTGGTGCACAAGTTTGGCTTTGGAGTTCTCACCAGCAGCTCCAATGGCCACATGCAAAGGGTAAAAATGGTCCGGCCATGGTTGAGCTTGCTTGGCATATGGTGCCTTTGTTTTATACTCATTCACATCTTCATATCTGCATGAAAAAGAAACGCCAAAAATGTATCAGTTTCATGGCTTTAGAAGCAGAGCCAATTGCAACAGGTGAAACAATATCTACATCAAAGTTTTGAGATTGGACCATTAACTGCAATTGTGGACTGCAATTTAAAACTATGATCTAAACCGAGCTCTTTTACCTTCCATCAAGAAGAGCATTTTTAAGCCAAGTGTCGAATTCCATCGCCCAGGAAGCGATCGGACTGCCACGAGGTTGCATGGCCCTCAGGTTGTGTGTAGCAGAACCAGAACCAATTATCAGTACACCTTCATCCTTAAGAGGTGCCAGGGCCTTTCCCATGTTGTAATGGTAAGTAGCATCTTTATGAGACTGGACTGACAGCTGACAAACTGGGATATCAGCTTCTGGATACATTAGCATCAATGGAACCCAAGCTCCATGGTCAACACCTCGCTCCCTGTCTTCGTGAACAGTCTTAAATCCTGATGCTACAAGCAGTTCTTTAACTCTCATTGCAAGTTGTGGAGCTCCTGGAGGAGTATACTTTAGCTGCATTGTCCACAGGAAAAAGCTATCACAGCAAGTAACAAAAGCAAATTGCAGATTCCAAGTCTGCAATGGTCAGAAATCTGCAGATTCCAAGCCTGCAATACTTTAAGATATAATGGGAAAATTTCAACACTGATGGTAGCATCACCGAGTGATTTTCACATTAAATTGCTATTAAGTTGTTCACTTTGACAGGTTTTGTAGAAAACTGTCGGAAATCTAAGCATTCAGGATCAAAAGAAACCCGCTTGAGGTTGCTGAGAAGAAATGTGATTGACCTTGTACATGGGTTTGGGGAAGCCATAGAAGTCGTAAATGGTGTCGTTTTGTTGGACAACGTTAACGAAGGGCTCGTCAGTGTCCCAGTGGCCGGAGATGACAAGAATCGAAGAGGGTCTCTCCTTCAAGACTTGGTCCTGCCATGACTGGAAAAAGCTACGTGCTTCAATGGATCCGTCAATGGACAGCATAGGCGAGCCATGTGACAAGTAAAAGGTATCCTTCATACCCATTTCTTCAAAAACCTGATCAATACCCAGTTCTCAAAGTTTTCAGATTGCTGAGATATCTGTCATTCATACCCACAATCACACACACATATATACAAGGAGTTGGTGTTCTATCACAAGTCTGGCCGACCTAGGACTCGGTCCGAAAAATTGTCTGAGGCATATGAATCTATTAAGAATTAACAATAAAGAAGGAGAGTTCACACACAATTGAGAGCCTGCAAATGTAGACCTTAGAAATCTTTTTCCTCTTGCTTTGTTTTGATTTGATGACATATTCAATGATGCCATTTCTTGTGCTTTTCCCTTTGTTTTGTCTAATGATCTGCTGTCTCGATACTTGTGTAATTGGAAGAAAGAATCAGACTCATTCTATTATCATTTAAAAAATTTTCAAGCCTTAATGAAACAATAAGAGTAACTTGACCAAAACAGGGCAAGAACATAGACACGGCTCAAATCCAAAGTATTTTTTATTAGGTCCAGGTCCAAACCTGACTCGAAGTAAAGACAACTTTGTTTTTTCGCCAAACTCAATTATCTTTGTTGCAAACAAGCAGCCAAAGTTTCTGTCTTTCAGCTATTTCCAGCTTCAAGGCGTTATCTTTTAGCATGTTGGTCAAAAAACATTGCAGTTAACTTATAATTAAACACTCTAATACTATATTCAACATCACATTTTACATCTCAAGGGGTCTTAAGTCATAAATACACCATACTTAGTACCAAAACAAAGCTAATTTTGTGCCAGAAAATGGACTCTTGCAAGTGTATATTCTTTTCCAGCTACCCAAACACCAGTTTGTGACCACTGCACTTCCTCCCAGTCAAGGTTATCTTCCAATACCTGTTAACAACAGCTCTCCAACAAATTCTCAGTTGCAGAAGTAATATATCTTAGGCACAAGACAGCTATTCCAAAAACCAGCTTGTTACCTTACATAGGGATGTAGACAATTTAAAAAGGAGGTTCAAATAATAATTCCTGATAGATCAGTCAAAACTCAAAACAATCATGGGATTCAAGGCAAAGGCAACAGTTCGGTATTAAAGGCCAATAATTTTGTTCGTATCACATTAAGTTTTTGGCTCACTTGAAGAGCAGCAGGAAGATCTTTTTAACCAACATCCTTTCTGAAGCAACTTGAGAATCCATAGTTTCTTAGGCATTACATTATGAAACTAGAAAAAGGCACCCTTAAGAGTGCATATTCACTTAGGCTTAGAACCATGAAAGGAAGTAGCTCAAAATAACGAGAAGAAATACCTCGACATATTCGACAGGCAGAGGGATACCAACAGACCGCATGACTTTCTCTGGTATCGGTTTCTTACAATGAGACCATCGAAATACGTCAATCAGGATGCTATCAGAGTCACTCTTTACACCATTTAAGGAATGTGGATGATCATTATGGACCTTCTCAGTCTCCTCACACAGTGAAATATAACTCGTCGCCTTTACCATTTTTTCGCCAGTATAGCATAGCTCATACCTTCAGCAATGGTTAGAAAGCAGATACTCATGAAATTCTTCTCCAAGAGAACTTTGTGGTTTTAACCAGTCAAAAATGTTTTTATACAACAACATTATTTCAGTAGCAATGCCGCTAAGATGTGGGGTTTGGAAAGGGAAAAAGGAACAATCAGTTATGAAAATATAGAGCCAATTTGGGGCCTCATTTTTTGCATAGATTGGCCAACTTGTGGCAGAATGAAGGTTGTCTAACGATATAACCATCGCTATGAAGGATAGCAGCTTTCAAACTTTGGTTCCATCATTCATGCCAATACAGAAGTGAAAAACAGAACTTCCTCTGAACTTACTTGCAAGTATATAACAAAGCTAAGACCAAAATGTTCCAGTAATAAGGAAAAAAAACGCATAGAAGAAGAAGAAGAAAAGACTGAAGAACTGAGAAATGAACAAATCATGCTGCAAGTAACTGGAAAAGAAAGGAAATAATTTGATACGGTACCTGCATGAATGTGTTTCTAAATACAACACTTCACCCTTCTTCAAACGCACAGAAGTATACATCAGGTCTTTCAAACCCTTGTCAGCAACAACACTAATGCTGTACTTTATCCTGTAAAAGTTTTCAATAATGGAGATTCATAAGATCATCAAACATTCCCGTAATTTCTGTACAAGAAGATTAGCAGATAATCGACACAAATGTGACTTGCAAAGAGAAATATTGCCAATCAAATAAAAGTTGGAAACCAAAAAGATGAGATACTTAATGCTGAGAGAAGAATCTTGAAGCATGAACGTACAACTATGAACACAAACCAAGGCAACTGACCTTTTGAGTCTATAGTGTGGGAAGATAATAAAAGTAGATACACTGATTACAGTGGCATCCATATGTTTCAACGACATTTTAGAGTTTTTAAAACTTCTTGTACAATGTTAAAAAGGTAAAGAGAATGTTAGCAACTTCCAATCCATCTGAAACGCCAGAATTGATGACTCTCTTCACCTCTTCAAAGGATAGATGATTCAGTTTAGGTGGGGAATGGGGAGATTTATGGTTTTCAACACATTGAATAAGAAAAAGTCACTCGTCATATATGTGGAAACTTTGTTGTTTTGCATTGTCCAGTTGAAAAACATACATCAGTCACCTTTTTCTCATCAATATAGATCGCCAGCCAATTGGAAAAGGAGTCTAAAGGATAGAGAATCTACTATCAAACATTACCATTTATGCATAGGATGCATGGTCAAGTTTGAACAATATAACAACTCAATTGTAAATGGTCAATTCTATTAAAAAAACTAGATGCAGGTTAACTTGCTTAATACCTTCCTGCACAAGAAAATTGAGATGCACCAATAAGTGAAAACAGCTCTATCCAAGTTCAAAATATGTATACGTCTAGTGTAAAGTGTACCATGGCTCATTGCATAGGTTGTACTGTATTGTGACTTCACGTACAAATCTTTGTTGGCGCAATGCATTCTGAAATGGAACAGGAAGTGGAGCTTATGAAAATTTGCATAAAAGGATAGACAAGAGAGAACAATATACTCCATTTTAGGTAATTTAATGCCCACAATCATACTTACTAAGCATCTGCATGCCTGTAAATTGCTAAACAGGAGGCAAAAACATATAATGGTTATCATTTAGAAAGCCATTTATCATAATTTAAGTAAATAAGTGTATAGTAAACACGATACAGATCATTTCATATCAAAGAAAAACTAACATGTAATGAACTTGACACATAATAGAAAATTCTTTAATCCACTGCCCTTAGATATTGACATATATTTGTTTCAACATATTTTATCATTCCCACAAAAGATATTGGAATGTTCACTAACTATATTAGTACAGTGCAAACGCAGAATTGATATATGCTTTATTCTGTATTATGTTCTCTTGAAAGAAACCAAGGGTACTTCACATGAAGCCATGGCTTACAGGTCTTTTGTGGATTTTGAGAACCGTCAAGTGCAATGCTGGATTCCAGCTTGCCTCCTTCATCCAAGTTCATGTAAAATTTATGCCTTAAAAGAGAGAACTACAGTTCTGCACCTACTAACAGATACATGACACCTATGAGCTAAACCTATTAGTCTAAATTGTCTAATATTGACCAAGTCTGACCAACTTTTCAATGTTTAGATCCGTTCTTATTTTATATAAAATAAATATATGTCCTTTTAATAATAAGTAGAATTTTGGGTGAATATATATTATTAGCTTCAATATGCATGATTTTTATCAATAAAAAAGGATTTAGTTTGTCAGTAATGCGCCACTTTTGAAGTAAAAAGAACTCACATAAAAGTTGAAACATCAACAGTTTTCTTTTATATATTCATTCACATAAAAGCAAGAAGCATGTAATGATGACATACTTCACAGCGCTCAATTTTAATGTCATGCTTTAATAATGTAGCATAAGAATAAGCAGATTCAAGATTAAACTAGAAAGTTTTTGGCTCGTGTTTGTATTATAAACTAGAGCAACAAAATGAGTCCCCAAATTTGAAAGAAATATTCTTAGACCATACTGAGGCTGCAGCTCGTGTTGTCATTGTCTTCGCAACGGCCACAGGAGCAAGAGTAGGTTCCACTGCTGATGTATATGTTAGACAAGGCTCGACATCAACAGTACCACCTCCTTTCTGAGACCAAATAAAACACAGAAAGAAGTTAAAAAATCTAAACTCCAAGCAAGATTTTCAAAATTCTTCAGAATATATGTTTTGTAGAACTTTTGAAGAGTATGAAAAGCAAACCAGAGCAGTGCAAATCATCACCATGAACAAGTAACTTTGACTGCTCCAGACAGAATATACTGGAAACATAGAGTAGTAGTATTTTGCTACCTTAACAATGCAGCAGTGCTCAACACGATAACTAGAACCAATTCCAGCACCCCAAGCACGGGATCGTACATTATTTCTCAGCATAGAAGTGTAGCCTAAAACAATTCAAAGTATCAGCATTAAACATACACAAGTAAATAATCCAAGCAGACCCTAAATTTTTCTGAAAAAGTAAAGAAACTTTCTTTTGATCTCTATAGAAATTCAGTAGAAGTGCTTACTATCTTGTGGAGGCAGTACTCTAATGGTAGCACGCAACTCTTGAATGGCAGGTGGTGGAGGAGAGGCTGTGGGACGGCAGTAACCAGTATGCATGAGAACTGTAACAAGACATAATACTGGTATTAGTTAGCACCTCCATTGGTCAATTCTAAATACACATACACCCATATATATATATATATATAGAGAGAGAGAGAGAGACCTAGACTATTTATAACAAATTACCTGCGACAAGATCAGAGTCATCTGTGTATATATCAGTCCCCCATAACTGACCACCTCTTACCTGCACCAAGAACAGTGGAAAAACTGAAAAGGATGTTGAAATGTTCCAACAGAAAAGAAAGTGGAACAAAGAAGATATATAAGTGTAATTGTACATTACATGAAACTTCAAAATCAGTAAGATTGCAGCTATGGTAATGGAGATTAATGCATATGCTTATATCCTTAAAGTCAGAAGACAGAATTCTCCATACGTTCAATTTTTGATACAAACCTTTTACAAGATTCATTACCACCACCAGTACCTGTAAACCTAAAAATCAGTGTGACTACATACAAAACTTAAAAATCCAGGGACCACATACAAATAGTAAAGCATATCAACACTGTGAAGCAGCAAGCTCTTACTTGACGATTTGTAGTTGTAACATGTTCAGCTGGTATTCGAATTTCAAGAGTGGCACCATTATGAGTAATTCCACCATTGTTGTCAAATTGAGATGATTCATACTCCTTCCACAATTTTATCAAATCTTGCATGCATTCACCAACTTTATAAACAATAGAAGATGCCTCAGATTTACCCAAAGAACCAGCAGCTTAAAAATGCCATACCCATGCAAAGTAAACAGTATAACTTGTGAGTTGTAATGATATTGGAAAAAAGCATAAGAAGCATTAAACGTTCTTCATTTAATAAAGCATAAAGCACCAACTCAGTTTTTATCATAGAAAAAATCACAGAATACCACAAAGTAATCTTATTTATATGTGCTATGTAATCAGTATCATGATTGAAGATGTTTTAGGCAGCTCAAATCAGGAAAACCATGGTAGAAAGGAAACAAAAAATTCAAATTGAGTGTATGTTTCCTCGGATGCAATCCATTGAACAGGCTTTAGTAATTGTAAGAATAATTTTCATATTAAAAAGTTTGTCATGCTGAAAAAAGAAAAGAATGCAAGAAAGCAAACATAAGAGATAAAAATTTAAGCGTACAGAGAGCATTTCTACCCAAAATAATTTGTCTGAACAGAGATTGAGTGTCCATTATAAAAAAATTACACTTTCATTAAAAGCGTGGCCGATCAAGCAAGTTGCAGTAAAGCTTAGAGAAATAGAAGGTTGAAGAATCCTGAACAATGGATGTTCATGATATCCATCAGCCAAAGCAATAAACATGAGACAGGCACTCAAATAATACTAAATGGGAAAAGTATTCATTGGTATCAACAGTCAATATTGCCTTATGATAAAAAATATATTACTTAGTAAAACCTATCAAAACAAAATCACGGAAGTACAAGATTCAAATCATACAAAAAGCATAAGACTTAGCGGCAATCTTCAACCATGAACCTATGTGGTCAAGAAATAATATAATCCATTTTGACAAATCCTATATCAACATATATTATAGAGCTAGAAAAAAGAAGACCCTCATTAAAAGGATACAAGTTAGCGCCAACATAAGGGAAAGATAAAACAATTTTGCAATATAGATGTCAGACAACTTAAAGCTGTAAAAGTGTGAAGCCAGCATTATCAGATAAAGTCACATCCCTTCTCTAGGTCACAGAGAGCCAACAGAGTTCCAGTTCAACAAAGAGCTTACCTTGAGATCTGCAAAATAAGAGTAGAGAAAAACTGTTACAGTATACTTAACCAAGCAATTTGAAAAAGTGAAAAGGAAGTTCATGAACATCAAAGAAAGTGTTTTAAAATCATTCTCTATACCAAACAAAATTCAGCAACGTAAAACTCTTTTTTTTTGGTAAGTCAAAATTCATATTTATTGATCCCAATACTAAACATAGTCAATTATTAACACAAAAGAAGTGTATTTAAGGTTTTAACCGAAACCTTCCTACTCAATATCACCCAATATGCTACTTGTTTAATACACAATTGGCGAATCTGGTTGTAATAACTTATTGCAAAGACTTAGAACCACCTTCTAATCTAGTGAGCAGATAATCAAACTAAACAAATTTCCAGACAAATTGTCAGTCGAGATCACGTGTAGACAAACCCTTCATTCTCCGAAGTGCACGACATAGAACGAGGATCACAATTCATAAATTGACGAGTGCCCCTCAGCCGAAGCATCCTCTTGCACTGCTGGACTCCATAATTGAAAACATCCCCTTCCATCTCTGTAGCTTCCTCACGTTCTGTACCTCCATCATCCAATTCTTTATCATGGAGTATATTGCATTTATCAGATCCATCTCTTTCAAGATCAGCATCTCTTTCTTTTCTCCTGTCTCTAGCTTCTTGATCGAGATCTTTCAAGCTGTCAAAATCTTTTTGTCTTTTCACCTCCGCAGATGGACTTTCCTGTTCAGTTATCTTAGATCCATCTCCAGATTCTTCCTCATTTTGCAAAATTTCCTTTTCTACTCGGGTAGAGGATTCTTTCTTCATTTGATCTTTTCCCCCCTCTTTTATGTTTTCCCAATCCTTTGATAGATCCTTCCTCTCCGTCTCCCGCCTTTCAGTCTCTCTCCCTTCCTGAGCTGATTGTTTGCCATCATTATTGATGCAACCTGTCTGTATATTGCTCTTGTGCTCAGTTCTTTCTTTGTCTCTCTCTCCCCACTCCCTGTGCTTTACTTCTTTCCTTTTCCTGTCCTTGTCTATAAATCTATCCTCACCTTTTAAATCAGCTTTGTTTTCACTGACTGCTTCACGCGCCTCTATATGATCCCTTTTCTCAATGCTTGCACCTCCCCTTTCAGTTTCAGGTGGGTGCTCAGAATTACCCTGTGCCACCTGCCGGAGATCTGCATGCTCAGCAGGGGATTCTGAATATCTTTGTCCGCTATGATATTCTTTAGGTTCTTTCCAATTCAATTGCCCACTCCAAGAAGTAAATGTATCTTTTGCCACCTTAATGGCAGTTTTTGGATCTTTATAAGTGTCATTATTATATTTTGTTTGCTTACTATCATCACCTCTACTCCAAAACCTTCCATCCTGCTCGCCCCTGGTACCTTCTGAATCCCTCTTCACCTCACTATGCAGATTCCTCATTTCACTCCTAGATTCTTGGTTTTCAACAAAATGGTCTTTATGTTCCTTGGAATCTTTTCGATCCAACCTGTTGTCGTAAGGAACTGGATGAGAATCCAAACACAAATCATTTGAAGATGAAGGCATGCGATGCATGGACAAAAGATGAGATTTTCTATTTGCATCATGAAAACAACTGTGAGGTATTTTTGCCATCCAACCATCTGGACCCCTTTCGTAGTGAGGTTGTAACTCATTTGAAACTGTTGATGTCAAACTTTGGATTCAAGCCTACGTCTTCATAGGAGTATTTGGAAGAAGAGGAATGACCGACCTCTTCATGTGATCTTTTAGGGGAACCACTCATCCTATCAACTATAGTTACATAAATGAATCGCTAAGCAGCAAGAAATGAAGTAAAAATCCTTATTTTATACTCTCATAATGAAAGAACTTGTCCAATTACCAACTGCAGTAGAAAACTTGAGATTAAATTCCAAAGAAAAACAGAATATATGCATAAATGGAGTCCGAATCCCTAACTTAAGCAAAGAGCTGTAAATAAGAAGATAGGAGAACACATGAAATTGAATCTAAGTTTTACATTTTTTAAACCCTTAATTACAAAAGTAAAGAAAAATGTAAGTCCTTCCAAACAACAAAAAATGTTAAATCAGGTAAAATTCTTCAACAGAAAACAAAGCACTAGCATTTCAAAGAACCAATGTAAACATGTATCTGAGAAGATCAAAAGAATTAAATAGACAACAGAATCTAGAATGCATCACACAATGTACTAACAATTACTTGCACTGGTATTTGCTATTTGAACATTGGGGCTCCAAAGGAGAACTTCCATTCCCAAACTCTTACCTGGCAAAATTCTCCTAAAAGCTGGCACTTCAAGAGGTTAAAACCACAGTTTTTCACACAAGAACCAACCAATTAAGCAACCACAAACTATCACCCCAAATCCCCTTCTTGAAAAAACGAGTCAACAACAACAACGAGGAGGAGGAGGAGGAGGAGGAGGAGGAGGAGAGAAGAAGAAGAAGGAGGATAGAAGAACAAGAAGAAGGAGTGGTGCTCTCTGAACCTCAACGTCCGCGCGCGACACTGTTTTAAGGTTGTTCCGTCCGTTTGCATCCTTCTTCAAGATAAGTATATATTGGTTGGGCTTTATCTGATTGTTGTTCTTATTGAACAAAAACATCAAAGTTCGAATCTTTACCGCGTAAGTTCACGTGGGCCCATCAAAAGCCGTAAACTTTAGCGACCATTTTCATGTTCTTGGGTTTTTGGTCCACTTGGTCTCCCTGGTCCCAGTAACCATAGGATATAGGAGTACGTAAACCTACAAAGAATTTGAACGACTGAGCTGAGAGCCAGCGCTGGTCGAAGTTCGCGATCATGACGTCTAGGTACCCTCTCTTTATGTGTCTGTATCGTCTACTGTGTACAATGTGAAAAGATGGAATCTTTAGTCTGCAATGTTAGTTTGAAATGGGAATAAAAGATCAAATTTTTTCTTGTTGGGTGTAAAAGTAGGAGATTGAGGGCATTCAAGCGGTGGATGAACTCTCAAGGCGTGGAGTACAGCGGTGAGGCTTTGAAGTTCGTCGACAGTATCGAGGAAGGAATTTCAGTGAGAGCTTTGAGGGATTTGAAGGAAGGTGTGGTGGTTGCGAGTATACCGAAGAGTGCTTGCCTTACAATAAAGAACAGTGGGGCATGTGAACTGATTGAAACAGCTGAGTTGGGTGGTTATTTGGGGTTGGCTGTGGCGATTATGTATGAGAAGAGCCTCGGTGACGAGTCTCCTTGGGCTGGATATCTTCAGGTTTTGCCTGAGAGAGAGTCTTTGCCTTTGGTTTGGACTCTTGATGAGGTCGATCACTTTCTTTGTGGTACTGAACTTCACAAGGTATAAAGTATAACCTTCCACAATGAGGGTTATGCTACTAGTTGCTTATCTGATATCTCATGAAAATTGCCATCTATTCCTGTTCAGTTGGAGTACAATATCAATGTTGTGTGTTTGTTTTCTGTATGTTGCTGCAATTGAATGATAGCCTATGGTCTGCAAGTTGGATCTCTTTGTTATTGTTCTCTTTTTCTGGCTCATCCATGCCTAAATAGCCCGAGATTGCCTGATGCAAATGCTTTTCTATTGCCTGTGGCTTTAGCTTCATGCTTTAGTTTGATGGCCGGATAACTGATCTCATAATTTAAATTTATTCTTTGTAAAATTCATGTTGTAAGAGCAAGCTTTGGACTGTAGAGAACACGTTATGTAACAGATTAGCAATTGTAGTTGGGATAACACTTCTCATTTAAACCTTCCAACCTAAGGTCGTTTAACAACCAAGTTACTTTAGCTTGAGAACTGCTGCCCTTTGAGAAATATCTTACGTAATTGTAGGCAGATAGTAAAAGAAGACAAAGCTCTTATCTACAAGGATTGGAAAGAGAGCATATTGCCTCTTTTGGATTTATGGCCTCTTAATCCAACCTTTTTCGGAGTTGAGCAATATTTTGCTTCCAAGAGTCTTGTTGCTTCTCGAGCTTTTGAGATAGACAACTATCATGGATTTGGGATGGTTCCTTTGGCAGATCTGTAAGTATTCATTCTCTAAATGTTTTGTTGCTAGGAAAAGAGCTTCATTTTGTCAGATTTCATTTTGTTGTTCATTTTACGACTTGTCTCTGGATATTGCATTTAGTGTTCACCCTTCCTCCCCACCCCCAAATCTTCCCACCTAAGCACAAAGAAGTCTTTGTCATAGAGAACAAAAATTGTTTATTAGTAACCTTGCATATATCATTGAGATTTGGCATGTTGTAAATGCAATACAGGTTTAATCACAAGACAGGAGCTGAAGATGTTCATTTTACCTCTGTATCTTCTCATTCTGAATCTGATAACACAGACGACAGTGACCTTGATGGTTTGCCTACTGAATGTGGTGTTTATGAGAAGTTTTCTAGTGGTTCGGAACAGTCTCTGGTTCTGGAGATGATAATGGTGAAAGACGTAAAGGCTGGAGCTGAGGTTTGTACAGTTCTCATGTTTCTATAATCGTGAAATCTTTATGAATGTGTGATGTGATTAATATGTCTCTCAGAACCACAATTTATAATTGGATGCTACATAATCAGGTACACAATACAAATTGCAGAGTGCATACGTATGTGGATCTGTATCATTGCCTCAATGGAAACTTGTTATGATCTGTTTCTGTTAATGCACTTCCATTTGTACTCATTTAAAACAATCACTCAAAGCATATTGTTTCCTTTCCTTTAATGATTTGTTAGGCATGTAATGTATGTGAGTTTTGGTTTTCAGGTCTTTTTTTTTTCCTTCAAGGAGTTGTTATGATGTAGGTTTTGTTGTTTGACATCCCTTTATTTCCTCATTTTCTTTCTTAGGTCTTCAATACGTATGGGTCAATGGGAAATGCAGCATTGCTTCACAGATACGGGTTTACAGAGCCTGATAATGAATATGACATTGTGAATATTGATCTAGAGTTGGTACTACAGTGGAGTTCATCCTTGTTCTCAGATCGTTATAGTAGGGCAAGGTTGGCCCTTTGGAGAAGATTAGATTTCTCTGCATGTGTCAGCCAGAATGCTGAATACTTTGAGATCTCATTTGACGGGAAACCACAAGTTGAGTTGTTGAGTTTGTTGCACATTATGTTATTGCAAGAAGACCTTTATCATAAACTAGATCTCTCATTATCAACTGCATGTCATCATAAAGAATCAATGAGTGTGATCTTGTCAGAAAAATGTGGTGCTACACTGGACAAAAGTTCAGAAATAAGTGGAGATTTATTGCTGACTGAAGAAGTATGTAGAGCTCTTTTGTGGCTTGCAGACAAGAGGGAAAGCTTCTATGGTTTAAATTCTTCTCAAGATGATATTGGAGCACTAAAGAGATGCACTATGAAAGAAAGGAAGCAATACCATTCTCTCATGTTGCGTGTGAGTGAGAGGAAGATTCTGAAGAGACTTAGATCTTATGTTTCTTCTGGTGCTCGATCGTTGAAAACATCAAAGAAAATATCGGCCAGGAAGAGATTGAAAAGCAATTGAGGTGAGTTGGTGTTGTATCTCTTGAGATTTCTGTTGTACCCTTTTGTTTATTTTGCATGAAGTTCACCTATAACTGTTTTGCCCCTACTATGAGGATGATGTTAGAAACTAAGCCGATATATATGCCTACAGATGTTTGTCATCTAAGCTGATATATATGCCTAAAGATGTTTGTCATTGCCTAAAGATGTTTGTCATTCTTACATGCCATAAGAGCATGGAAGCAATATTGTTGTGCTTATGCAAGCTGTTTCAGTAGTAAGTTTCCACCTTCTAATGCACTTGTACTTAGAGAAGAGAAGAGCTTCTATAAAGAAAAAGTATTAACTTTAAAAACTTTGTTATTTCCGTACAATCCTTAATCATTAAAAGGACATATTTTGTTATGCTTAGGAATAAAAACTTTATGAAGAGAACATGAACATAAAAAGATAATATCAAAATAGTACACTAGAAATGTCATTTATCATTGCAAAGAAAACTTACACAAATCTCAATTATTCATTAGAAAAGAAGAACATGGATGAATCACTCGCACCTAAGAAGTTGAAGCTTGCTGACATAACTAACGACTCAGCTAGAAAGGTAACATTCAAGAAGAGAGAGAAGGGTATAATGAAGTAGGTCAGGGAATTGAGCACCATTTGTGACATTAAAGCCTGTACAATCGTTTATAGTTCATACGACTCTCAACCAGGGGTTTGGCCATCAAGTTCTTTAAGCAAATGCCTAGAAGGAACAAAGCAAGAAGATGGTGAAACAAGAGAGTTTCTTAAGGCAAAGAATTGCCAAAGCTAATATCAGCTCAAGAAACAAAGAAAAAGAGAAGGGAGTGACACTAGTGATGTAAGCTTTAGGTCAGTGAAGGTAAGTTTGCAACACTTGAACTTGATGGATTTTAATGATCTTGGATCGGTTGTAGAATCATTAGTTTTCGACATGAATATGGAGAAGATGCAGAGGCAATAATGGTTCATGGATTCTGTGAACTCGCAAGAACATTCGGCTAGTTTTGTTGGTGATGAGATGATGATAATGCCTTTTGCTGATAACAATCAATAATGCTCTTTGGTCTAATTTGTTTTTCCCTTGAGCATGTGTTCGTGAAATGATAGCCTTTTTTCTTAATCTTATAATACTATCTGATCATAAGCTCTTACTAGAAAAGAAATATGATAGTTAAAATAGCAACATGTATGTCAATGATTCAGATAGCATAGAGATCAAGTTCCAGGTTGCGGTTCAAATTATGGATCAAAGGAACAAAAATAATATGAATACACAGTTTGAGAGCTTGGCAGATGAATGCCACTTTAAAAGAATTTTCTGATATCCATCCTTAAGTTTCAAGATCCTGGAGGAGTAAACAAATAGTAAACAAAATGAATGTACAAGTTCAGTCCACAAGCTCATAAATCATCATAATTTTACTGTTACATTCAAAAACATGCTCAAAGCTAACTCTCAAGACATCATATTATACAAAGACTTCAATAATTTGCTTTATGTACGAGTTTTGAAGCTGTATTGACTCTCATTGTTTGGTCTTTGAATGCCTCTGCAAAATTATCTATCAAATAGGATCTCCTCAACAACAATAGGGAGTGAAATTTGGCCTAGTCTTTCTGCTGTCCCCACATCAAAATGACAAATCCCAGAAGATTAAATACCAACTATTCATCTGCAGAATATCAAACCAACTCTGAGACACAACACAGCCATAACTCATCAAAATATCAACTTTCATTGATTGCTTGAGCTATTTGTGAGGCTTGATATGAGGGTAAAGCCCCAAAATGTGTTCCGGCATGAAGTCGTGTCTAGTCAAAATGCCAACTATCGGAGGCCTCTGCAGTGGCAAAAGACATGCAAGTTAAATTGCTGACAAAGTATAAAGTGCCTCAACTGAAACTCCTTGAGAAGAACATAATATCAGAGGAACACTGAGGCTGTAAACAACATTTCATAGTTCTGAATCACCATAAGAAGAGAATGCTTCAACAACATAAATGGTTGTATTCCTATTATGCAGATAAGTTACTGCAATCTAACAAATCAAGGAATAGATGGGAGAGCATGTTACATACCTCCTGACTCTTTGGCACGACACACATATGCCTGAGCCCAAGCTGTCGAAATAGAATTGCAGCTTTGGCAAGTGACATTGTTTCAACAACTGTATATGGGGATGTATTAGTAATAGGATGGAGATCTACAAACATTTCCATCTCTTCCTCACTAAAGTCTAGATCCTCAATTTTGATACCCTTCCCCGATCCTGCCTTAGCGAAATCAAATGCTGCAAATCTACGTAATATCTCTTCACCAGCACGTACCCTTTCTTTAGAAAAAACCTTTCCTTTGAGTAAAACAAGTAAATGGGACCTAAGTACAAGCCCGCATAATTCCGGTGCTTCCGAGAAAGGAGGCTCATCAATCACTGGGAACCCATTGTGTCCAGTAGTTGTTAAAGCATGCACTATATTTCCAACCTTTTCAACACCAAAATAAGTGACCAATGGGCCAGGAACTACATCCCCAACAACCAGATTCCTCATGTAAGGCTCTGCATGGGCCTCCATATAAGGTAATCCCTTTAATTCCACAATTTGATCATAAACCCCCTTGTTGAAATTATCAGCCACGGTTTTGGAGATGAGAAGAACTAGCATTACAAGCGGAAGCAGCAAAAGATCATTAGTGAGCTCAAGCAGTATAATACACAAGGAAACGGTCATTCTCATGGTGCCTCCAAGAAAAGATGCTGCTCCAAGCAGGGCAAAAAGACCTGTGTCGAGTTTAGAAATGGATTTAAACAATTTGCCAACGAGACGACCGTAGCAAGCTCCAGCCAGTATGACTGGGATGAACAGACCAGATGGAATAGCAATCCCATAAGTAACAACACCAAGAAAGAAAACAGCCACAAAGAAGGTCAATAGAGAAGAAACTTTAAATTCATTCTCAGTGCTAGTGCTCAATAGGTTGCGTATAGCATCATCGTTCGTGTTCAGGAAAAGGGAGGCTAGGTCATTGTAGTGACCTGAGGGGCACTGAAAGCGTTTGAAGTTTCCAGATTCTTCAGTGCTAGGGCAAGCTACTGATATATCTGTAGGGCAGGGGATGCATTTGGCGGACCATGGCAGGCCATAAGCACACAATGATGTCAACACTGCAATGACAGCAACAAGCAATACTTTGAAACCGGCACCTTTTCTGCAGCCACAGTACAGGAACCACTTTTGGTGTCAGAAGAGTAAGGTAAAAACAGAACTCAACAAGAATCAGCTCAGATGTCTCATTGGCATGTGATCGTCTTGTTGGCATGTGATCCGGTTAAAAATCATATAGAATATGAAAAAGAAAGAAGCTCTTCATTGCAACTTGTTGGTTACTACTACACAGCGACTATTATCTTAGCAATATTCATATCAGTAGCAGCAACAAAAAAATATGTATTAACAGGAAATTGGAGAACATACTCATTGATGATGCTATAAGTTCGGAGGACTTTGTCTATAAGATAGTTATAAAGGCTTCCAAAGATGCCGCCGATAATTCCTAAGAGTATCACTGCCAATACATCTGCGCCACTATATGTCACCTTTGCAGAACTGACATCATACATGATCAACCCTCCTTGTCCGAATAATCCACATCTTCCAGAAGAGCAAAATACTATAGAAGCTCTCAAAACCATAGCAACTATTGCTGTTGTGAAGAAAGTTCTCCAGAGAAGAGCACTACGCCACCTAGGACATAACAAAAGGCAAAACCAAAATTGATATTGTAACAGTGTCATCCATACGTAACAAGAATTATTCAAAGAAAGACTTTCTTATGATTAGTCACTAGGCCAAACTCCATAGGCAGTTTCAAGAATACAAGAATTAGTGAGAAACAGAATATTCATATGCTACTATAGAGGAACAGCTCCAGTTGCTATTGGTAGGAGATATATCTTGTGTGAAGTGACATTCTCACAGAACAGCTCAAGAATTGGTGTTTGGAAACCTGTCAGAATTTCTCAATCATAGGGAAGTAATGCAAACACAAGATATTCGTAAAAGAATGCGGAGAGTTGGAAACAGATGCATTTTTGGCCATTAGGGTGGAGGTGATTCGTACCATGAAGCTGCTTCTTCAAGAGCAAAGAGAACACCACCAACTGGAGCACGAAAAGCTGCAGCTACACCAGCAGCAGCCCCACAAGTAATCAAATCTCGTCTGTCACGATCGTTCTTGAAGAATCTTAGCCATTTGCATGTTAAACGATACTTTCGGGAACCACCTTGCCCTAGCAAAGAGGCTATGCATGCACCTGTATGAACCATTGGCCCCTCTTTACCGACAACGAATCCAGCAGAAACCCCAAGAACAGAACCAAAAATCTGTCATATTCAAATAATGTCATGCATAATTCCGTTGACAACATAAATAAAAGAAGGAAACACATAGCAGATTTTATTCGCCAACTTCAGATTCATAAACACCTTAAAAGTGAGTAATGAAATGAAACAAATTTCAATAGCATTTCTCAAGAAAACAAATCCAACTTTAGCAGACAACAGGATATTCCCTGCAAGGTCAACACAAATCAAAGTTGATTTGTGGTAAATGAGTAAGCACATACATATCAGAGCACGTTCAGACTGGCTAGAACAAAATTAATAGGCATTATAATTAAAGCATAATGAATGTCAGTTATACTGTGTCCCTTTGAATAGTAACATATGAAGTTTGTGCACCTTTCTGTCTGAAAATCAGTTGTAAAATCCAAAGAGCTACAACTATTGTTTTAGCAAGAAGTCTCAGGATTCTAAGAGGAGCTGTGCCCATCTCTAAATCAAGGAAGTAAAATATTTTAATACATGCCAGCATCAAAAACATTGTTTAACTAAGTTGTTGAATTTTGATAACCATAATAGTCCATGATATCAACTACAAGCAGAACTTCATAAAATAATGAACCGAAGGCATTTATAGAATTGCTGTAGCCAAGTTTGGTACAACGAGAGAGTGAATTGTTAAGCTTATAGAACTAAATGGCATCTCCACATGCTACACTAGATATACATCTGGAATCAGAAACAATTAGCACTTTTGATTTGTTCTGCTTTATATTTTGCAAAGGCAGACGAGTCATTGTCTGTGTGGGTGCAGGACATGATGGCTTCTTGAAGTGAAAATGCAATTTACCTTCACAAAGAGAGTACTTGGAGCGAGAATCGAATGAGCATCAATACCATTCAAATAGGCTTTCACCTCAGGAATGCCAGAACCTGCTGCTGCTGGAGCAATGAAAGCACATAGAGACCCAGCAGCAGTTGCCAAGGTCAAGTTGAAACCAAGATATGCTGCAAAAGCCAAGTAATATCTGCACTGGAACTATTTGATTGTCAAGTTACAATATCAAGTAAGCAAGTAGTACATAACCTTTTCAATGGTAGAAAAGACTAAAAACGTCCTCCACCACCAAGGTTCAAGTCCTAGCGGAAACAAGCAATCAACTTGATTATATATAAAAAGATTCATTAATTAGGTGAAGTTATTTAGCTATAAATGAGGATTGATGTGCTTTTTTCGCATTACAGTTTTCGTTTCTGTATATTAGTATGTGCTTTGCTCATTGCAGCAGATGTGCCTATCCCGTGTCATCCTTTCCTCCAGGTTCTGGAAGAAAGGAAAACGGAAGGGTAAAAGGTATATTATACTCGATAAAGGATACTTTTTAGATTTCTTTTGTGAAGCAAGTTTTTCTTCATTAAACATGTATTAAATAATCCTAAAATGCCAAAGTGAATCATATCAAGCAGATCAAGAAAGAATCCTACATGCACAAGAAATTAGGCATACAGAGTTTGTTGGAAAAGGGAGGAAGAGCTTACCTATCCTTGTTCAAGAGATAAGTTGTGAGCAGTAACTTGTAACCAGCAATATTCTCAACTGCAATGTTACTAAAGAAGCCAACAACTCCAGTTCCTAGTCCTATAAGAAGGGCAAATGCCCATTTCAGAACAACATACTGAAAAATCTGAACTTTCTTCCTTGATCTCCAATCCTGCTTGAAAAGCTCATTCTCTAGAATCCTACAGCAGAACACAAAGTAACAAGAAGATTAGAAAGAAAAAAAAACAGTAAAAGAAGAAGAAATCTTGAAAAGCTGAATAGGATGAAGAAGTGGACATGGAGAAGTACTCATAATCAAGGCTTTCAATGGGACAGGTGTTGGAGCCAACAATGGCTATCTGAGAAGTGGTGTTGACCCTTTTCACCAAAAGGGGTTCTCTGTTATCGTCCATCTCCATCTTCCCAATCCCAACTTCAATCTCCTCATCTTCACACAAGTTGTTATTATTGTTCTTCATAGCATTACCTTTTTTCATTCTACTCTCATTCACGTTCTCGCCAAACATACCCATCATCAGCTCTCTCTCTCTCTCTATTTCTCCTGATCTGTCCTCTGCTTCAAGGCTCTTGTCTTTTCTGCTGTATTATTGATATTGTTTTCTACTCTCTTATTTAGTCATTCAGACAGACCAGACACGAGCAAACTCTCAGAGTTCTCGCTTATCTCAACCTCTACAAGTGGTCAACGGCCAACCTTACTTTTTCCATTTTTTTCTTTTTATTATAAAAATTTAAAATTAGAGTTCGTTCAATTAAACCATATTAATTAATATTTATTTTATAATATTATTTAATTATCATATAAATTATTTCATAACATATTATTTATTTATTTATATTTATAATTATAAAATAATAATAATTAACTTTAATGTAACAAATACACTAAAAATTAATGAAAATAAAAAAATTACGTAATAGTTAAATAATATTATAGAAAATTTTAAAAATAAAAATTTTAGATAAAAATGATATTTATTTATTTATTTATTTATTTATTAAAAAAGTTTATTTTAATTATAATTATAATTTTAAAGTTAATGTAATAAAACTAATGAAAATAAAGGGGATTACCTAATAATTAAATAATCTTATAAAACTAAAAATTTTAGGTAAAAATAGTTGTTATTAATTTATTTTTAAAAAGTATAATAAAGAAAATGATCTTTCTTTCTCTAACTCTCTCACTCTCTTTGTCATTTAAAAACAGCCTCTATTAGTTAAGAATAAAATTATATACTGTTTAAAATTATAATTATAATTTTAAAGTTAACATAATAAAACTAATGAAAATAAAGAGGATTACCTAATAATTAAACAATCTTATAAAAATAAATATTTTAGGTAAAAATGGTTGTAATTTATTTATTTAAAAAATTATAATAAAAGAAATTCTCTCTCTTTCTAGCTCTCTCTCTCTATCGATTTCTTCTTTTTTATATGGATCATTTAAAAATAGCTTTTACTAATTAAGAATAAAGTTGTGTACTATTTAATCTCTTCAAATTTTAAATATTAACGATATTCATACCAAGAATTGTTGTTATTATATAATTAAAAAAAGAGTTTTTTTATTTAGTAAATTAGATCCATTTTGCATCATATTTAAGAAATTTCTTAATTTGAGCTGAAGAAACAATGTCATTTGATCCTTATCAAACTGACTGCTATGTATCCTACCAAAGATTCTTCAATTTCTAATAAGTCATGAACAAAATCATAATCATTTTCAACAAGAATATAATAAGTGATTCTATTTTTTTCATTAGATTCGAGTACAGACAAATGATCTTAGGCAATCGAAACATTACAACTCAAAAGATAAAGAAGCAAACGTAAAATGAATCTCATGAACATTTGCAAAAGTCCATGGAACGTGCAACATGTGGAGTAACATAATTAATTTCGTAACAGATTCGTTTGGTGTGCCATTCCCACGTGAGGAAAGTTTGTTGGGATTTATTTTCTCATCAGTACATTATTTTAGACTTTTCAACCATTTAAATATTTTTTATATAGTTTAATCTCATATTGATAATTATAAATTTTGAGTGAAGTAAATAAATAAATTTTTTTCAAACGTGAAAAATAGAATAGGAATAACAAAAGAATATGTAAAAGGAAAAAAAAAACAATTTCATGAAGTGGTGCGCCTTACCTGAACGTGGCACTACGGAGGAGGATAAGTACGTAGAAAGTTAGATGGCGACGCTATCTGCTTCGCTTTCTTCTACCTTATTCCGTGTCAGGTTATTGTTCAGATAGTTGAATTACCGTTACAGAAAAAGAAAAAGCTGCCCATCACCCGGTAATCAATTGACAACTAATACGTGTCATCTCGTGATACGTAACTTGTGATATATAATTTATAAGTACTAAAATTACATTTTAATTAAATTACAAATTTATAAAATTAATTTATTTAAATCAACGTAAAATTAATAATTTAAGCTAATTAAAAAAATCAAGTTGTAGACTAAAGGAATATAAAAATAAAAATCTATCACTTAATGATTCATTAAATAATCAAATTCAAATCACATAATTAATAATTACAATTTACTCAATCTGTATAAAGAGTAAGGTTGGCAAAATTTGCCCTAACAGATTGAATTGATCAAACTTTAGATTGAACTTGGACTTTTTCAAAAAACGAAACCTGAAATGGAAGCGTTAGCTGACGTTTTCCATTCCATTCTACAATTAAAGGAAAACGGAAATGAAACAAAAAACAATGGCTTCCAATCCCATTCACTCCACCAATATTTATTAAAATCATACGTTAGGTTCAACCAAAAAGCTTCATAAATGCTCTACAGAAACTCCAGGTCTAATCAGTGTGAACATAAGAATGTCAAAAATCTACAGAAACCAACCTTTATACATTCCTTTTTGTTTTTGGTTCGTCTTCTTCCCTTTTCTTTACTACAACTGTCTCTACTTATGTCTCTTTCCTTTCAATAGCCTATGTAACACCAAGCTCGGTGCAGAAAGATGAGGTAACAATGAGGCCAAAAATGATAGGAGAATTGAGAGAGAACTTATACTGCCAATACAACAGATGCTGATTTTTGTTAGGATGTTACAAGCTATCTCGAGAAATTTCGGAAAGCAACATTTGAACCTGAAATCAACAACGTGTTATGCTGCTCCCCCAGGGGAAAACCTTCCTCTCTATCATTTGTTGAAGAACAGACCCCGCTTCTTTCCTTTTCTTCTTTCACTTGCCTGCAATGGTGGAAAAGAATAAGACTTCTGCGCTAATTTTATCTATCGACTCTTCATCATGGGTTGTCTTGAAAGGTATCTTCTAAAGCTACTTTATTAACAATTTTGGCTGAAACTGAATCATAAATGAAATGTTTATAAGTTATATAAGCTTTTTGCATATAAGTGTGCTGTGGGATCTATAAGTTTTCCTACAGGATTTCTTCATCAGCGGTTTGGGAGGCTACAAGGGGCAAAAAGGATTCTGCTGGATCACAATTCAAAGACAACCTGCATTCATGTCAAAATCAAGTAACCGAAAGCGTAGACTATGAGAGCATCAGGGTCCTATCCATGGAGCAATAAGGGTTTTAAGAGAACTGGAAAGGCTATGAATATCAATCCTGTCTAACAAACTACAATAGCTGTCTTCCTAGAGGGGTTTCTATTCCGTACCAGTTTGAGTGACAATGAAGGCGTTAAATCATGTACTGATGAATACCCTATATGATTGATTATATTACTTGCTCACTTTGTTCTCACATTGTATGTTCCAGAAGCTAGATTGTGTGCAGACAAGGCTGCCTACAGGGAGAGTATTTATTTAAGACTCAAAAAGCTGAAGAGCTCCACAAGGATTACTGGACTGAACCATGGAAAGGGGTCAAAAGCTACAAACCATAAATCATAGGTCCACATCAATACGGCAAAAAGTACAAATCTGCATAGCGACATATAGAGTGAGACTGCATAAGAACTTTACCCGTATAAGAAACAATCTCATTGTAAGCACAATTGTGTCCCTTGAACTGCAATAAGATGGAACCAAATGCCAATATTTATTAAGTTGCACCAAAAAAGGAACAGGGTTGGGATCGGTAGGAAATGGAAAGTTGGCACTTATATGGTTAGCAAAGCAGCACGATAGAGAAGAAAATACATGAATGCTTATTAGTGAATGCACAGGTGAGAACACATAGTTCTTCACATTAAAGCATGCAAAATTCTGGTTTAAATGCAAAATATTACTGCAGATTAGGAATTATTGACATGGAATATGTATACATCATCTATAGAGGATTGAAACAAGCAGAAAATATAGGTTGTGTGCCTAGAAAGTTAAGTTCCAACTGGAAATCACGCCACGACATAAGCATCTATTCCCATTGCTATCTCTAGAAAGCCTCTACAGTCTTTTTTTCTTGAAAACTGCTCAAAATCAGACACCTCAGTACTGAGATCAACTTGCAAAGCAAGCGCCAAATGCTAACTATTATAGATGCTCTCATAAATTCTTTTACTAAAAGGATTCATTACTGTAATAATTCTCAATCTTCTTTGTATCATGAACATCAGAATGCAAGCACCAAATGCTAATTATTATAGATGCTTTTGTAAATTCTTTTACTAAAAGGATTCATCACTGCAACAATTCTGGGTCTTCTTTGTATAATGAATATCAGAATGCAACCTTAGGAAGAGGACAAACAAAGCAAACAACAATAGTAAAAGTTTCATGATAATTGTTAACAATGTGAATTAGGATCTAATATTCTTCAACCTGAGAAGCCTTAATACAAAATCTTCTTTTGAAATGCAAAGAGGTCTATTAAAAAAAAAAGGTCGCGTGTTTCAATCTTCAGCCAAGCCTGAGGTTCCCAACAGATTAATGACACAGCAAAGAAGATTGACTTCAAACCCCATTTCTCCTAGGTTACAAATTATGCTAATTGCAGATACTCGTGCAAACAAGGAAAAAAACATGTCATGTTTTAGTTCGCAGTGTTATTCCCTATCCAGACATACTCATAAATTACACCACAAACTCAAATACATCTACGTGAATTGTTATTCTCACCCAGTAACATTTGATTTGTTCTCTGTTCGTAAAAGATGCACGTCATCACTAGAGATAGCTATTATGAACTCATTAGGTTGTCCATGTGGAATTGTTACCTGCAGAAGAATACATTTAGTGCACCATACAGAAAAACTAAGACATAATCATCTGACATCCACACATATGAGTTTGCCTAGTCCTGCTCATTAGGATATCAAAGAAAAAAAGCTAGTGAGCTTACACTTATGGCTGGCGAAAACTTCTCTGTCACAACAAGACCACTCGTTCCACTACACTTGATACTGAAACCTTCTCTCTTGATAGCCAGTGTAGCTGGTTCCCATATATCAAGATATCCAGTCTGAAAAGGAAAAATATATTTTACAGGGCCTACAGTAAGAATCTGATCGTTTAATTTCAGGTAAACTAGGGCATTTTCCTTTCTCAGCAAGTCTTACCGATAAAGACACTTTATATGAAACATGGCCACTATAAAGAGTCCTCTCGATGTGGTTCTGCATTTCAGGATCTATATGCAAGAAAGGATTGTCAATTACAATGCTTATTGCAGAAGTGAACGAGTGATGACATCAAGTAAGAAGAGAAGACAATTGTGAAGAATCGGACAAAAACTAAAGGTTTCAGCAACTATACATGATAAAAATTTTGTTTAATGAATGCATGAGAAAAAATCTTATTTACCATGAAAGCAAGTCAAGCTACTGTCCAATAAGGATGCAGCTTGGAGTTGCCAAGATCAATGTCAAGTGTAGGAAAAGTCATAAAGGACAAAAATAAGATATTACTATTACAATTGGAGTCTGCTGATCACATCAGGCTGATCAGGATTCTGTGACCCAAACTTCAAGTCCACAAGGAAATCAAAATCATTGAAAAGATATAAAAGGAGAAGGATTCTGAAGCGGATTCGCAAGGTCCAAAAAAATCAAACAAACAACAGGAGCAACAGTTTCATGATAAATTGATTCTTTAACAAGTTTGTTGACATTTATGATAGCATATCTTAATTTATGAATTACACATAAAACAAGAACAGAAGTTCATCCAAGCAAGGTGCATTACACTAACCACATGAGATCTTTCTGTGCTCATTTGCAAAAACCCTCACAAGCTCCCCCTGGACATATTTCGGATAAGATTGGAGAAAAGACAGATTATTACATGTAACTGCTTAACACAAATGAGGAACATATCTATAATGACAATCTTCACTTAGTAACGTTTCTATGAGCATAAATTATAACTGAAAAACAAAAATTTACCACTATAAAAAACTATGGTGTGTAAAGTGCGACCACCAAATTTTGTGTTGGTGAATGTTATCACACAAGAAGAAAATGCTCTGCAAATGCAGCTCATAAATGAATATCAAGCTCTTATCTATGAATACATGTATGTAGGGAAAGGGATCCAGTCACATTAGTAGATCTATACAATTTATATCTTAGAATTGCGTATCAATCATCTTTCATGTCCTGAGGTCAACAATAAATTAACATGAGATTATGAATGTTCAATTTCAAATTATAATTTATCAACTTTTCTCTCAGTAACTCTTAGCAAGCAATTTTAAGGATAGAGTGCTACTACAGATAGATACATACGAACAACTAATTGTTCTGAAATTTAACATGTATGACATAGAGTAAAATTCAATTGTTTGTTTAACAATAACAAAACCATAAAAAAAGTGGATAAATCTAAGGCTCCTACATTATTTTCCTGGTCTATCAGCATGTTTGTTGTTAGACCCTTAAATTTCGGAGCACTTCTCAGTGACCTTCACGATGTGTCTTAGGAGGAAGGTTAGCTAGATTACACGTATGAGGGAAGCATGCAAAGACACTAAGGCAAACATGGGCGAGTGGGATCGAATTTGCTACGAATTTTGGTAGAGACTCGTACCTTATGGAGATTGACTTGATGGACTAAGGACTTAGCCCACGTTCAAATGAATGGACCATGATTAGCGGACTTGTTGTGGGAAGCATTGGATAAGGTCAGTGTGTTATGTAGGCTTCGACAAGATCACACTACATCATAAGTGGATAGAGATCGTGGAGATATCTTGAATGATGTGGCGACAACTAGGAGTTAAGAGTTGCAGTGGAACTCAACATCTAAAAATAATGAAGATCTTCAAAGATAAGGATGCTAGTTTCCTATTTGAATGTAAACTCTATCTTTTCGTTATCTTATAGATTCTATCTTATCAGTTAGAGTCCTATTTGGATGGGGGTGTTATCCAATTGGCCTACATGATGTAATCTAATAGAGATAGACGTGTTCTTAGCACGATTTTAAGCAGTTCAGTTTAAGTGAGATTCTGAATGTAATTTGGCTTTGAAGTTAGAGTGCCTATATATAGCTCATTCGAGCTTTGCTCTCCTCATTCAGTCAAAGAGAGTATTCCTGGTATTCTTTTGAAGGAAAGTAATATAAAGGTTGGTTTTACCGTATCTCTCTTGTTTCCTTGTTGCCTTTATTTTCTTACTGCTTCCATAACATTATTTTTTTAAGTGTGTAAGGTAGACACTACAAGGGTCATTGAAGGTTGAAGTCTTGCTTAAGCCGACCTAAGTGAGACTGCCGAGCAAAGGGTGTTAGCAATCAACTTCGATAAAAGTTCCGAGACCTAAGGCGACCCTTGGATCACCTGTCAAAGCTATGAGCCTCACATAAGTCAAAAGGAAAGAGGATCCACTAGGATAATCTAAATAACATGCCCGTGAGCATGTGGTGGCTTGGTCTAACGTGCTACGCTTTAAGAGCTTAATGTCCAATCAAAACCAAAAAAAAGAAAAAGAAAAAAGGATTATCAATCAAACCAACCTTGTTCTGCCTGGACCATATAGCTTTATTTCTTAGGCATTTTCCAATCTTATTTTGCAGGGTGAAGGGAAGCAGCTACCCATACATGCATATCTGTTTGTGCTAGTCTTGCAATAGCTCTACTATCTCTATTAAACTAAAGGCTTTCTAAATTATTAGCTAGCAATCTAAACATCCAAATGCTAGAAGTGGAAACAAAGTGAGCATCAAGAGATGCATAATAATAGGGAACTTCCAAGAACAGGAATGTTTATGGCACTCAATTATAATATGGATTTAACACCTTTCTCTTCCTGTCATCCAGGGGCTGGACCTCTATAGCAAGGCAGTTATCGACATCATCTGCGGTAACAAGATAGTTTGGTTGTTTTGCTCCTACAATACAAACTCTATGAGAATGAGGTTTAAGGCAAAGGAGAAGGGAAAAGCCAAAAAGGGGACAAAATAAAGGAAAAACATCAAGGAGAGAAGTACCATCAATGTAGTTAACAGATCCATCTTCTAAGTGACGTACCCACTGAAAATAAAAAACAAAAAGATTTAATTTGAGCAATAGAAACTTGTAAACAGAAATGCTCCTATATTTTATAAGTGATTGCAACCCAAGAAAATTGGATCACAAAGCACCGAAGAGTAAGACACTAGTAAGTGACAACAAAGTTGCACCTCAAAATTACAACTGGTTGTTCCATTGATAGAGTATCCGGATGCCTGAAGAACTCTTCCTGGAAATGCTTCACCTGAAATCTGGAGGCCCTCTATAGCTGGCAATGGATCATCATCTGCAGCTACATGTGACAATATATCCACTTAGATAGTCAGCATTAGTTTCACTTACAGGAAAATCAATCAAATTTAATTTTCAAAGACAATAAGTCTCACCCTCCGAAAAAGATGAAGAAGGTTCTTCCAGAACCGGAGGTAAATAAGGTGAATAAGACAAGTTAGGATCATCAACAGCTGCTGAGTATGGAGCAGTGCCTGTTCCCCTTTCTCTCTCATGATTTCCTTCTGCTTCAGGATCATCCATCTCACTATTGCTAACAGGCTCACGAAATATGACTTGTTTGCCTGTAGTCCCTTCAACATATCGCATTGCATGAGCATCACCCCTAGCAACTGTATTTACCTCATGCACCGCAGGATTCCTGATAAGTAGCCAGTGCACTATATCAATACACACATTCTAACTTAGTTAGGTATGTGTTCTTATGCTCCCTTAATGTTCATTTACCATAAGACAAGCATAAACCATATGTTATTAAGTTTCCATTGTGTTTTGCAATAAAACAATAAAATACTAATCATGGCACCATCAACTCGATCGTAAAAAGCATGGAAGGAACTTTTTATTCGAATAAGCAGCTGGAGGATTACAATGCAGTGTCCAAGAGATATAAATAAAGATGTTGCACCTTCAATCACTTATCAATTGAATGATTCAGGCACAGTCATTTGATTATCATTATCCAGCTTATCATTCAAATACATCACAAAATGAAAACAAATCAGTGAAGGATCACGAGATAAATTCATTTCACAACACCATCTGCATTAAAAATCATCACATTCTTGAAGAGGGTTCGAGTTTATAATAACTTCTTAGACACAAAACTAAAGCAAATTGTCATCTCTTTCTAATATTTCATGCATAAGATTGTTCGCTACATTTATCTTCCAAACGCTATGAGACAGCAAAGTTGGGGACTTATTCAAATACAAAAAAGTTCAGTTCATTGTATCTAAGACACTATAATTTCATTGAAATTAATTCTTCACTTAAATCAATACATATTAATTGCATAATCCATGCATATATGACCAATCAACATAAGAACAGAAACCCACCAACAAATGGAGAAGATTGTTATTTGTACAATGAGTTCACAATAGCGGTCTCCATTTGACCAGGCTCACCTGCTTGCAAGAGGTGAAAACCTCCCTACGTCATCAGGTTCCAAATTTTTTGCACCAGCACCACTAATACCAATCTGATGGTGACCCCTTACATTCCAAGTTGTCCCTGACTGAGCATCTGAAGAAGCCATTGGTATCTTTCCATGGGAATATGTCATCTGTGGAACCAATTCAAGCCCATTCTTCTCCTGAAACTAAACTCGATAGAATTACAAAAAGTGCATGCTTATATGTGTATAACTACAAAATCTTACATAAAATCAAGTACTCACTGGATTTGCCAAGACTGCACCAATAGAAGAAGGTGGTGACTGTGGAGCCAAATTTGAGTGGTTCAGATCAGACCGCCAAGGTATCAATTGATATTGCGATTCCTTGAGCTTTGACTGAAAGAGGTAACAAGAAAATTTACAGAAAGACTCTTGCCGAACAAGCACATTGCAGCAGGATATATCAGAAGATTGGATCAAAAATTAACTTCATACGCCAGTTAAAGCACAAATTTAGAGGCCTGATGTGGAACAACTCAATAAGAATCATATCTTCTGCATGTACCTCAGTAAAGATGAGTTTCTCCTGCAGATGTCGGAATAGGATCTGCAAGTAAGTGACCAAACAGTAAACTTAATCAGGTTCTTGTTGCAGAGTAATAGAAAAACAAACTTTTGGACAAAATGAATAAATGAAAGAGGGTAGAAGGGAAGAGACAATTGGTAAAGGAAAGAATTATCCATTCTATCCACAGCAAAACCACTACCAAAACGTGATCAATCTCAAATTCAAAAACCTTTTTTTGAAAAAGAAATCCTATGACCTTAAAAATAAACAAGTGAAATTGCCAAATTTATTTTGAAGGGCATTGAATAAAAAGCATAGCAGAACAATTTAATCAGAAGATGAGCTACAATCTTTTCTTAGACAAGTTTAAAATCTTAAGTAAGATTTATATCCCAACTTTTGCAAGCAAAAAATATAGCACGTTAAAATTTGAATTATGCACAAACATTCACATTTGATCCAACACATAAGAATAAAGTGAATCCTTGGGTTATAAGCACCTTGTAAAAATTATTAAACATTTAATATCATAATAAAAATGAAAATCTCATGCACAAATATTTGAAGAGTAAACCACTAGGAATTGAGATTCCCATTAATTTTATTTTATCTTCTTTCTTAGTTTCTAGGAAGCTGTATTGGAGAACAAGAAAGAGAGAGATGAGATGAAGAGTTTTTTTAATCCAACAATGACCATTTTCTTAGAACTACAAGCTACAAGTACTGGTAGAAGTGATACGTTGGGATCAAAAGATAATAGATTTGAGAATATTTATTTTAATTAACCATCATTTGTTTTATTTACTATTTCTGTAGGCTTTTTTATTCATTGAGTATTTTAGTACTTTCATTTTTACAGTATTAGAGCTGAATCTTGTTAGAGATTTAATATGATTATGCAACAAGTCCTATATAGTAAGTACCCTGTATTCTAATAACACTATTCTTGAATATTAGGTTAGCTTGTATTGCCTAATATTATAAATAGAAGTGCTAAAACTTAATTGATGATAAGTCATAGTATTATTTATTTTTCTTTCCAACAAATCCAAGATTGCAAGTAAGTGTCCAAGAGGAAAATATTATCTGATGTATGTATCCTCCGAAAAGAATTCTAGAAGCATACAAGTATATCTCATATGCAGCTTGGAAATAATTTAATACTGACCTTGACATTGCTAACAATAGACTGGGCATCAGAAACTGGTGGTTGCAGAGAGTATTCAGCAAGAAGAGGCAGCAATGATGACACAAATGCAGTTCTTTCTTGTTGGGCATCCTGAGACAACAAAGAGATGGTTCTAAATGTTCAGTTGGGTTCAATTTTCCGAAACCAAAATATATTACAGGATTATGAGCTGCAATCTGACATATAATAACTAGGAGCATTCATCAAATTGAATTTAAACAGTATACCAAACAGAATTAGATTAATCATTGCAACAAGGAGTTTAACTTCAACAAAAAGGAAGAAATCAAACAAGGTGAGCAATAAAATGAAAGAAAAAACTCTTTATCTAGAACAAGGATGTTCATATAAACAGAAATATTGCCGCTGACCCAACACAAAATTACTGAATATTTTAATTCAAAGGATTATGTAAACATAAATAGAACCGAAGCAATCACTTCAAATCAGAAAATTGAAGGGTAAAAGAATCTGGATACAGAAGAAACATATACCCATACCAACGAAATGTTGGACAAGAAGTAAACTTCCAAGGAACCAATATATGGCAAATAAATACAAATGCACCTAGCCCCTGAACCAAAGAAACATGATTTATAGTTTATAGCACTTACCTGTAATGCGTATGTCAGGTGGATGTTTTCCTCAATTATTTCTTGCCTGTACGAGATTGCTTTTGATTTAGTATCAAAAAGGTCCTGCTGTTGTTGATCAAACGCCTAATAACCAGAAGCCCATCAAATTTCTATGAGATATAACCCAAAAAAATTAGGAACTCAACAAGAACAGAAATGAACCAATCACAACTGGTAATATAGGTGCACCTACCAGTCGCAAATAAGCAATCCGCTTTTCCAAGCCAAATTTTTCATTCCGTAATTGTGCTTCCTACAAAAGATACTGAACATCACACTTCCAGCAAATGACATAATGTAAAAATATGTGAGAAGAGGACATAACACATATATGGTAAGAGAACAAATAATGATTAATTAATCTGACTCCACCTTGATAGAGTAGTCAACAAGTTGTTTCCTTAACTGCATTATTTCTTCCTCATGCTCCCTCATCTTGGCAGAAATATCCTACACCAATTTGAAGCTAATACATAACTCAAGCTGCTATGAAATATACAAGTTTACATATTTATACATAAAAAATGCTCATTTTGGCTATACCTGCTTCCATAAGTTGCTTGGATTGCTCACTTCAGACACTTGCATTGGACCAGGACCAGAAACGCTAAGTCGCGGATCATATGCACCTTCCATTTGATACCTAAGGAAAAGGATACAGCAAATTAACTATTCTTTCAAAACGATCAACTTAAAGGCTGCAACAGGGAGGTGGCAATCCATGTTCAACAAAGGTAGAAACCTATAGAATGGCAATACATCATAATAGAAGATGAAAGGGTGGACACAATCTTGCCTTAACCAGTGCAATTTTTATTTATATGTACCTGCTTGGGGAAATGGATCTTGTTGATGGAGAGGACAACTGAGAGAAACCTGAATTGTCACTTGGTGCTAACCCATTGGGCAGTACCTTTAATATCCCATTTATCTTGGTGCCAGCATTATGGCTTTCCAAGTGAGTTTGTAGACCAGGATCCTCACTATTAGTCTGCAGATCTCGATCGCGAACAAGCATACTAGATGAACTAATTGCAGAAGTGTTCCCTGTAGTTTTAATTTTGCTGTCTAGGTTTTCTATAGGCATAGCTGATTGGACTTCCTGAGCCCTCGCATTCCATGAATCTATCAAATGAGCTCTTTGTGTTGCTGGTCCTAATTTCTTTCAAACCAAACAGTTGAAATTCAACATACAAACAAGCAACAGGTAAGCGACATGACAATTTCTAGGGGATAAAGTAGCACAAAGTTCAAAATGGCAAAAGCATACAAAGATGTAGCTTAAGAATTCAACGATTCTATCATTTTTCAAATATCACCAGGCATGGCACCGTGGATTAGATGATAGAGGGAATAATGGTGGACGAAGCATGCACTGCTACAAACTATCATATCGTGTCCTCTAACTTAAAAAACCCATATAAACATGCAATTCCTACTCCTCATTCTAAGTACAACATCCTGCAAAACTGTAAAGGAAACGGGCCAGAAAACCAAAAACTTACAGTTTCGAGCTCCTGAGTTTTCCTCTGAAGCTCACTCTTCAATTGGGCGTTCTCTTCTGCCTATCAAAGCAAAATTTTCAAGAAAACCATCACCTAAAAAGAACATCCCTAACGAAGCCCGAAAACCCAAAAGCAAAACACAAGCAGTATAAGAAAACCTGTTGCCTGATAACTTCCTCTGCTGCTTCGACGGCTTTCATGACCTGAATCAAGCTATCGTTGTTGCTAGTATCATTTGCGCCACCAGAAATAAGATTAACACCACCACCACTACTATCAAATTGTCGTCGGAGAAGACTGACGGACGGCGGGGACGACGAGTCAATCAATCCCAAACCTGAAAGCCTCTCACTCAATTTGCCCTCGTGACCGTTCTCCATAACTCCCCTTCACTCGAATCCCGAATCTCTCTCTATTCCCTCTCTACACATGTACACACCAATACATATACAGTAACAACAACAACAACACCAACCAAAATCAATTAAGTAATCGGTGATCAATACAATTGCCCATAAAAGAACCGAAATGATATATGAAATTACAATCTGAATCGCACAATGATTGATTACTGTTACTATATTTCAAAATCAAAACCCTAAATATCACAGTTGGATAGTGCTACGAACTAAAAATCGTAAACCGAAAAGAAGAAGAAGAAGAAGAAATTAAAATATAATACGCAAATACGGAGTTTAATTAATTATACAGCTACACACACACACTCATTATTTTTTCTTTTTTCCCTCTCTCTTTTCTGATGAGGAATAATTGCGTACACGCGTGTTTACGAAGACACGTCTTTTTTACGTCATTGACGATTATTGTCATTATTACGACTATGATGACGATTGATTGTTTTATTGTGATGGTTATTTATTTATGCTATAATATTTTGAATGATTTTAAACATTAATTTTTATTTTATTTTTCCTTCTAGAATTATTGTCAATATTTTAAAATTAGTACTGGAATTAAAATAAGAGGTTTAAAGTTTAATCGATTTAACAGGTATTAAACCATTATAAAATCGGTTAAATATTAAATAAAACTAAAATTTTGAAATATGATTAAAATTTTGATATTATTAATTAAAAAGATATTATTAAATAAAATTAATTGATTTATTTTGATTTATAAGAATTTATTAACATAAGAAAATTGATCGATTAATCTGATCAGTTTTTAACAATAAGAGTTATTAAAATAAATCGAACTGAAAAATTAATCAGTTCAAATTTTTTACGATCAAACTAATACAAGGGTGTTTAGGATTGACTTATACTATAATTAAATAATATGATAAAAAGGTAAATAATATTTTCAAAATAGAAATTTTAAACGAAAATGTGAAATTAAAGAATTTTGTTATAATTAAATTTTATATTTTTAGGAAAACGTATAAATAAAATTTATTTATTTATTCCTTTTATTTATAAATTATAATGTTTCTTATCACGAGAATTAAGTGATTCTACATTGAATACATCATTAATGTTCTTATCCACAAACCTAAAGGTCATTTACACGTCTTTAATGTAGAATCCCTGAGAATGAAGCTGTCTCTTCGTCAATCACACAAGTGTATTGACTTGACTACATAAGAGGCCAATCTTTTTATTTATCAAAAATGAATAAAATGAAATCTAACGATATTTCTCTTCTTCTTTTTTCGTAATTTTATAGATATCTTTCTAACAGAAATCTATCATTATTTTTCTAATATATAATCTAAAATTTTATACTTGTGAGTAACTTATTATCATCACACTCAGTCTGAAGTTCCGCAATAAAGTAAGATTTGAGGAGATCTAATAATACACAGTCTTACTCTTATATAATACGGAGGTTATTTCCTAAAGATCCATATGCAGATGTGATAACAAAAGAGTGATGGAGGTTAAAGAGGAAATAAGTAAAACTAGCACGTTAAATCATTAATTAAATAAAATCACGATAAATACATAACTAAATAAAAAATAAAATATAACTCGACTTTTAAAAAATATTTTAAAACTAAAATATAAAGAAATATATCGTCTATTTATCTTTAGAAAAATACCAATATCCAGACGATAAGAGAGCAATAAAGCATCAAAGAGCTCGACTTTGAATCATACAAAACATGAAAACTCATAAGAAAAAAAATGAACGTGTATAAACATAAAACGTATGAAACTATAAGATCATTAAGCATAAAAATTCAAAATTGACATAAACCCAACAATATCATATGTAAAGAGATCAATATAATAAAACCCATAAAGCATTAAACACTAAATAAAACAAAGAAATTAATATCAACGGGAAAAAAAACCATAAATGATAGAAATTTCAAAAAATCCACCAAAATTCAGAAAACACCAAATTAGAAGAGACTGATTAATCAAGAACTATACTCGAAACAAGGAAGTTGCGGATAAGGAAGAGATAGTGAGAGCGCCAAGAAAGAGAGTGAGCAACATAGAGAAACTTACGTATTGAATACTAATATTAATATCAAAACAATAAAAACTACAATCAGCCATCACTTTGTGATCAACCATTTTATAATCAACGACCACACAAAAAGTTTCCTTTTTTTCATTAAAAGAAAAAAAGAAAAATTAACACATTTGTTGTAGATATTAAAAAGGTACTAGAGCTAAACAACAATTCAAGCATCGAAATCCTTCAAAAGTTCGTTGTGAAAAATTAACCTGTGTGTGACTCGTATCTATTTTCATTATAAGTAACAAAATATGAAAAACCAACGCCTTACCCACATCTTTACCGAAAACCTTAGCATAATACGTTGTCTGTCCCTGCGTGTTCAAATGTCCACCCATGTTCTCAATCTTCTCCTCTAGCTCTTTCACAGATATGTGAGTAATTTATATGATCAATAACAAGCTTTTATCTTCAAAACAAATAGTTTAAATGATTTTAGGTAGATTATCCTGTAATTTTTTTAATATAAGCTAATTCTTCTATAGTATCATGTTATATCTTATTTAGCATTCTAATACTAACTAAATTAGGTTTTTAAGGGCTTTTAGTATATTAATTATAAATTTGACATATGTCATATCATAACTAAACAATATAAACCTACTAAGCATTGATGTTTTTTCTGAAAAATAATTTATTTAAATATTGTTTAAAGGTGTTATTTTCACTCTAATATTTTATAAAATGTCTAAATAAATCTCTACTATTATCTTTGTTAATCACTATTCAAATTTGAGTTACTCTAAGTTTTTAACTAGATTCAAACTTAAGAGCATGGATGACAATAGATCGAATTTAGACCTATTGCTGGTCTAACCAGACTCAACTACTAGGGGTCGATTTGATCTCAGTTTGAAACCCAACTAAACATGACTCATATCATAAAAACCCAACCCTTAAAAGCCACGAATCGTCCACACTCTAACCTAACATGTTAGACCCCGAATATTTTTCTTATGATGATTAAGCATGAATTATTGATAATTATATGTTTATGTCTTAGTTTGATTAAATTGGGTGTGTTAGTGGTTAATTGAGGTGAATTAGGGTTTAATTAAGGAATTAGAGGATTAAAATGTGTAAGGGTATTTTGGGGAGTTTACTTAAGTTGGATTG
>JAOTIZ010000201.1:33838478-33851187 GCA_027123425.1 Erythroxylum panamense | reverse complement strand
ATCCCCCCCCCCCCCCCCTCGCTCTCTCTAATCTATCACTTATAATAGGTTTCGAAGAAGAAAGCTCTGCAAAATAAATTGCTGAAATTTGCCTCGGAAACAAAAGTACTGCAAGAAAAGTAAGGAACCTCTTCACTTCTCGAGAATTCATATATCTTGCAAACGAAGTTAAAATTTTTTTGCTGCCTTGTGTACTCACAATGGTCCATGTTTGCATAGGGAATTTGAACAACGTGCTTACGACAAACTCATCTCAATGGCTTATGAAAAGTATATGGTATTTGCTTCCACTCCATACTTATCTTTCTCATTTCAGTTTTAGTATAATTATTTTGGTATAATTACCCTGGTGCTATGGACCCTACTGCAGCAATACCTCATCTATTTGGCCCTTTGAACAAGTAAAACTTAATTGTAAATCTTAAGGACTTAGGGGAAGCCTTCTTTTTAAATAGTTAATGTGGAGTAGTGAATGTTGTATATGCGTATTGTTGAAATTATTATCTGCTTAAATTATTGTTGCTTTTCGCGACTCATTGTTGATTGACAACAAGGGGATGTGGACTTATACAAAATGGTCTCATTTTGTTTATTTGAGGGGACAGCATTTCTTATCATAGAATTGTTGAGAACTTGTACATGTTGGGTTCCAGAGCCAAATTGAAATTTAGGTTTAGCAATTGTTATCTTTGTAGCTTTTATTTGAATTTGCTCCCATCCTGGTATATTTGTCTATGTTCTTTCTTTCTTTTTTTCAACCTTTCTCTTGGAGAAGGCAGTTTGTGCTGGTTCTTGTTGGCAAGTTTTGCCCTTCATTTTTTTCCAAAAAAAACTTCTGCCCTTCATTGTTCAGTTCAATGTTAAAGGCGATCTGATGGGCTAAAAGAAGAATAATAGGATTTAGTAGCCAACTAGCAGATTGTTAGAACTTATTTTGTGTAACATGTAATTGCTTCTGTATTTTGTGAATGTCTGTCTCTCGCTTCACTAACCTGTACTCTTAATCTTCAGCCGAAGAAATTCTATTCTTTTTTCTTCTTTGTTGCATTGGCCCTTAGTTTTGAGCTTACAGTTTTGGTAGCTGCCATTAACCCTTTTGAATTCTCAAGTAATGGAGGCAACTGTTGTGAGCCTAGCATCTAGGACGCCAAAAAATGCATCTGAATTCTGGAATATTCAGGAAAGGACTGTAACAGGGGTCTGTTTTATTCTAAACAGATGCTTCTCTGCTTTGCTGTTTAGCTGCTGTAGCTTTCAGTACCAAAGATTGCACCAAATGAAAAGTGTTCCCTGCCTCTTTTTTTTTTTTCCCAGTGCATCTCTTTAGCACTGCTTATAAACAATGTGCCTGTGCATGTTTGGTCCTTCAAATATCTAATGATTCTGGTGCTTATTCTTCATTGTCTTAACATATTAAATTAGGCTTGAGGTGCACTTTGTTTCTGCAGTGGTTTTATTGTTGGACAGAGTTTCTACTACAACTGCTTTTAGATTCAAAATTTATGTAGTTACCAACTTCTGCAAACTTTCTTTGATAGACTTGTCGACGATCTCATACTGCTGGTGGGAAGGGTTCCAGTAACAAGATAGCCAAGCAAGCTGCCTTGGCATTTGTTAAACGAACATTGGATTATTGTCACAGATTTGAAGATACAGGCAACAGCTGCTTCAGTGAACAGTTATTTAAGGACATGTTTCATTCTGGACCTTCACACCTCACTGGTGCACAATCAGCAGATGCTCATAGTGATGGGGAATCAGCGAAACTATATGTTAATAGCTCAAACCACTCTTTGGAAGCTGGAGTTTCGGGTAATTTACCAGATGTGTGGTTTGTTTGCCATTTAGTTTTTTCTGTTTGTTTTGTTTTTCTCCTCTCATTTCGCATTTTTGTATTTCAGCTTCCATGGGTTCACAGCCAAGTCCTCTAAATTCACGATTGGGCCTGAATGGAGAAAGTTACAACACTAATTCTATTACTATGCTGCACCCTGTAAATCAGTTAGCTGAACAAACTAGCGGTAAAGAAGATCCATGGTTGAGCAGAGGGAAGAAGAGAGAACTGTTGCTTGACGATGTTGGAAATGCCGGCCCTTCAAGTGTCCCATCAGGAATTGGAGGTTCTCTTCCAAGCAGTACAAAAGGGAAGAGGAGCGAGAGGGATAGGGATGGAAAGGGGCACAACAAAGAGGTTTTGTCCAGAAATGGGACTAATAAAATTGGTCGTCCAGCGTCATCTAATGCCAAGGGAGAAAGGAAACTGAAAACAAAACCCAAGCAGAAAACAACTCAATTATCTGTTTCTGTGAATGGCCTTGTTGGCAAGATAACAGAGCAACCTAAACCGACATTGGCTTCTGAGTCAAAGTCTAGAGAAGTACCTAAGGATGGCTCTGCAAAAGGAAAAGATGGGTTTAAAATGGATGCACTTGACCATGAGGCCGTTGATTTGTCCAGCCTACCAGACATTGATGAACTTGATGGCGAAGAGCAGGATCTAGGTTCATGGCTGAACATTGATGATGATGGATTACATGACCATGGTGACTTCATGGGACTTGAAATTCCCATGGATGACCTTTCAGACTTGACTATGATGGTTTGAAGGTTTCCTCTGTATAGTCTTGTTCGTTATACCATTTGACAATCATAAGAAAACCACTCCTTATCAAGAAATGACCAGTTTACATGGGTCATGCGGCTGCTGCTCCAAAAGTAGGTCATATAGATCATTTTTAGGCTTTACAAGATTTTCAAGCGAACCTCTCAGATGCATCACCTTTTTGTTACTGTGGTAATTTTGACTGTAAAGATCTTATTCAAAGGTATAAGCTAGTAAGCCTTAGTGTTTACATCTTAGCAATACATGTATCCTCCCTGTAGCTTCAGAATATCAGAGATCAAAGCCCTCTTGTACATATATTTTATATCCTTCAATAAAATTAGCTTCTCATTCAGTATTATCGATTTCCTGTAGACTTACACAGAATAATACAGACATATGTACATCTCTTTTTCATTCTGATTGCTTGGAAATTGTTACTGGAGTTATATTATGAGCAGAATCTAGTTTTTCCCAAAGTTACTTCAGAGATGGTACACTGGGAGTTGTATCTCTTGTTGCTACTTCACATGATGTGGATGTCATAACTGCTCTCCTTGCGTGGTCTCTTTCTTGTTTGTATTCACTCTTCATGGACTCCACAGGTTTGTACGTTGTTTGTCATGATAGCCTGATAGCTTCTGATAAGATTTTTTTCCGCCTGCATCATTTTCCCTTTGGGTTTAATTTTTGTTGCAGAGTTGAACCATTCCTAAGTCGAGACGCACTTTCATCTCCCTCTTCGTGCAGGTGTGTTAATCTGAACTTTTTTAAAGTTCTTTATGCATAACCAGACATTTTGTCTTTTCCATCAGAGACTAATAAGCATGGTTTTGGCAGGGAGGAATTAGCTGGTTCATCTGGTTTCTCTTCCATGGCTTCATCATGTCCTGTGAATTGCTTCTAACATCTTGTCACTCTTACAATAAGGAAATAAAGGGTGAGCATTTGAAATTTGCTCTAGACATGAAACCACTGACGTAAATCTAATGTACCTAGCTGCGGGTTGTTGTCCAAAACAGATTTTTCTTTTGTCATTGTCAGTGAATAAATCATCGGTCTCCGTGCAGTGTTGTTTTTCTTTAGCTTTTCTTTTTGTTGTTTTCTCCGTTTTTGTCTTCAAGGTCTTCAATCGTTTTCCTTAGTGGCAATAGCTGCTTCAATTTGTTAACGACTGTAGTTTTAGTTTGAAGATTGACTACTACTTTAGGTTGGATACAAGGGATCTTTAGCTGTAGGTAGTATTGTATTGACGTTGCAGCTTTATTTTGGATTGTATAGTATTGTATTGATTTCATCCTTTTGGAATTGGAATGCCATTTTGCTCTTGCACTAGAAATCCTTAGTTGCTACTTCTTTGTTCATGACCCAACTCTGTTAGGATTTTTTGTTGGGGACATTTTGTTAACCGTAAACATTCTATTCCCTTAAAAACTTAAACCCTAGAACATTTAACATGAGAGGGTCCTGCTTTTACTGTGTTTCTTTCTGCAGTCATACACTTTTTTTCAACAAATGGTTCAAAGAACTTACTTCAAGTTGAGAGTTTGCCTTTCAAATTCATTTTAACTTGTCTCTACTTTTCATTTGCGCATAAATAGTTAATGTCCTTACCATAGCAATAAAAATATTATTTTGGTCTCAGAATAACCCTTCGGGTTAGTAACGTATAAGAACCTGCTCTTAGGAGGAAAATAACAGCTGAAAACGGCTGCTAATATCTCGTAGGCTGAGAAGCAAAAGGAGGAATCCGCCTGAAGAGGAACTCGAGTCTGATTAGCTAGTTGGTGAGACAATAGCTTACCAAGGTAATGATCAGTAGTTGAATCGAGAGGATGATTAGGCATATTGAGCTATTCGTTATTTAAACTTTTTTTATTTAATCCAAAGTGTTTATTATTTAAGTTTTGATATTTAAGATTAATTCATTAATTTTGAATTAAATAATACTAAAATTGAAAATTTTATTATGATGTTTGTCAGTACGACGAATACAAACAGGATTCTACAATTTCCCAAAACACAACTCCTACTACTTTTTCCACCGTCGACGTCCTTCCTCTGACTTTGATACTTTTTCGTGGCATATTTTCATTGGTCAGCGTGGCAACAGCTGCTGGTCGGCTACAGATGTCAGTGTAGCTTTAGCCACTTCGCGAGATTCATTGAACACGTAAGAACAAGAGACTCCCATCCCATGTCTGTCTATGTATTGTATTTGTGTGTACACCCTAAATTAGGGACAGAGTCAGATTCAACTCTAAAGGAGAGCCGGGAGTAACATCTAAATGTAAAAAAAAAATACAATTATATAATATTATTAATAAATAATCAAAATAATACTAAGGAGGGCTGTGCGTTCAGAGTTGAAGAGAAGAGAAGATAGGAATTTTTTTTTAAGGGGCTACTTATATTTGTAATTTTAAAAATTTTAATTATATAAGTAAATTTTTTTAAAAAAAAATTGAAAGTCCGTCCCTGTGTTTACGGGATATTACTTAGCGAAGGCTTACTTTGATTATATATATACACCTATATAACAAGGTATCTCCAAAGTCAACCTTCAAACCCGGCGGCCGATAGTCTGTAGGGTCTATACCTGCCAATAGATTTGAACAAGTAGGCAAAATGAAAACAACTCTTTAACTACGCCGTATTTATATATACATTCACATCATATTATATATACTTGAGGTAAATAAAAAACTGAGCTTATTGTTAATGAAATCCAAATACGTATAATACTTGGACTTAGTCGTATATCTTTTTATGATTTAAAATTTGTAGTTGCTTTCATTGAGATGTACATTAAAAAACAATGGTCCAAATTTTTAAATTTAAGTCTTAACAAAGTTTGAGTTTAAATTTAAATACGAAAAATCTCAATTTAATTAATCATAATTGGATTTATTAATTTGAATATAAAAAATAATGAATTAAATTGAATTGGATCAAAATCAAGCATACTTTAATCAAACACTTTAAGTTCTGATTCAAGTTTGAGCTTGAGCTTGTTCAAATTATTTGAAATGAAGGGTACATGTTATTCGAATTGTGGTATCGAGTTTTGTGATAATATTTTTCATTGATTTCGAAATGAACAACAATATTTGGTAAGAGTCTTGCCGAAATATAAAGTCTAAAGAAGTCTACTAATACATAATCTTATTTCTATCATTGTCTGAGGAGATATACTAACACGCTCAAAATGTACTAAGTTATATTAAACTTGAACTTTTTTATAATCTATAACCTCAAGGCTATGTTTGGTTGAACTTAAGATTTTTAATTGAATGATTTATAATAGAATGATATATAAATTGATGTAATATTAGAAAATTTTTGTTTGAGAAGAATGACACGATTCATAATATAATATAGTGAAATGTTGTTTGAACGAATGATTTACAATATAATATAGTGTAAAGTTGTTTATCATTTTACATTTCATTATAAACCCTCCGAATTGGAGATTTATTATTTTTTTCTGCTGATGATAGAATGAGATGTAAGATGAAATTCTCATCTTCTATCACATTCTATTATAAACTCTCATCCCAAACAATAAAATAATATTATATTCTATTTCATGCTATTATTAAACCCACAACCAAACTAACCCTAATTTAAGTTAAATTATTTTTTATAATTAATTGAATACGAAAGAATTTATTAAGTAAGAAACTAAGAATTGGAGTTCGGAATTTAAATTTTAAATTTAATTATAATTTTTTATAATTAAATCAAATTATTAAATTAATAAATCCATGGCAATTGACTCAAAACCAGGATTGGGCAAGTCCTCCGTTTCCTATACGCCAGCCGTGTCTGGTAAGCTCAAAGCCACCATTGAAGAAGGAAGACGAGAGACTGTAAAACCGCCAAACCAACACTACACGGTCCACAATCGCTCTCTCGCTTACTCACCATGTTACTCAAATCCGTCTTTCTTATCACTCTCTTCTTTTTCTTCTTCCTCTTCCCTCTGTCTACCTCCTCCGCCACTTCTCCTCCCGCCACCGTCTGCATTGTCGGCTCCGGCATCGCGGGCTCGTCCCTCGCCCACTTTCTCCGCCGTTACTCCCTTCCTTCCTCCTCTCGCATCCTCATGTTCGAACGCAATCCCGTGATTGGCGGACGCATGGCCACCGTCACCATCGCCGGCCACACCTTCGAGGCCGGCGCCTCCATTCTCCACCCCAAGAACTACCACGCCGCTAATTTCACGGAAATGTATAAGTTGGGGAGGAAGAAGCCGGTGCGGTCCGAGTCCTCGATTTCCCTGGCCATTTGGGACGGTCAGAGGTTCGTGTTCAAAACGATGTCCGTTGACTCCGAGAGTCCCTTGGTTCAAAAGATCGTGTCTTTGGCGAACTCTGTTTATATGCTGTTTCACTATGGCTTTTCCCTTCTTAAAATGGACAATTTCGTTGAGGTCAACGCTTCCCTATTCTAATCTTTTTGGTTGCTGAGGAAATTATTTGAAGTGCGTGACTTCAATGTCTGTGTTTTTGTGTGGTGCAGGATATGTTAAGCAAGTTCTTGAAGTATTATGAGAGCTTTGAAACTAGGCCTATTTTCGAGACTGTAGATGAGATGCTCAAGTGGGCTGGATTGTACAATCTCACTACTCGAACTTTGGAGGAGGAGCTGTTTGAAGTTGGTTTATCTCCACTTCTGGTGAAGGAACTAGTCACTGTAAGTGTCTATGTGCTTTTCTTTTTTGGTTTATCACTAATTGGCGATACTGTTTTGTTCATGGGTTTCTCTTCTGGGATCTGAGTTCCCGCCATGATAACACTAATTTAGTATTAATTTCCAAAATGTTGACTGGAAAATAAGCAACAAGATGACTGAAGTTGCTGTGACATAAATGAGGGTGTATATCTATTAACTAGAACTCAATATTTTCCCGATATTTTCAAGTTAAACAGCACAAACTGGAATTTATCACAAATTCTTTCCACCTTGATCATCTGCAACCTCTTATCAGTATCTTTCATCCTTTTCATTTGTAAGAGACGATTTATCAAATGTTCTATGCTCATAAACTCATCATATTATTTCAAGGTTTAAATTTCAGGCTCTTGCCTTTTCAAAATCTGCTCTTCATAACTGATCACCTATAGTTGTTTTATATTTGTTTTCTAGCTTTCGGATTAATCAAGGCCTGCGATTTATTTTTCTTGAAATATGAAAATGAGATGTTATATCATATGCAGGTCATTACTAGGATTAACTATGGTCAGAATGTAGACATTAATGGACTTGCTGGAGCAGTTTCCTTGGCCGGATCTGGAGGGGGGTTATGGGCTGTGGAAGGAGGGAACTGGCGGATGGCTGCTGGACTAATTAATAGTTCAGATGTTGAGTTACATCTCCTTGAAGAGATCAAGTCTATCTCTTACCTTGGAAACTATTATGAGCTGAACTCGACACATGGAAAAACTTATACATGTGAAGTCTCTGTTATTGCTACACCTTTAGATGAAGTGAATATACAATTTGCACCTAGAATTTCAATTCCCAAGAGGAATTTACAGCATACACATGCAACTTTTGTGAGGGGCCTCTTGAATCCTGTAAGTATCTTGAAAAAATGCGACTCATTCTCCAGATTATCAGTTACCTATATTATCCACTTTCACTGTATTACTTTTTGATGTGGAAATAGGTGTATTTTGGCATGAAAGCTGTTTCTGAAATTCCGGAGCTCGTTGGCACAATTGAGGATGCTGATATTCCATTTTCAAGTATTTCTATTCTCAAGCAACATAATGAGACAGACATGACATATAAGATATTCTCTCGCAAAGTTATGGATGATGCATTGCTTGATGACATCTTTAGGTAATATATTGATTTGCATTTTGTTCGTTGCATTTTTTAATGGAAAACCAGGATTGTTTTTTTCTACTGATGAGTGATTTATGTTTAAATAGGATGTACTTAGTTTCATAAGTGATCCACATCACAGTCATTACTAGTCTAAATATATCTTATTAGGAATGGCTCCAGTTTGTATTCTTCAAATTTGACAATTGAAAGTTGTGTCAAGTAGTTAATTCTTTGAATTTCTTAAGCTCCCGGGCAGAACACAAACTTATAAATGTTGCATATACACTTTTTTGCAACTGTCCTCATGAAGCCCCATCCACTTCTAACATTTGCCCAGGACTAAGGAAAGAACATACTAGTTAGTTGTACTCTTTGATTCAAGATTGTTAACTATACGCTGATGAACTTGTATTTCTGCCTGTGGTAGTGCGAGGACGGACACCATTCGAATAAACTGGGCTGCATACCCCCATTATAATGCCCCAGAAGTGTTTGCCCCCTTTATTTTGGATGCTCGGCACTTGTACTATGTGAATGCTTTCGAGAATGCAGCAAGCACCATGGAGACTAGTGCTGTTGCTGCAGAGAATGTAGCACGGCTCATCCTATCTAGACTTTTTGGGGATGGTCCTAGGAACTCACCAAACTGTTCATCAGATGAAGAGATATTGCATTCAGATTTGTAAACTCAAATGTTGAATCACTGTAAGATGAAATCTCCTTGGCCCCTGAGACTTGGTTCTTTTCTTTTCTGGTGAATGTAATTAAGAGCAAATGATATCAACATCTTTGTATTGTAAATAATAGATGGCACGGGAATAAAGTTAATGAACATAAACCAGAAACATTCTGTATGCAAGCATATGGAATCTTTGTTTATTATCATACCAATTTCGTGTTTTAACTCTTTACAACTTCGTAATTACAGCTCAGATCACCTCTGATCTTTCTGGAGGGGAATGAGTGTTTCTTTGATCACAGGTATGACCATGTCGGTGATTACTGGCTCCCATAACTTGAATACACATCAATTTTCTGGCAACTTACTATCTTTTTTGTTATTTGTTATAAATCAGCTTGAACTGAAGCCAATATCTCAATTAATTCTCCTAAAGCTTTCCTTTTTAACAATGGAGATATTGGACTGATTAAATGCACATGAAGATATCCAAACTTTACTGCAAATGTCCATTTGGATGATGTAAAAAAGCAATCTTTAAGTATAGATTGTCATCATTCAATATGAACTACATTCTGTTAACTATAATACCTTAGCTATTCAATAGCATCAAGTAATATACAGAAGAAAGGAGAGATTACATCTTACATACATAAAACCAATCTGTAGAGACTGATCTGAACTGATCTCTCAAATAAAGAATGTGCACCGCACCAATCCAAGTTCCTCAGGACACCATCATGAGTTGTCAGATATGTTACGATATCTCTATCTAGTCAGGCAGGCAATGGTTCTTCCCTAACTGCAGTTCAAAATAATCCCACGATTAACTTGTTTCCATGAAAAATGCAAAGATGGAAACGACCAAAATGCATACCTGTTATCTTTGTAGGAAGGTCAGCTGAACCAATTTCAGAATCGTTTGCAACTAGTGTCTTCTTTGGTACGTTGGGAAGATCCAACTTCTCCTCGCGTAACTTAGAGGAATCTGAAGTAGGCACTTCTGGCAGGTCTTGAAGAATAATCTAAACAGAAATGTATGTAACAATTTCACATTCTTATACCATCTTGACAAGTAATCAATCCCGGTAAGTGAATCAGCCTAGAGCAAGTTCTCATTCAGAATTTTTAACTGAAAAAAAAAAGAAGCTGCTTAAGAGATGCATACCTTATTCTCGAAGTTCTCAAATTCAGCTAAAATCTCCTCTTCATCTTCTGCTGGTAATGTTTCTCCCAGAATACCATTGATTTCCTGTCAGAGATTATGAAAACGGAAAAGTTAGATAACATATTCAATTCATTCCTTTGATTGATCAAGTTACGAAAAATTAATTTGGAAAAGATGTTTGATGACAAGATATAAAATGCCTCAACTGATCAAGTTATCTTATTCAAATCCACAATAAAAGCAAACATACTAAAGTTTATACATATATAGAGATTCACCACAAATATATATATCAATTATTTTAACAATGAAAAAGAATAGATAATGGAGCAAAATAGATCATTTATAGCTTTTGCCATTATAACTGACAAAAGAAGAGGTCATCACAACATTTTCATTAGAATACAAAAATATTCAACTTCAAACTCACATCTTGATAAGCTTTAGCTTCAGCAGTGTCATCCATTAGCTTCTGAACATCATCCAAGTTGATCTCACTTTGTAGTGCCTTAATTGCATTGTTCCCTGCCTTTAAACTCTCAAATACAGCTTTCTGCTTGCTAGCAAGCTCAATATCTGCCAACTGACACCATATTTCATTGAACTTTCTAAGACTTGTAAGAAAAATGAACCATAGATGATAGCAGGTTACTTATGCCAAGAATAGTGCTCCTACATATTAGGTCTTCCCATTCGATCAAATACCAAGAAAGATGAAAAACGACATTTGCTTCACACGATCTCTTACTTGTTGCTCAACATTGATGAGCCATGTATCTGCTTGCTTCAATAATTCTTCCTGTGTTCTCTTCTTCTTCAGGACAAATAAGGCCCTGTCCTTCCTTTTTTCACGAATCAACTCTTTAACAGCTTGCATCTCTGCTTCAATTACAGCTTCAAGCTGAATGAAAGAAAATATCAATAGCGGATCAATTATTTGAGATTGAGAAAAAGTGACTGGTATTTTCATAAAGGTCCGAAGTTCATAGCAAATGGTTGAAAGATGGAGCAAGAGTGCTTTAATGACATCTGAAGGCTCTCCTACCCCCAACCCATAAGAATGTTGTGAGGATCCGACCAAACAAAGATGCTGGCCATATGGATCAAACACAGGATTTACCAGCAGAAAACGAGAATCGTGCAACAGTTAAATAATTAGCAACAGTCCAAAGCATCCACATAGCCTTTTACCATCTAAAAAAGCAAAACAACTAGACTAACAGGGAGGTAGACAAGGCAAAGCAAGAAGAAGCCAATTGAAAGATGGAAGCTTCACAATGAACCAAGCATCCTTTCGATCCGATTGTAACAGAAACTCTAACACAATTATGCATTGCCCCTCATATCCATTCTATCTATTTTCAGCGATTGAAGACTAGTACTACGAACTCTCAATCTAGCAAAGCCGGGTGCAAAATACAGAACACATACTATACGAACACCATCCATAGCTTCCCTAATAAGCAAGTTAACTCATCCTACTCGAAGGTATGTCCCTGACTGAAACAGATTGTTAATAGAAAAACAAAAGGAAAAGTTTATGTAATATGTAGTAAAAGATCATCAACTGCACATACAATTAGCAACAAACTAAAATGCAATGAAGTTCAAAATCTATCCAATTCCAGCTACTCGGGAGTAAGTGCTTGACTGAAACAGATTGATAACAGACAATCAAAGGAAAAGTTCACATACAATTAGCAACAAACTAAAATGTAATGGAGCTCAGAATCTATCTGATTCCAGTTAATATACTTTAAATTGCCATTGCCAACTTCCCTTCCCTCATTTGATTAAACAGTAAAAACCATAACCCACAATTCAAAAACTCTGAATTCACTTAATCAACTCCGTCATCACCCACAAAAAAAAAAACTAAACTTGCTGAACTTGAACAAGAATTCAATTGCGGGGAAACTCAAATGAAACAACAAAAGAACCAGAAATATAAAACCTTCCGTTGGTAATCAGCAAGCTTGCGTCTTTGGGTCTTCAAAGAGAGAATGGCTTTATCCACCTCAGTGATCTTGGGTTTCTTTACGAACATGTTCCCCATTTTGAAGAACACCAATACAAAAACCTCTCCACCACAACAATCGCACGAGACAAAGAACCCTAAAGGTTATTGATTTTATATTGGTTTTCTGTTGACCTGTTCGTTAAGAAATCGGAATCCAAACAGGTCTCTTCGAGTCCACACCTTTCATGCTCTTTTGTGTTTGTTCTTGGAATCATGCAACCAGCTGCTGCTGTTTGAAGTATATCCGAAACAGAACAACAAATATGTAAACCCAAGTCCAAAGACGGCGGGATCGTGCGAATGTTGGCGAGCTTTGGCCGATGTTTGGCACGTAAGTCGGCACGAGGAAGGCGTGTTGACGAGAAAATAAGGTAAAATCTTGCTAGTTGGCGAGCAAAGCCT
>JAOTIZ010000201.1:33802926-33819928 GCA_027123425.1 Erythroxylum panamense | reverse complement strand
AGGGGCGAAATCCCCAATCTCCAAGTTGAACTACGATGATCAAATGTTGATGTAAATATATGCTTTCTTTAGAATATTATGTGGTGTTGAAGCAAAAAACAGCTTGAGAATTTCATAAATTGGCAACTGCTGAAGAAAAGGAATGGAGTAAAACAGCTTTACTCAGGAGCCCTACAATCTACGTTCAAAGCAATATCATCTCTCTTTTTTGATCCGACTGAGGACAGGACCTGGATGTAGCAGAAATCAGAGAGAAAATGAACGCGTGAAGCTGATGTTTAGTAATTCTACCGACAGACAGAAGATTCAAAGTAAAACTAGGAACTTACAACACGTTATGGACAGTTAAAATGGGAAGAACTTGTACTGTGTCAATGATGGGGTTTGTTTCTGCTAATTTTTTCACTACTTAATATGCCTGCACATGACTGCGGCAAGTGTCCTCATCCTCAGCTTGAATGCCCGACGGTGCCGATCACAGCCTACGAGGTTTTAATCCGCGAGTTTTCGATCCTTAGGCAGTTTTATTTCTTTCCTCAATGAAATACTGCTCCTTTTCTTCCAATGAAGATTCTTCCTCTTCTTCCATTGTGGCTTCCTTTTCTGTGATTGTGGCGTCGCGATTTCGTTGATAAATGTAGCCGAGTCGTGATCGTGTTTCTGCACAATCGTCACTTTGATGGTTCACCTAGCGTATCGCGGTCTTGTAGAGTTTTAGATTAGCAGCAGAAACATCTCTATGGCTGAAAACATTGTTTTACTGTAGGTATTACTAGGATGACAATGACCCGAGTTGGATTCAGACTCGAACCTTAAAAACTAGGTCCGAGCCTGACGTCTATTGGATTCTGAATACAAATCCAAGTTTGGATCAGGTATTTGAGTCCAAAGTTTTTTACAAGACCTGAACTTAAGCCCAAGTCCAAGTTCCGTAAAACCAAACTATGCCTGTTAATTTTAAGTAAAGTCCGGACCTTTTTATCAAACCTAAGAAACAGTGTGATTATGCAAGTCTCTGATGTCAACATACTATATTAGTACCTGTAGATGATTCATGCACAAAAAAGGATCATAAGAGTAAGCACTATGAACATGTCTAATGCTAGAATGTTTTGTCCATAGTCTGCAAATCAAGTTCAGAAATAGCAGAGTGTGTGTTTAGATTTCTGAATGACCCAAGGGGGCTATCTTAATACATGTCCCGTAGAGCAATTGTCTGTAAAATCCTATTAATACATCAAAATATGTTTTCTGGAAGATAAAACTTATGCTAATCAAAAGGATCTTACAAAATTTTTATTGTCCAATCGTCTGCAATTCGAACATTAGGCTTGCGGACGGTTACAACAGAAGACTTAATCCGTGAAGGAAGCCTAATTGGCCCAAGTTCAATATCAACCTTCTGATTTCCAGGTTCAACAAGAGCACTCTTTGGTCCAGGAGAGTATCCTAGAAGTATAATCCTCTCAATGACACATTCTGAAGAAAACCGGGATTTGCGATCGTTGCTGGAAGCAACGTTTAAGGATGTTAGTCGACCATTTGAGAACACAAAGCGGCGATGGATATAAGCCCCTTGCATGAAGTCGTAACTTTTACCGTCATCAACATAGAGTTCACCTTCGGCTGCTTGAGAACTGTTTAAAGCTATCACCTAAACACAAACACAGACGAACGGCGGTCAAATTTTCACAAAACTAGGTTCCATCAAGCGTAGCCACTGGACTAAACAGATCCCAGTATGGAAGTGTCAGTTTGACATTATTTTCTCATTTTCTGACCTTTCAGGCTTCAACCCAATACATACTTCACAAGCACCCAGATACAAATGTGCGTGCAGTGAGTATAGTCATTTCAATGAAAGACACGGATACAAAGAAAATGGTAAACAAAAGAAAAAAGGCAAGTACACCAAATGATTAACATGGTACCTCTAGATAAACACATCACTGTGAGTAATGAGCAGTTGAAAAATTATAAGTAGAAGTATCAGAAGCCAACTGCTTACCAGAGTGTAAGGATCATTCACCATTTGAGTGGAGCTTCGACGGTAACGGTCTTTCCTTGGTATGATGGTTCCAGCCCTCTGGAATGCAAGAATACCCTCCTCTGAAGCTTCTAGTTTGTAAGTTTTACCTCCCTTGTATGTAGTTCCACTTTTAAATTCAAACCAAGATTCTTTACCGGGCAAGTAAACTGAGGCATGTTTAGCTCGCTGGTTGAAATATTTCACATAATATTTTAGTTTGACAGGACATATAATAGAATAAAAATAAATCAGAATGCATCTTATAAATATCAAATGTAATCCAGTATTGACGGAAGCAGCACCTCTGAGTATATCCCTTGGACCAGGAGACTGTTTCCAACCATGAAGCCCTCATCGTTTTTAAAAGTAGCTTCATCAGTTGGGAACTCCATCCACAATGGACGCCAAACTGGAATTCCAGTAATGTTTGCCTCCCTGAATAATGTGTAAAAATATGGGAGTAACATGTAACGCACATGGATTGCCTCCCTTATGAGCTCTGTATTCCTCTCTCTGCAACAATTTGAAGAACATTTAATAAACATCTTCACATTCAACACAAGGGCAACTGGGCTGCATAAGGTTTTCAAACAAAGAATCCCAGCTGATGTTTTTTATGTAGGTTAACTAAGAGATAACAAAGGTTTGTTGAATATAGCACCACCAAACCAGATAAGGGTCCAGAAAAACTTTAACATTTATTCCATTCTACTTAGCACTAACAAAGGTGTATAGTTTTCATTTATTTACATGCTTTTGAAGACAAGCCAATTATTTAATAACATCACGTCTTAACACTGACTAGGTAACTGAACAACCAGAAGCATAAAGCGTTTGATTTCTTCTAACAGGTATGCACAATCATACTATTATGTCAAGTAACATGTCATCAAAATGGATTTACCTCATCCCCTGTGGGCGTCAACATAAACAGAATGTAAATCTTGGACATCCCAATAAAAACATGTAATGGTAAAATTTTAGGAAGATTCATGAGCCAATGAGTACACCAAATGTCCAAAGGCAATTAAGCCATCAAAAATTTATAAAAAGCATATTTTAGTTTCATCTTTGTTCCCTTGTAGCAGATGAAAATATGCATTACTGACGTAATAGTAAAGAAAAAATTTGACATAACTAAAGATCGGCAATGGTTAAATAACTAACTATCGGGGAAGGGAAAAATTACCCGAATAACCAAGGTTCTCGTCTCCTGGTGTCCTGGTGGGCATGAGCCCTAAAGAAGGGATAATAAGCACCAAGCTGATACCAGCGAACTAATAACTCAGGCTCCGGATTGCCAAAGAATCCACCAACATCAGCACCTACAGAGAAAGAAGAACAATGTCAGAGTAAAGGCAAAAATTACGATCATCTGGCTAAAGGGGAAGTACCTTTGATATCCAAAACAAAGACGACCAATTTCCTTACCAGTAAATGGCATTCCACTTAATCCAAGCGTCAAAATCATCGGAACTGAAACCTTAAGTTGGTCCCAATCTGCTGTATTGTCTCCTGTCCAAACACTTCCATACCTTTGAGTTCCAGGAAAGAATGCTCTTGACAGAACAAATGGCCTGTCTTTCCCCTTTTCTCGTCTCAGTAGGCCATTGGATGTTGCCATGTGGAAGTAGAGACCATAGGCATTATGTAACTCCCTATGCTCTACGCCTTCATAATGTAAAGCATCTCTTGGCATTGTTATCTGGTGATAATAGCTAGTTAATTGTTCCAGTGTCCTATCTATTTCTCCAAGTAAATTTTTTATCAAAAACATATTTACCTTGAAGTCTATGGCTAGAAATTTCTCCAAGGAATTATGAAGGAAAAGCTATTTTAAAGACCAAATATTTATATGCCTATGATTTTACCCAAAATATTCTACTCATGTGCTGCATTCTGCAGGAACTTAGGTTCACCAAGCAAAATGGTATGCTTCCACCATTACAACAAACAACCAATTTTCCAATAAAAGCAGACTAACAAAATGTTTCCTGTTACAATTTAAAAATTCATCGATACATGTATGAATCATGTAGCCTGAATGATGACATTATCTACAACTAGCTAGTATGAAATTCAGAAACCAGCTACAAATAAGGTAAGAACAGCTATTCCAACTTTTGCCTTATTTCAGTTATTGTAACTGGGATTCCTGCCATCGTCAAGCTATATTAAATTTGAAAATCCTGTAATTCAATAATCAGCAGTTTTTTAAAAGAGTCCAGTAAGTATTACTTCTTAATATATCATGTTCTGTATCACCAAAAATCTATTCAAACATATTTAACCTGGCAATGCAGATTCCTTAAATAAAATCATTTGTCACCAAACAATCAATTCTGTAGCAAGGGAGTTGGGATTCCCATGTTGGCCATGTTCCAAACATGAAAGGTCACAGGATATAGTAGAAACAGGATAGAAAACACATAACAGGCAACGGAATAAACTGTGTAAGGAAGCAGTTTGCACACCTCTGGACCGTTGAACACAGAAGGCTCATTCATGTCATTCCAAGTATATAGTATTGGCGTTGAACCAACATAGTTCTCGTAGGAGAACCTATCAGACCACCAAGACCTGATCTCAGGATTCAACAGGTCCAAGTACGAAGAGGAACCAGGCCAGCACCACCCTTCGTAGTCCTTCCCACTAGCATCCTTCACATAATATCCCTTCTCGGTAGCCTCCTTATGCACCTTATATGACTCATCCCGCTTAATATGAGGATCTATAATGGTCACCATGTGCCTTCCTTTAGCAGCCAACTTCTTCTGCATTTCCTCTGGATGCGGGAAAAAAATGGGATCCCAGGTAAAATACTTTTTACCATCAGTGTGCTCAATGTCAAGCCACAAAACATCACATGGAATATCTAGCTCATCAAACTTAGAATCCACATATTCCACATCCTCTTCATCCCTATAATTCCACCTAGACTGATGATACGCAGTCGCGAAAAGCTGAGGCATTGCGGGTTTCCCAGTTACACTCGTGTATTGACTAACAACATCCTTTGGCCCTGGTCCTACAAAGAAGAAAGTATCAACAATGCCAGCCTCACTCATCCAGAAAGTATCAATTCTACTCTCCCCAGGAAGTGAAAGCCCAGAGTCAGAATCCCACCCATCACCCAACACATCAATCTGCATCTCAGCTGCATTTAGCCAGAAAAACCCAGAACTTTTTCCACTCTTTCCATGTGAAATCATCAAAGGTATCGTCCCATAAAGACCAAACGGTGATTCGTGTAAGTACTCAAACACATCCAAATTAAACAATCTGTAAGGTTCAGAGAAATCGATTCCAGGTCCTCTAGTTGGATTCAGTGCCACACTAGTCGCATGTTCTGGTATGCCTGAGACGAAATCAGCTCCATAAAACGACACGTCGAAGCTGATCGATTGTGGACCGAAAGGCCTCGTATCTGTATGACTCCTAAATCTCTCCTCCCAATCATCGCCTTCCTTTTTAGCTCTCAACTGCTCAAAATCAAACAATTGATGAGAATTCAACGAAATTATCCTCCGATTGCTCGATTTCTCTCTGACGTAAACCTCGAACGGATCGTGGCGGAGTACAGCCTCGTAGCCGTCCGATAAGTAGACGACCGATGACGGCGTCTGGTCGCCATCGATCGTTTCCGTCGACACTCTATTAAGCCAAAGCTTTTTCTCATCAAATTCCGAGACTATCACTTCAGGTGGTTCGAATCGCTTCCTAGGTGGGTTCGAGGAAGGGTCTTCGTCGATTTTGACGCGCAAGATTCCATCTTGATAGATCGAGAGAGTGAGAATCAACGGCTTGTGTGAATCATCTTGATCGGACTCCGGTGGGTTTCGTGGGACGAGCTTAGCCGTGATATCGCCGTCGGAAACGGCAAGGTCGCGGACAACGGTGGAACAGACACCAGGCTTGTGAGAGCGAGCGCGTTTACAGAAAGGGGTCTGGTTGCAATTGCGGAACTCATCTTTTTTCCAGGAAAATGTTGTTTGGGGGGCGAGAAAGTAGAGGAGAAGCAGAGAAGCGAAAAACCTTGTGAATGGAGGTTTCATTTTTGCTTTCTCCTCGGATCACGGTAGCTGAGACTGAAGAGTGGACTCCGACTCTTGCTAAAATCAGAGTGGTGATGGACTTCGGGGCGGATCATACACCAGTGGATACTGGTGCCCCATTCGTTCGCAGTACCCAGCAAAGTTTTGTTGGGTCCGACCCAAATTAATAAATAAATTAATAACTAATGTATTTTTTAATCATTTATCACATCACAAAAAACAAGCACTATCTTCAAGAAACCCGTGCATGCGATCTGAGTTGCATACATAGCCAACACCGATCGGTGCTTTGCTAGATCATCTTATTAGGTGCTTTTAACCGCGGTTTCTGTTTCTTACTCAAAAACCCAAGTCTGATACGCCCTTTAGTAGGCAGCTTAACTTTCCGGCGAGTGGGAACCATTTTCCAGGAATGCTTGTCACGTCGGTGATGGACATTGCCTTTCTCTCCTCCACCACCACCTCTTGATGGCTTTGAGTGCTTAACATGTCTCATCAACCCTTTAACAAGCGCATGAAAATGTCCAACCTGGTGCTTGTTACTAACCAATGCTTTCCTCGCTTTCTGAGTTGCTGCTTCCTTTTCAGTGACCTTTTGTTTGTGTTTATGGTGAAACTTATTCTGCAACTGCTTCCACAGGGAAATGCTGCGCCGGTGGTGGTGATGGTGGTGGTGGTGGTGGTGATGGTGGTGGTGGAAGATTAGTCCTAACTTATTCTTCAGCTTCTTTAGACCTCCATTTCGCCGCCTGGTGAGACTTGTGTCCTTGTAGGAACTATTTGTATAAGAAGAGATACTGTTCTTTTCACTTTCAGGCATTGTACCTGATGTGTTCCTTGAGGATAAGTCACTACTGGCGGTGGAGTTGGTGGTGGTGGTGGTGGCGGTGGTGGCGGTGGCGGTTTGCTGATCTTGACTTGTCCAGCTCCGGGAAGAGACTGACTCAGAACTTCCGGTGGCTATGTCCTCTGGCTCTTCCTTATATGGCAATATATTATACTGCCGTGAGGAGCCATGAAAAGGTCTCCTGGTGGCAATGCTCCGTCTATGGCTGCCATGATATAGAGACGAAGATTCGTAATCTATTAGTGTTGGCCTCAAAATTTTACTTTGACTCTGTGCCATGGACTTTACTAGCTTCCCCTTTCTTTCTGGATCATGAACTACTCTACCTTCCTTAATCTTACTTTGCATCTTCATCTCAGTTTTGGGAATCTGGAGCTTATTTTCATCTTGATTCAAAGGGACACGAAAACCACAAACATTCTTGCTTGATAATTGACTCTGCAACTCAGTTCTGTCTACATTCTGCTTGCTCCTCGCAATTCGACTCCAGCTCGACTCGGAAACCTTCCGGTTGCGGCACATTTGGCTCAGTGGCAGACTTGGAGAGTCGGTATCTTTTAGAAGTTGCTTGAGAACCAGCCTAGTTTTCTCAATTCTTTCCCTTTTCTCTTGCATGGTGGGAACAGCTGAGCAGAATCCATGGTTGCAAGATGACATGGTAACTTTTATGGGACTCTTACTGCCTACCCAGAGCTGCAAAACTGAAATTCCTGAATCTATGGTTTCAATAGCATCAGCTACTTCTGCAGAAAAGTTGCTTCCTATATTCTCTGGTTTATCAGGCTGGCTAGATATAATTTCATACTTTGATTTCGTCAAGCTTGCACCCTGGCAACCTGAGCAAGAAACAACTGAATTTACAATGCTTGGCTTTCTTGGAATCTCCCAATTCCAGCTTTGCTTCGGTCTCGTCTTCCCTGTTTGTGGTTTCAGATTATCCTCGACGACAATCTCCAGCGATTCCCTGGAAAGCCCATTAAAACAACGAGATTGATCTTGTTGCTGGCTTGTGTAGTTACCTTCTTCCTTCAAGATCTTAGAGAATTCCACCAACTTCATATTAATGGCTGCCTTGTCAATAAGTGACCGCCTCTCACTCAGTAACTTGTTTGAACCTGGGTTGAAATTCTGAATCGCACTTGAAGAAGCTTGAACATTGGCTGTCCTGGAATAGCAGGGTATGTGAGATACGCCTGATTTTACCACAGGCACGACCTGTGACCTCAACAGATTAGTAGGAAACTGAATCAGCAGAAGACTACGGAATAGCAGGAAAGCATTTCAGGATGAAAATAAAAAACTGATACTCGAGATGACAAAACAAAGTCAAGAACACGTACCTCAGAAACAATGTGGAACAGGTTCTCTGCTGCTGAATCAAGTAGATTCTTCAAAAGGAGTTGTGATCTCTCGTCCAACTACCAACAAACAAAATTTAACCAAGTGAAAGGAAAGAAGGAATAAGCTTTCTGTTCCTTTGCCAGTTTCCAAGTGGAAGTGTTAAAGATTATTTCATGGAATACAGTGAAAAGCTATCCTTGTCAAACAAACCGTAATAGAAGGGGAAGAACACATTAATGACATAATATTCTTCTTTATTTAATCATCTGATACAAATGAAAAAGGAAGAGAATTGGTTTTCAAGCTGTGATCTGGACTGTTGCAGCGATTTATCGTAACAATTGTGCTCATATCATCCGTAATTTTAAACATTATCTTACCCAATTAGTGACATGATTAGTGAGCTTTAGATTTGAAGCATGAACATTCATGAGCAAGGGTATCACTAATCTCAATTCCGATCCATGCCTTTCCATACAGTCATTTTGTTATAATTCAGCTTAACCAAAGCAAATCTTAGATGGTTGAGAAAGCTTACAGTTCCTGGACTTTGCATACCATTGCTTTGAAGAAGTTGATACAACTTCCTGAGGGCATGGAGCTCTGAGACAACATTGTCAAGTTCCATCTCTCTTGGACAACCTGGGAAGCATCAGCATCCAAATTACATTATGGTTTAAGTTAAAGTATTGAGTACTATAACAAAAAGTAAAAGATGATACACAAAAACAGAACCCAATTTTACAAATCTTTCCCACTGGAAAACCCAAATCCCAACTTCATAGTCACGCCTGCAATCACTATTCCTAGATAAATTAGATATTAACATGTTATTACTTGATTTCATCAACAAAACTGAACAATCAACAAGCGTTAGGTGCGGAACTTCACATCACATTTACTCAACTTACAGTATCAACGAAACCCAAATAAGAGACAACGAAAACGAAATTTCAAGTGTAAATAGGAGTGGAGAACAACAATTGAAGACCGCCAAAACAGTATAAGAAAACGACCCAAACATGTTAAGAGCGGGGAAGGTTTAAAATTGAGCGCGACTCGCTTCCGAATTGAGAGAAACCTGTAGTGCGTGGACGTGACAGTGAAGAGGGTAATATCCGAAACAAGCAACGTAACGGTTTCTTCTTCTTCTTCCTTCTTCCTCTTTGTAACAGTCTTTTAACCGTCCTTTGATAATTTGCATTAATTTATTATTAATCACAACCTTATTAAAATATGGAATTTTTTTATTAAATAGATAAAAAAGTAAATATTTTAAAATAAAAACACTACTAAATTAAATTATCAAATTTTTAATTTTTTTAAATTTTAACATGAAATTAGTGTCTTTGTTAATTTTACTGGCATGACTTGCCAATTGCTCTAGAAATCTTAATTATTAATACATGTTAACCAACATTAACATAATTAATGAAACGATATCGTTTTAACTAAAACAACATTATTTTAAAAAAATAAAATCCCTAAATCACTTTACGCTAGTATGAGAATAGTTTGGAACTTCGGGAAAATAAACTGAACACGATGCGAGAGTAATTTGGGACGTTATTGTTTCATTAATTTTTATTGGTTGTGTTAATTTTGACTGACGTATGTTAATAATTAAGATTTTTGAAATACATGACAAGTCACGTCATTAAAATTAACTTAGACATTAATGTCCAGCTAAAATTAAAAATAAATTGAAAGTTTATATATTTAATTTTTATTTTTTAAAATTTAAACTATAATTATAAAATTGACTAAAGTTTGAGATTTTTCGGTTTGAGTAAGCATTAAATAAATAACTTAAAAAATTTACTAATATATTTCTCTGTCATAAAATAAAAATATGGTATAAAATAGTATTTTTGATATTAGTGAATTTACAATATATTAAATAAATTATTAAAAAGACTCTATATTTTAGCTAAACTTTATATTGTTGTTTTATAAATTATTAAAAAGGGTGAAATACCTTGCAAATTATTTATTTGAAGCTTATATTTATTGGAAAATAAAAATAACTTACTTTTAGCCAATTTTAACAGAGTTTTGCTTGGGAATCTTGAGACAATAGAAAAGAAGGCCACGTGAATCTAGCGTACACGTAAGATTTGGTATATTCACTGCTCACGTGGCCTCTTGCCATGTGAGCAAACCGACCCTTTTTCTGAGAAATTTGAAAAGGACGAGGACGTATTTTAAATTTGACGAAATATAAAATTGAACGCTCGAGGAAACGGCAGGCGCGAGACGAAGGATTTGTTCATTCGCCAAACGTGCAAAACCAATGCTCGGCGATTCTCTTTCTCCGTCGCGATTTTTGATTCTTCTCATCTCTCGATCTTAGGTACTCTTTTGTTTCCTGGTACTTTTACGTTCAGATTCTTGTAGCTTTTCCTGTTTATTACGACCGTTTATTTGCTTGAATTTGTTGTTGTTTTTTCCTTAGATCTGAATTTGGTTAATATGGGTGTATCTGTGTGTTTGATTCGAAACTCTAATTCTTCTGATGTATCCTTTTCGTTTGATTTTCGTCCTAATTATGTTTCCTTTGCCTCTATTCGTTTCTGGATCTATTTGCTTGGAAATCACGTCACTGTTTCCGGTTTTCCTTGAATTGCGGTTCTCGTATGCTTTTTTTTAGAACTTTTCGACGTAATCTTATGCATGATTCGGTAAAGTAATGAAATGATAATGAGTTCTGTTAGGGAGAAAGACTCTGGATGCCGAGTGGGTGAAGAGGAAGAATCCTTTCCTTCTCCTCATCCCCCAGACCTAATATAAAATCATTGTTTTGGTAGTTTTTGGATGTTGTGATTGATTCTGATTAGTGACGCAGTCTTCCTGTGGCAGGTATCTTGTAGGCTGCCTATTTTATCAAATCTGTTGGTAACAAAATATTATCTACACTTGGATGAGGGCAAAATAGTTTGATATATATGATTAAGTTGGGAAATTCACTATTGGGGGTGCTAACAAGCTCCAATTTGTACGGTTCAACTTTTTTTGGATGGCTGATTGCTGCAGCACTAGGTGTACTGTCTATCGTATATACATTTCTTCGATGGCAGAGGAGAACATCTCTTAATTGGGTAAAAGCTGCTGCTAGAGCAAAGAAAGAAGTATGGAAGAAATTGAACGTTCCTCGGTCATGTCATTCATGGATGGAAGATTTAGCAAGTGGTCAACATCCTTCCACATGCTGTGTTTGCCTGACTTCCTTGGTTTCTCAAGAAACTCCAAAAGTGGCATTTCATACTTCTGTACATCGATGCACTGTTTGTGGTGTAGCTGCTCATATATACTGTTCAGAGTTGGCAGTAAAGGATTGCAAATGTATTGCACAAGTCGGTTTCAGCCACGTGCAGCACCACTGGTCAGAAAGGTGGTTTAACATGGATGAGAACTCTGAGACATCCGCTTTTTGTTTTTACTGTGATGAACCGTGTGGTGTTCCTCTGATAGATCCTTCTCCTACATGGCATTGCTTATGGTGTCAACGCCTCATACATGTCAAATGCCATGCCAAAATGTCAAAAGAATCTGGTGATGTTTGTGATTTGGGTCCTCTGAGAAGGATTATTCTTTCTCCACTTTGTGTGAAAGAAGTGAATGAAGGAAACAATGTAAATTCTGTTCCAAAAGAAGTCATAACCTCATCTGATTGTGGAAGAACTAAAAGAAAGCGTGCCCGCAGTAAACATGGAAACAGTCGTGCTGTAAACGGAAGGTCACAGAATGCTTCAGCTACCTACACAGCATTGGAATTCTTGTTTAATGGGATTGTAAGTAGGAAGAAGTCTGCCTCAGAGAAGACTGCTGATTCGTTAAAGAAGGATAGCAGAACATGTGATGGAATATCTGGCAAGAAAAATGGACCAAACATCTTCAGTCAGGTGAAGAAGCATACTATACTTGATTTGGCTGAGGATGCAAGACCACTTCTGGTTTTTATTAATTCCAAGAGTGGGGGCCAACTTGGGCCTTCTCTTCGGAGAAGACTGAACATGTTGTTGAATCCTGTTCAGGTAATAATTGAACTTTTCGGTTAACCAATTTCAACTTAAGAGTATATCCTTATCATTTAGCAGATTTTCAGGGACAATCAGCAGAAATTTTCTTATCCCACCGCAGGTATTTGATCTAAGTGCTTCCCAGGGTCCAGAGGTTGGGCTGGAGTTATTTAGTACGGTACAGTATTTTAGAGTATTGGTGTGTGGTGGAGATGGAACTGTTGCGTGGGTCCTTGATGCTATTGAGAGATTTAATTTTGAATCTCCTCCACCTGTGGCTATTCTTCCCCTTGGCACAGGAAATGATTTGTCAAGGGTCTTGCAATGGGGAAGAGGTTTTTCACTGATTGATGGAAAGGGTGCCTTGACTACATTCTTATATGATGTAGACCATGCTGCAGTCACAATGCTAGATCGCTGGAAAGTAGATATCAGAAAAGAGACCTCAGAAGGATATTCTGAAGAAAAACAAACTAAGTTTATGACGAACTATTTAGGTAATTCCAGTATTTGTTTTCTTATTGGGATAATATCATGAACCTGTCAATTATTATCATTAACTTTTCTTGTAGGCATTGGATGTGATGCTAAGGTTGCATATGAATTTCATGTAAATCGATGCGAGAAGCCTGAGAAGTTTAGTAGTCAGGTAATTTCATGGGTTTTTACTGATGGGAATAAAGTTCTACTACCAGATACTTCAGATCTCACTAAACTTTGTTTAATTGTCTTGAAACTGTGTTTTTCCTGTGCTTAATAGCTCAAGTACTTGAGTGAAGCCCTTCTTCTAAACCTTCATATCACTAATGGGATGTCAAATCCCGCCATTTTTGCACATGTTACAAAATATCAGTGCAATCTGCAAACTAGAAGAATTCACATACTTTCATTTGTTTTTGATAGAGGTTCTGTACCCGTTTTCCTTCTCTCTTTATTCATGAATTGGATCCAAAATCTTGAATGAGATCAACTAAAAAAAGAAAATCAATTATATCACCCTCGGCCTATTAACTTTTTGATATTTGGTATTAAAGCAGTTTGCTTGATACTGTGGCAATCAAAGGCAAGATGAGGCTGAAGGAAAAACCCAGCAAACTTTTCATGATAAACCTGTTAATGTTGACTTTATGACTGTTTCTTTTCTATCTTGTTTCCTTTTTCAAGAAATTAAAATCAAGACAGAAGATAAGGACTCTTTTCTATTTTATCCTGTGTTTTCTTTTGAAGATTTTCTAAAGTTAGACTTGATGTACAGTTTGTGAATAAACTGCGATATGCCAAAGAAGGTGCCAGGGATATAATGGACCGAGCGTGTGCTGACTTACCATGGCAAGTTTGGCTTGAAGTTGATGGGAAGGATATCCCCATGCCCAAGGTTCATCATTAAAACAGTATCTTTTACTATTCGGGCATTTTAGTTCATCAATTTCTTTAACATATCCATATATATCCAATGCTGTGTTCTTTTCATCTCTTTTGCCCTCCAGGATTCTGAGGGTTTAATTGTGCTGAACATTGGCAGCTACATGGGTGGGGTAGACCTTTGGCAAAATGAATATGATCATGATGATGACTTTAGTTCTCTATCCATGCAAGATAAAATCCTTGAGATTGTATCCGTACGTGGAGCATGGCATCTTGGGAAACTTCAGGTCTGAGCTTTCTGAAAACATGTTTTTCTATTGAAATTTCACAAAATGTTCCCTTCCTGGAATCAATTTGCGTATGATTCTAGAAACCATAGCCATTCTAAGGACATTTCTAAAACCAAACTTGAATGTCACCGGACTTTCTTTCCTCACTTCCTACCTTGCCTATTTTTCCACCTTCAGCAGTGGAGTATGAACCAATTTTACTCCAATCTTGACCGGCCCTCCGGACCCATTTCAGGACACTGCTGAAGGGCTCATTGGATTCTCCAGTTCCTCCATAGGAACTTATTCCTGAAAATTCCTATTTCTTTGTTTTTATGCTTGATTTTTATGGAGTCGATTGTTATACTTGTCTATTCTACAGGTTGGACTTTCACAAGCAAGAAGGCTAGCCCAAGGGAAAGTCATAAGAATACATGCTTCTAGCTCTTTTCCAGTTCAGATTGATGGTGAACCATTCATCCATCAGCCTGGTTGCTTGGAAATAAGACATGACAGCCAGGTATGATTTAGCAATGAGGACTGTTTTAATTACATTATCGATTTAAACAATAACAACAACAACACCCAGTAGAACATTATTGATTTAGTAGTTGCAATTTATTTTATGATAAATTACTTTGAATATCTTAATCCATGATTAGAATGTCAAATATATCTCAAGTCTCATTTTGTAATATTAAATATCACAACCTATAGAAACTGTATATCCATGTATCTCACTAATAACATAATATAACTATGCTGAACTGATATTGATTTTGACTTGAAAATTTGTACATTGATTAAGAATAATTCATTGCACTGAAAATATATACGATTAGAAATCTTGTTTTGAACATAATAATTAAGTCCATTTTAGCATTGTTAAGGATACATTGGTCTATATTTTTTCATAAATTTTAAGTTTATTTCAACATTGTTAAAGATACATTAATATATATTTTCATAAAATAAAATATGTAGTGCCATAAAATGAAAATTTATAATGTAATTAACAAATTAATGAAATGTCATAATATTTGAAGTAATTTACTATTTGTTTTATGGATGCTCCTTCTGGGTATATTTCAGGTGTTTATGTTGAGGAGAACCGCAGAGGAGCCAAGAGGGCTCGCAGCTGCCACGATGACAGAGGTTTTAGTAGACGCAGAATGCAAAGGAATAATCAATGCATCTCAGAGAAGAATACTTCTCCAGCAGTTGGCCCTTAATCTCTCTTGATTTCTAATACCTTCTTAAAGCTAAGCCCTTTAACCTCTCTCTCTTATGTCAACAACATAATCAACCTTTGTCCTCCTGTATTATTCTTTTTGCATATGATTTTATGTTTTTTTTAATTTTTTTATATGTTTTGTTTTTTTGGTAAAATGTGCTCTCCTCTGGTCAGAGCAACGGCGAGTTTACCTATTGCAGAGTCGAAATGAAATAGTATCCTTGTAAATGGATGTATGATCAGAGACATTTAAAAAGTATGTCAATTTTAGTCATCCTATTCTGCAATATTAATTTTAGTCATCTTATTATGCAATATTTTCTTTGTCGCTGTGGATTGCATGATTGAAAATAAAGTTTGTTAGTAGGCATAAAAAGACTTGATCCGACTCGAAGTAAAACAGACTAAGTCTAGTTTGATCAGATTTGGTCTTGATCTTAATAGATTTTTTTAATTCGACTAATTATAGAATTAAGTATAACCAAGTTCAAGGATTTGGATATTCGAGTTTGAAAATAATTGGAGATACAACTCAAGCTCTCACTCAAGTTCAATCATGGGCTGGTAAGTTAATGTCTAATTAAAGATTGTAAAATTTGTTAGTTTTAATTGCTTTTAGAAAATGGTCACTTATTCATAGGAAGATGCTAACAAGAAAAGTGTACATTTTCACAATGTAGACTACCATCTTTGTGCACATTCTTTATCACTCGATTCTAAGATATAAGAGTTTTTGAATATTATTCTTCGTATAGAAGAGCAAAACTAAGTGATTGGAATAGAAACTTGTTGATTTGGTGTGAAAAATCATTTTTTTAATGTATTTAATAGTTGAAGTTATTTATATTCTTGTGTAAAATTGAATAAAATTATGGAAGATGTTGCATGTTTTGATAACAAATAAAGGTAAATAAAGTATGATCTTGATCTTTTAAAGATAATATTCAATCATAATGAAAATTAATATGTACTCAATCATAGGTTTACTTCCACCGGCATCGTTTTAGATTGACTCTGGTACTAGCTGTCACAAAGGTCTGTTCTAGACTCACACTTCTACCGTAAGTCGTATCCTATTTTAGTGCGTCAATCTCTTTTAGATTTGCTTAAGTAAGATTCAGCCTTTTCACGTGAATGTCGCCAAACAATTTCGTTAGTTCTCGAACAATTCATGCGTACATAAGTGTTTAAAGTGTTTTTTTCACACAAAAAAACACAAGTGTATAATGATGAGGTTAATGATTTAAATTAAAATAATAAGGTTTTGATATAAAATAATTTTAAAAATTAAATAAATTCTAACTTAGTTTCAATAATGTCAAGTCAGTTTTGAATTCATCAGTTCAGGCTCTAGTTAACTGAGCCGAGGTCCAATCTTTTTCAAGGAAATAGCTTAAGCCCGACTTAAAGCTTGATTAGTATTGATAAAATAACGTTGTTTTGATATTTATTTTAAAAAATAATAATTTAGGTCGAAATCAGGTTAGACCTGGCTATCTCGGACCCAATGAAACCTTAGGTGGAGCTTATGCCTAATGCGGACCTGGTCGGCCATTATCATCCCTAATTTAGATTGAAATATTTTGTTAATATGTGTTTTTATGATAAATTAATTAATATCCTCAATTTAATAAATTTTCAATATATATATATATATTTGTATTATGTTGTCAAATATTAACTAGTCACGGATACTCTTTCACTAGATATTGTCTTCGTCGCCGTCAAATATTGACTAGTATGATTAAGTAGATTTTTTGTAGTACGAGTTAGGTGATGAAGTAGAGATTACTTAAATAATTATAATAATTTCATGTATTAAAAAAGGTTTGGAGAGAGAGAG
>JAOTIZ010000201.1:33742488-33754350 GCA_027123425.1 Erythroxylum panamense | reverse complement strand
CCAATGCTTCCCACAACAAGTATGCTAGTCTTGGTCCATTCACCTAAGCTGGGCTAAGTCCTTAGTCCATCAAGTCCTTAACCTGGGTCGAGTCAATCTCCACAAGGTTCGAGACGACTAAAATTTACACCAAGTCCGATCTCACTTGCCCATGTTTTCCTTAGTGTTTTCACATGCCTCCCTTATGCATGAATCAAGCTAACCTTCCTTCTAAGGCCCGCTATGAAGGTCGCTGAGAAGTGCTTCAAAGCTTAAGGGTCTAACATATACCATGACATGTACAAGACCTGATGTAGCCTACGCGCTAGGAATAGCAAGTAGGTTTCAAGGTAACCCAGGTGAGAAACATTAGAAAGTCGTTAAAACCATCCTTAAGTACTTGAGAAGAACTAAAGACCAATTCCTCATATATAGAGATTTTGATTTAAAGCTAATAGGCTATACTGATGCCAACTTTGCATCAAATAAGGAAGATAGAAAATCTACCTCTGGTTATATTTTCACCTTGAATGGAGGAGCAGTGAGTTGGAAAAGCTTCAAGCAAGCTACTATAGTTGATTCAGTTACTGAAGTAGAATACATAGCTGCATACGGTGCAACTAAGGAAGTTGTTTAGATGAAAAAGTTCTTAATTGAACTTGGTGTGGTTCCTTCAACAAAGGAAGTTGTTCCTTTATTTTGTGACAATACCAGTGCTATTGCAGAAGCTAAGGAACCAAGGTCACACCAAAGATCCAAACATGTTCTATGGAAGTTTCATCTGATTAGAGAAATTGTTAAGCGTGAAGACGTTCAAATTCAAAAGGTTGAAGGAAAGGAGAATGCTACAGATGCCTTCACTAAGGTGCTTGAATCAAATGAGTTTGATAAGCACAAGTAGGAGATAGGATTGAAGTTTATGACTGATTAGGTCTAGGTCAAGTAGGAGATTGTTGGAATTATGCCTATGACCCAATCATTATGTAATAGATTAAACACCTTAGTTTTGTGATTATTAATTTTGATTAATAACATGGAAAATGATTGTATCATCATATTATGTTTATTGTTTTATTCTAATATGATAAGTCCTTGATTAAATTTATACACTTTCCATCATAATGAAAAATATGATAATGAGAGTCAAGTCTTTAGGGTTTAATCTAAAAATGTTCTTGATCATAGGATCATCAAATAAGGACTTTAATGATCCAGTTAGATCAATATGTATGTAATAGTATCTATTGGATGGATATTAGTAGATCTCATTTACTAAGTCACATATATAGATGATGCATATGGAGATATGATAATTGAACTAACCAAATTGAGAATTCCCAATGGTTAATATTACCTATGAACTGTCAAGTGAGATATTCTCAAAAGGATTTAAATGTAAATTTTTCCTTTGACCTGAGATCATCATAGTAATTAATAGGTCGCTTATTATGTTTTGATGTCAGACACCTAATGTGTAAAAATGCTAGTTGAATGATCATTGGATATAATTAAGTACCTATCTAATTAGTGGTGAATCAAGATGGGATCCATCAACTCTAGGTAATGAGTTTGAGCTCTATGTTGTCATTAATCTTAACGGTTGTTTCAAGACCTTGGCCACAGTGATTGAATGAGTGAGAAAAAGGAGTTTTCTAAGTCATTTACCAATCATTAATGATTGATATGTAACATAGTTGGTTATCTAATAGGGTTTGATAATTAAACCATACATTAGGATAATCAGGAGTTGTAATGATGGAAGGTAATAATACATTTATCTTTAACCAGGTTTTGTCTTTGATGGTTGTTACTTCACACTATCCAGTCGTTAAGGAGTGTTATTAGACACCAACCTTGATTAGTAATTAATTGGATTAATTACTACCAGCATAGTGATGAATCTATGTGGTCACACACTTACGAGTGTTATTTTCTGTTTGTGATTATTTAATTTATTATGAGATAATTTATTAAATAATCTATATGGCATATTATTATACTCTTTGCTAGCACAAAAAATATAATTAATGAAAAACCAAAAGGGGTAATTGTTTCAAGCAGTTCGGCACACCTTGCCTACATTTATGGGGCCCTCACCTAACTTAATAACTTTCACCGAAGTACAATAGCTTTACCCAAGACTTTACTAAGCTGATACTGCTTAACCCTTGACACTATCTCTCAACTTCACTTCCTGTGAAAGAATTTCACACCTAATAGTATGACCGCCTCGTACTAACCTCAAAAGAGGATTTTTCTTAATTAATCTTTTAACGAAAGAACAATAAACAAATAACTTAAGTGATGAATTAACTAAAAATAAAAATAGAAAACACTTGAGATAAAAGAAAGACTCCCTTATGGTTTCATCTTCTCGAAATAATCTTTCAATTGAAACGATCCATCCCAACTTCAAAATCTTAGTTGAAGACGTCTGAAAAAGTAAATCATAAATCCTTTGCACTGTAGCCAATCCAATCTTCAATGTAGCATCTTTCACTCAACATATGTTATTTAGCTCACTAACGTGACATATACAATATTGCAATATTTGTTCCAGCTATGGATAGAGACATAAATCAACTTCAGCAAAGATAGATACATAGATCAAATTCAGTAAAGATAGAGACGTTGACTAACTTCACATAAGCTACTTTTCTAGGTTGACGTGATCATGATGCAGACAACAAGATTGCATTTATTGCTTCATTGAATTTTGCATAAAAGAATGATGTTGGGTATTTAGCTTTTGCCAGAGAAAATTTCTATCCCATATATTGACAGAGATATTGATAGTCTATTATTTGATGCATTAATTTAGGTCAATTGTATGGTACTTTGGGGTAAATATTTACTAAATTATAAACCTCTTTGATAGTTTTCTAAAACTTATAAACAACTAACCATCATGTTGATTTTTAAAAGAGAGAGGGAAAGGGTCTTGGACCTATTTGAGATCAAGGCTTTAATACTCAATAACCATTATCTTAGGCTCTATTCATTGGACTCAAATCTATAAGTGACATGGGCTATTAAATAATCTAATAATCTCCCACTTGGCCCATGTTACGACTTGGTGATTCAACAATATAACTTTAAGTGCATGGAATACATGAAATATATCAAATCATCCTTAATTGAATTAAGATGATGGAATCATAGCGGTCACAAGTTATATAATATGATTCCTTCCATGTATCACATAATCAACTCCTCATAAAACTTTAAGTGGGTAATTCTGTAATTGTTATCTCACAGAAATAATTATTGTACACAACATAATATGGATAACAAGTAAGTGAGTAAAAATATGACTGCAATTAAATTCACAAGTGTCATAACAATTAGAGTAAAATAATTATATGTATATATACTTGTCAAAACGCTATGCTAATAAGGACTTATCTATAATACTCATTCGTTCAACATGGCCAATAAATGTTTTGGGCAGTAAGCCTTTAGTTAATGGATCTGCTATTATTAGATCGGTACCAATATGCTCAATTGACACTTTATGTTTTTGCACTTCTTGTTTCACAGACAAATACTTCAAATTCATATGTTTCATGCCCTTTGAATACTTGTCATTCTTAGAGAAGAAAATGACTGCAGAATTATCACAATAAATTCTTAACAGTCTATTAATACTGTCGACAATGCCAAGACCTAAGATAAAGTTCCGCAACGACAATCCATGAACCATGACCTCAAAGCATGCCTCAAATTTAACCTCCATAGTGGAAGTAGCAATGACAGACTGTTTTCTACTTCTCCACAAAACTGCTCCTCTAGCTAATAGGAATATATAACCGAATGTAGATTTTCACGAGTCTACATAATTGACATAGTCTGAATTCAAGTAACCTATCACTTTGAGATAGGTTGATTTTCTATATGTGAGCATATAGTCCTTTGTCCCTTGTAAATATCTAAGAACTTTCTTTGCAGCTTTCAAATGGTCCATTTCAAGATTGCTTTGATATCGGCCTAGCATTCTGACAGCAAAACTAATATCTGGCCGAGTGCATGTTTGAGCATACATTAAGCTCCCAATTACTGACACATAAGGAATAGACTCCATTTCCTTACATTCTAAATCATTTCGTGGACATTGCATTTGACTAAATATATCCCCTTTCTGAATTGGAACTATCCCTGCGGAGCACTTTTTCATTTTAAATCTTTCTAATACTTTCTCGATGTAACCTTTCTAAGACAATCTTAACAATCCTTGTTAGATCACATTGTTTTTTCCATTATAGTTAGTTCTAGTTAGTTTTCATTTATTAGCTAACTAATCATTCTTTATTTGTAATTAGGATAATTAGTTTCTCCAACTAACTCTGTATATAAACACTCTGTTTCCCCTTTTGTAAATGAGAAGAATCATTTCAAAATCCTTGTGATCTATCATGGAATAATTCAATTCCTATCGCTTAGGATGCCTCACCCATATCTTTCATTTCGAAATTATTAGAGAGAAAATTCTTTACATCATTTAACAAAACCATATTATTAGTAGCAAGAAGGATATCATCAATATATAAGACTAACATAATGAACTTGCTGCCACTTACCTTCATATATATACACTGATCAACGATGTTTTCTATAAAACTATAAGACATAATGATATCGTTAAACTTAAGATACCATTGTTGGGAAGCTTGTTTCAGTCTATATATTGACTTCTTTAATTTTCACACTAATCGTTCCTTTCCTGTGGTCACAAAAACCTTCTGGTTGATCCTTATAAACTTCTTCTTCTAAGTTACCATTTAGAGAAGCAGTTTTTACATCCATTTGGTGAAGCTATAAATTATAATGAGCTGCTATGACTATAACAATTCTTAAAGAGTCCTTCTTTTAAACTGGAGAGAAGTTTTCTTTATAGTCAATGCCATCCTTTTCAATGTAACCTTTGGCAACAAGTGTGGATTTATACCTTTCAATGTTACCTTGTGAGTCACGTTTGGATTTATTCCTTTCAATGTTGCCTTGTGAGTCACGTTTGCCCATTTACAACCCACTTGCTTTGCACCTTCCGATAACTTAACTAATTCCTATACATTATTGTCATTTATTGATTTCAACTCTTCTTTCATAGCATTGAACCATTTTTCAAAATTGCTACATTCTATAGCTTGTTTGAACAAGACTGGATCCTGATCAATGCTCAAGTCACATTCGTGTTCAAGTGAGTAAACTTTATTATCACTTGAAATAACTGGTCTTCTCTACCTTACAGACGTTCATAATGCTACTTCTTGTGTTATCACTTGATCATTTGTAACTTCAACATCATTAGCTGGTTTTTCATTAATATGTTCAATTTGTGAAATTGGAGCATTAACTTGTTGTTCCGATATATTGCGTACCGTGATGCAACAAGAGGAATAACAACTGATGGGATTACATTTGATGTAGTAGTTTCTACTCAATTAGGAGTAGTTTCTACTCGACTCTCTTGAATATCTACTTTTCACGATTCTCCACTCCCACTAATTGAACCATTCTCAATGAACCGAGTGTTACCAGACTTAACTATTCTTGTACTAGGATTAGGATAATAAAATCTATACCCCTTTGACTTTTCAGGATAGTCGATAAAATAACCACTAACAGTTCTTGCATTAAGATTCTTTTCATGTGGATTCTATAGCCTTACTTCTGCCGAACAACCCTAAATGTGAAGGTATCATAAACTAGGTGTCCTCCTGTCTACAATTCATAAGGTGTCTTAATAACAGCCTTACTAGGAATCCTATTAAGCAAATACGCAGCGGTCTTTAATGTATGCATCCACAATGATAAAGGTACAATACTATAACTTAACATAATCTTAACCATATCCACAAGAGTACGATTCCACCTTTCAGCTACACCATTTTGTTGTGGCGTGTCAAGCATTGTGTATTGCGCACATATGCCTTGACTTGTAAGAAACTTTGCAAGTGGACATGGACATTGTCCACTTTCATCAAATTTGTTTCCATAATATTCACCACTTCTATCAGACCTCACTATCTTTAATTTTCTATCTAACTACCTTTCTATCTCATTAACGAACACCTCTAGGATGTCCACAGACTTAGACTTCTCATGTAGCAGATAAATATAATCATATCATGAGAAGTCATCAATAAAGGTAATGAAAGATGTTTCGCTACCCCAAAAAGGAACTTCGAAAAGACCATAGATGTCAGTGTGTATTAATTCAAGTAATTCGCTAATTCTTGGGGCTAGATTACTTGATATATGTTTGGTTTGCTTACCTTTAATGCAATCCACACTTATATCCCAATCAACAAAATCCTATTGGGGTAAGATTTCATTTTTCACTAACCTCTGTACCCTTTCCTTAGATATATGACCTAATCTTTTATGCCATAAAAAAACAGAACATTCCTTATGTGCACTACATTTATTTCCTGTAATATGGTCAACATGAAATAGAGATTCAGCAAAATCAACATCAAGATTGAAATGAAATAAACAATCAATTAAAGTACCAGAACTATAATAGTACTTGTGTTTATATAGAGAAAACACATGGTTTCCAATTTTAAAGTTAAAACCATCATCATCCAACTTTGCAATAGAAACTAAATTCCTAGCATTGTTAGGAACATAAAGACATTTTTTTTATCTAAGAGACACCCAATGTCCAAGATTAATTTGTACATCCTAATGTCCTCTATTCGTGCCTTCATTCTGTTCTACATATATAAGAACTTTTTAGTTCCATTTATGGCCTAGATTGAAAGGAATCCCTATTTAAAATGTGACACATGAGTAGTTGCACTAGAACCTAACTACCAAGTATTATTAGGCACTTTAATAAGATTTGATTCAAAACATATTAAGACATAATATATACCTTTCTTTTTGAACTAAGCCTTTCTTTTAGGTTAATCCTTCTTGAAGTGACCAGGCTTTTTGCAGAAGTGACACCTCTTATCTTTATGGATTTAATCCTCGTTAACTTTGTTGAGAGCTTTGTCTTATCTTTGCCTTTCTTTCCTGGTTTGTTCTTGCTGCTACTAGCACCTTGATGAAATGTGGAAAAAACATAGTGTTCCTTCATTTTCTTTAATCTTCCTTCCTCCTGAACCAACATGGCTTTAATTTCTTGAAGGTTCCATTTTTTCTTAATGGTATTATAATTCATTTGAAACTGGTCAAACTCAAGAGAATGTAAGTTGATAATGAACTATACAAGGAAGGACTCACTTAAATCCATACCTATGGATTTCAGCTTTGCAGGTAGATTTGACATATGTGTTACATGATCATGAATAGACTATGACTAGTTAAACTTTTTGGTCGTCAGCTCACTCATTAAAGTCTCTACTATGGACTTGTCAGCTATATCAGATTAGGAGTATTCTTTAAGCTTCAACATAAACTTCTTAGCATTGTTCGTTTTAGCCATTAATGGCTTTACATTTTCAGCAATCATCATACGCATCAAATTCAAGCTCAACCTGTTAGACCGTTCCCAAGCTTCATAATAAGTCTTGTCAACTTCAAAACTAGTCTTAGTCATAACTATGGGCCTTGCGTCTGAAACTATGGCCAAGTCTAAATCCATTACACCCAGTTGGAATTGGAGTAGTTCCGACCAATCAACATGGTCCAGACCATTAAACTTGATCATCCCATTTCCTAAAGTAAATAAATTAGTAGATGCTACAAACACAACATATAGCTTACATATTAATGCTTTGAGTAAACCTAAATGGATTCAAACTAACTAATACACTTTGGTTACGCATTTAAATTCTCCTTTGGATGAAATTTAAATACATAGTTGTAACCTATAATGATGTAAATATAGTTCACTATAATGGACAATCAATCATATTCTATTCAACATGCATGTTATCTTTGGATATACAATCATATTAACTAAATATATTGATAAAGTCCCTTTAATGTCATTAATTATAAGCAATGGTCCACCTTTAAGTGACCTTATAGCTTTATAATTAATAATCTCAATTGTTCAATTAAACCTTTATGTCATTTTAGCATCATATCATAATGAATAATTGAAACATTCACAATTAAATGATTAATTTTTTCAAGCTAGGTCACTTTAGTGACTAACAAGCTTTCCATGCAATAAACATTTAATTGGACAATTATCATACATGAAAATTTTTAATTTAATTAGTTTGGTCACTTTGGAGACTAACAAACTATTCTAAATTACCATAATGTCATGTAGCACATTTAACATATAATAAGCAAATGTAATTCCAAGCATGGCATAATATAAATGGTCAAAGTACCAGTTAAAACATAATATGACACAAAATTATATTATGCATAGTAAACATATGCACCACTTTTATTCATATAAACCTAAATTAACTAATTGATTACTTTATTAATTAATTTAAATTATCAATTAATTAATGAATTATGAGGTATGACTCAAAATAAAAATACCTTAAGTAGGATCAATATTCAAACTCATAAAATTATTTTTTGAAAAAAAGTATGAATCAATGGGTGAGTACATAGCACACGCTTGCCACTGGTTGCTGCTATCATGTGAGGCACGTGCATCTTCCTCAGACGACGTCGCATGCTAGTTTCATCTTTTTAATTTTTTTAATTATTCTAACACATCTTTTTTCTTTCATGGATTCTTCTTACAATTCCTTTTCAGAATCCTCTTTTGGCTTGAGCCAACAATAATGACATCCACCATTTACTTATTCGATGGTCAAAATAACGAAACAAACCCATATGAGTTTCTCAATCTAAACCATCCATCCATAGTTTGTTTTAGTCCATTCATCTATATTTTGTTTCGGTTAAGCATTGAGAATGGGGTTCAGGTCCTTAAAAAGTTGATTCTATTAACATCCGAAATTCATCAAGAAATTGCGGTTCATTTCTATTTCTATGTTTTTTTGTTTATGGGAGTTCCATTCATGGCAATTCAAGATGTCGTATACGAAGAAAGCAATGCCATTAAAAATATAGAAAACAACCATTCTAGAAATGAAACAAATAGTTGATGATGACAAAAACAAATAATGCAACACCTTGCTCAGATACAAATTGTAAAACATTTGTGGATCAATTTATTAAATCATACCTGAATCTATGATAGTGTTTGTAAGGATTGATTCCCTCTCTACCTTTTCTTCTTTGATTAGTTTCCTGAATGGTTCAGAAACCTCTTTGAGAGTTTTCTAGAACTTATAAACAACAAACTATCATGTTGATTTTTAAAAGAGAGAAGAAAAGGGTCTTGAACCCATTTGAAATCAAGGCTTTAATACCCAATAACCATTATATTAGGCTATGTTCGTTGGATTCAAATCTATAAGTGACATGGGCCATTAAATAATCTAACATTGAGTGGCAGAAGATTGTGGATTGTTGAGCCAAATGGATTAACAGCAGTGGTGGTATCAGTGTACCAGCAAACAAGAGCTGGGAGTCATGGTGGTAAGAGGAAATGGAACACTTGCAATACACTGGCTTTATAGGACGTTTCTGGGAGATTGTTATTTCATTTCGTTTCTTTATCTTTCAGTATAGGATGGTTTATCACCTAAAGGCCATCAAGGAAAACAACTTTGGCAGAAGCCGGAGCATCATCGTAAGTATATATATATGCCTCCTTGCAAGCAGTATCTTAAGTGTGTTAAAATGTCAATGTCATTCCTGGCGAATTTTTTAACTGCAGATAGTTTCCATGGGTAAGAAGAAGTTAATCTCACTGGTAGAGACATCTTTTAGTGCATTCTGGCCTTTTTTCCAACTGGTTGAGCAATTCTGCAGGTACATGAACGCTACTATTTAAATCAATCAGGTACATGAACACTACTAGTTAAATCAAATTCTCTAATTTCTTCTCCCTCTATGTTGAATTGGAATCTTAAACTTTGCAAAAAATATGATAAAAAATAGAGACCTAGCCTTCAGTTGGTAACATAACACACTCATGTATGGTGTTATAATCATCAGATAGCACAAGTTTGCAGACCGATAGTAAAAGGTTTGAAAAGGTGGAGTCCTGTGAAAGCTCTGGCCAAATGATACGAGTACATGATGGGTCTGGTCATCTTTGCACCAGTGGCTATTTTGGCCTGGTTCCCTATTATCTCCGAGTTCTAAGCTAGACTTCTCTTCAACCAAGCCTTCAGCAGAGGCTTTCAAATCTGACGAAACCTATCAGGTGGAAAGAAACACATAGAAAAAAAATATTAGAAGCTCTAGATATGTATACCTTGTGAATACAAAAAAAAAACGAAAAAGAGACAGTCGAATCAGGAGAACTGGAAGGTTTGAGAGTAATTAAAACAAGACGTATGGATTCTTCAACAGATGCATGCAAGCAGAAAATGTGAGTGATGGATTTTCTCTGCCCTGTGTCTTTCCCAACAAGGGTTGGTGCTACTTTTATGTTATGAAATGATCCGATCGAAATTTTGAAGCCCTCATTTCATTTCCTATGTTTCTCTCATCTTCTCTTATTCATTTCTTTTCAGTTTAATGACAACGGTCGATTGAGTTCGAAACACCTAATTTAGTTGAGTTTTTTAAATTACAAATAAAAATTAATATTATTTTATTTAAAACGACATAATTTTTATATGATTTCCGGTGGGACTCAACTTTTATTTAAAACTCGAAAAGTAAAAAAAATAATTGAGCTGTTTAAAACTTAATTAAATAAGTCAGGTCAGATTTATAATTAACTGTTATCTTTAAAAAAACCGTAGCATGTATTAACTTTAAAATCATTTCTTATAATTGTAAATTCATTAGTCAATATTTTTCGTATGTTTACTTTGGATAATCTTTCTAGATAAAAAATTTATACTTAACATGCTTTGAAGGATTAGATCTTCGAAACTTCTATAATTTGATGTGTTTCTATTTCATTTGCCATACTTTAAAATTTTAATTATTACATAAAATTTCTGTTATGTTATATTAATTTTTATTTAAAATAACATATCATTTAAAAATTTAAGTCTCAACATTAATTTAGATCTAACAGAATAAATTGTGTGAAATCAAAATACTATCAGAAAGAGCAAAAATTCAAATTATAAAAGGAATATAAGTGATCAAATTTTCAAAATTGTTATAATTCTAAATAAATAACCAATAACTCAAAATTAAATTCTAAATTCTTTCTAATTATTCTTTTAAAATATGAAGCTCCAGTATTAATATATTCTTACGAAACCTTCCATCCACCGCAAATCTTATAACAGAATAGTTAAATATCATTGGTCACTAGGTCGGTTGCAAGGACGTGAAGATAAATATATACACAGACAATTGCAACCTCTACAATTCGGTTTTCTACTTTGATCAACAGCTGCAGTTGCCTCCTCGCTTCTCCTCTTACTCGATCACTTTCCTTTTTTTCTTTGCTTTTATCATCTCTATCATCATAGTTGATTTCTTGTAATTCAAAGATTCTTCTGAGTTACAGAAGTATCCATTTCTGTTTACCATTTCGTTCAATAATAAGCAAAGTGTTCGATGAAAATCCATACTCACGGAAGCATCCAATTCGCTTTCAACAGGAAGCAAAAGTGTTCGATGAAAGCTGTGAGAGAGCGTAAAAAGAAAAGAAGAAGAGCAAAGTTTAATTCCTAATGCCCTCAGCCTCAACTATCCCTTTCTCTTAACTACACGCAATGTGCTGAATGAAAGTTGCGAGAGAGAGAATAACATGAAAGTTGTTTATCCATTTCGTTCATCACTTAAAAAGGATCGGACTCGGAAGCATCCAATTCGCTTTCTACAAGAAGCAAGCCTGACCACACGCAAAGTTGCAGAGAAATCAGACATTGGAGCTCTTAGGCGGGCCACTGCAGAACCGTCAGTTGAAGACTC
>JAOTIZ010000201.1:33661999-33672451 GCA_027123425.1 Erythroxylum panamense | reverse complement strand
TTCAGGCTCTACTGGACGATGCAGAGGAGCAACAAGTGAAGGAGGCTTCTGTCAAGAACTGGCTGTTTGATCTCAAACCTGTTTCCTATGACATGGACGATGTGTTAGATGAGTGGAAGACCTGGATTCATACATCACAATTCCAACATCAGCACCACACGTCGGGTTCCAATCAAAATCACCTCCAGCACAAGGTACTCCCTATTTTTCGCTGCATCTGCTTTACTACACGTGATGTTGGTCTTAATCACGTAGTTACTCGAAAAATAAGAGAAATTCAACAAAGACTATATGACATTGCAACTGTTAAAGTTAGGTGCCAACTTACTTTATCCCGAAAAACTGATAAGCATATCGAGAGACATGTGATCACCACATCTCTCATCGATATACATAAGGTAAAAGGTAGAGACGAAGAAAAAGATGAGGTCAAAAGCAAGATACTTAAGGCCAAACCTAATCCCCCTATCATCTCTCTCGTGGGTTTGGGAGGAATTGGGAAAACCACAATTAGTTTACAATGATAATGAAATCCAAACTCATTTTGAAAAGAAAATATGGGTGTGCGTTTCAGAACGTTTTGATGAGATGTGCATTGTAAAAGCAATTCTTGAATCGCTTTATGGTTCTTCTACACATGATTTCAAAGAATTAGAGAATGTTACATGAACTCGCACCACCTTTCACGTTTCATGAACTCGCACCAACTTTTATTCTGAAGAGTCGTAGATTTATATGGGAAGCTTATTTGTTTCCCCTTAGTGGACTTGCCAGAAATTGATCCTGTTATGCAACCCTTAATCCTGTTTATTTACGTAGAGCATTATGTATAGCCCATATTGTGGATATTGCATTGTGTTTAAGGTTTTGCTTAATCAAATTTCTTTTACCTCATTGATTAATCGATCATTATTTACATTTCCTTTGTGGTTTTGTCTATATCTCTTTCTTTTTCCTTGGGACACCTTTCTATGTGCTACTGCTCTGTTTCTTTGCTACAAATTACGTGAGGAAATGGTTCATCATTCCATTTGTAGTCTTCACACACCTATTTGACATTTAGTTCTTGGAGGCCTTTATCTATGATATTATACTCTCTTAGCCTTCAAGCACTGTAAATAGATGATGGATCTAGTTCCTCATATCTGAATCCAACTAATCAAAACAGTTTGTGTTTCTTTTTCCTTTTGGTAATAAAACAATTTGTGGATTCTCGATTGATTGTGGAACTATTGAATCTATTGTTATTTTCTGTGAAGCGACGTGACAGAGACGTTGAGGATTGACTACTGCTATTCCAAACCCTAATGAGCAAAAGTACATACAGTTTTCAATGGGGCAACTGTATTTAAGGTCGGCTAGCAGTAGGGCCTCATGTGCATTGCAAAACATGAGCCAAGTTTCTCTATCATAGCAAGCGCATCAACACAAGCCCATCAACACAAGACCAATGACACGTTAAAGAGATAATTAACAAACCTAATTATCTTGACATTAAATTAATCGAGTTTTGTACAAAAATATGTTTATTATGCTAATCCACAAAAATAATGACAAAATTCTATCATCACTTATTTGCCAACAATCATATAAGACTTTAATCCCAAGCCCGAACCTCTTTATAAGGCATGTATATATTATGCTCATTTTCCATGGAACATATAATAGGTTACATTATATAATTGTAACATGATATTAAATTAACTTTGTTAACATATAATAGGTTACATTATATAAAATAAATTAATTTGCTCATTCGTTTTACTTACACTAACAAATGACTTGTGAAAAATTTCAAAATTCTTCCATCAATATTAGATATTTCTAATATTATTGCAATATTTGGAATATTTACTCGTAATGATTGGTGTCGTGTATGTCTCTATAATATAACAGAAGTGGTTATTATGTATGTCTCTATGATACAATAAAAGTGATTTTCGTAGATGTCTCTATAATATAGTTGAAGGCATGGGCGTTAAAAGTGAAGGGTGTGTGTGAGTATCATGGAAGGCACTCATGTATGAAGTATTTATGTGGGATAGAAAATTTTCTCTGGCAAGGCCCATCGACATCATTTTTTTACACAAAACTCAATGAAGCAATAAATGCTTTTTTTATTGCATCATGATCATGTCAACCTAGAAAAGCAGCTTATGTGAAATTGATCTACTTCTCTATCTTTGTAGTTTATTTACATCTCTATCCATAGCTGGAACAAATACTGCAATATTGCATACGTTACGGAGTGAACTAAATAACGTATATTGAGTGAAAGATGCTACGGTGAAGATTGGGATGGCTACGGTGTAGTGGATTTGTAAGTAATTTTTTCCAGACGTCTTTATTTAGGGTTGTGAGTTGTTTTAGTGAGAGAAATATCGTGGGTTTTCATCTATTGTTTATACTTTCATATGGTTTAATTGAAGTTATTGAAGTTGGGATGAATCGTTTCAATTGAGTGATTATGTCGAGAAGCTAAAACTATAAGGAAGTCTTTCTTTTATCTCAAATATATTATTATTCAGTTCTTAGTTAATTCATCACTTGAGTTATTTTTATTAATTATCTTTTAATTAAAAATTGTTTTAAAAAATTATCTGACGAAGTTAACACGAGTCGGCTGTATTATTAGGTCATAAATTATTTAACTGGAAGTAAGGTTTAGAGATAATATCAATGGTTGACTTAGTAAAGGCTTCAGTAAATCTATTATATTTTGATAAAAGTTATTAAGTTAGGAGGGAATCTCGCAAACGTAGATAAAATGTATCGAACTACGTTACCAAAATTTTGATATTTTTATTTTTTATTTTCTTAATTTTTGTAATTTTTTATTTGCTATAAATAAATCAAAAAATTTGTGAAACTATTATTTTCTTGAATTATTCAAATTTATAGAAAATATGTAAAAGGATGAAGTAAACCAGCAATACGGAGAAGCATGATACCAGCAAATGGGATGCAATAAGTGTGGCCGTTGAGATTTAGGTACAGCCCACCGTGATAATAATGCGACGGCGATGATGAGGGTGTGGGTCAATCTAATCAATGTTCCCTTTGACCTGACAGTCGTGACTGGTCGAAAGCATATATTACTCAGATTTTAAGTTATACCTAAATGAAACTGAAGTTTATCCGACGCGCCGCCACATAGCGATGGAATTCACTGGAATGATTTGGACCCTAAACGCCACGCGGGGCAGTTAAAAGAGTACTGAATTATTAAGATTAGATATAAAACACCGTCTGAAAAAGGGACCGCAATCTGTGGGACGTACGTTTTTACTGGGATTACTTTTTGTACGGTGGTGAAAATTTTAGGCACCGAACTGCAAGTGAAGCTTTTTTAACCTGAAAAAAATCAAGAAAAGAAATAAATATAAAAATATTATTTTCTCCTATTTAAAATAAGTATCGCTTTAAATAGATGTACACTTATTAAAAAAATTAGTAGAATATTTGATATGTCTTTATTAATTACATGTTGAATTGTCTTGAACATATAATTTGTATAATTAAAATGTGAGAAAAATTAAAGAGTAATTTTAAAAATAAAATTATAAATATGTATAAAAAATTATGGACGATATTTATTTTAAATAATTAATTTTTTTAAAATAATACTTATTTTAAATATAAAGAAATAATTATTAAGTGATAATTCTACAAAAATTAATGCCTTATCAGGACATCAGGACCACAATGAATGCTGTGAGGACCGCCTCAAACTCTAATAATGGTAACCACGTAGTAGTGTGTGGCTGTGCGACCACCTGTCAATTCTGTGTATTGTATAATCGGAAATGTGACTCATGACAGAGAAGCATCTCTTCATCATAAATTTGGGCTTATCTACACGTAAAAGTACTTATAACTGAAATTTTGTTATATATTTATAAATTATTTTAAAACGAATAGGTCTATCATATGATGGATATATTAAGCAAGAGGTTATAATAGGCCGAGCGCTGCCCAAATTATTAAGACAAAGTTTAAAATTGATCAATAATGTGGATTCCCTGACACTTCACGTTATTGTTTGCCAATCTTCGCAAGACAACGGCCCCCGACTCCTATTACAACCGCTTGTCCTTTGGAAGAATGGGGCACTTGTTTATAATTTGAACTTCAAATCCAAGGTTAAAAACATTGAATATCACTTGGGCAATTTTCTCTCGTCATTTTTACCATTTCAGACATCAAACATATCTAAAAGACATGTTTGATTTCTTAAAACATATCTAAAAAATTAAGTGATAATTTTGTAATAAGTTTATTAAATTAAATTTACTTAATATGGAAAGGAGGTGTCGTTTTACTTACACTAACAAATTCCTAATCTTGAAGTTTTTTTCAGTACAAAGAGTTAAATTTTTGCAGTATTTTACTTCAGAGATTAATTACTTTGAAGCTTATTCGACATCAATCATGTCGTGTCCTACCTAATTCGTTAGGAGCTCAGCTCTCAATATAAAACATCTGTTATAAACACGAACTTTTAAAGTTTAATTGTTTGGAGGTTTTTTTATAATTAGAAAGATTAGGACTTTACAAATTTTGAAAATATAGATACTTGCATGGAAATATGTAAGATAAACCAAGCCTAATTCAATTTGTAGAAAATATGATATTATATAATTGTAATTTGATATTATATGTTAAAAGTAGTGGCGAGCCGCGTGTCTTTTCAATGTTGACTTCTCAATAAAGCTCAGTGGTAGCGAGCTCCTTCCTTCCTTCCTTCCTTCCTTCCCCACTTGCGATAATGAAACTTCCTCTCAAGCTGTTTTCAAATAGTCTATAAATAGAGAATTTCATTTCTGGCTCTCTGCAACCATTGTCTTCTTCAAATGCTCATAAACCTTTTGCTTACACATAGATCCGTGAAAATGGTTGATGCAATTATTTCTGCTGTGGTCGAGGACCTAACCTCCATGCTCCTTAGTCCCATAAAAGAAGAGGTCAAGTTGGTGACTGGAGTTAACGATGAAGTTAACAAACTGAAGATGAATTTCGAGTTCATTCAGGCTCTCCTAGATGATGCAGAGGAAAAACAACTGAAGGACGCTTCTGTCAAGAAGTGGCTGTTCAATCTCAAAGCTGTTTCCTATGACATGGACGATGTGTTAGATGAGTGGAAGACTTGGATTCAGACATCACAGCTCCACCAAAATCATCTCAAGCACAAGGTACTCTCTATTTTTTCCTGCAACTGCTTTACTATGCGCGATGTTGGTCTTCGTCATGTTGTCGGTCGCAGAATAAAAGAAATCCATCAAACATTAGATGACATTGCAGCCGCTAAAGATCGGTATGGACTTAATTTAACCAACATATCTGATAAGCCTATCGAGAGACACGTGACTACATCTTTCGTGGATACACGAAAGGTTAAAGGTAGAGATGAAGAAAAAGATGAAGTGAAAAGCATGATACTTAAGCCCAAATCACAGCCCCATGTTATCTCCCTCGTGGGGATGGGGGGAATCGGCAAGACAACTTTAGCTAAATTAATTTATAATGATGGCGAGATCAACACTCATTTTGAGAAGAAGATATGGATATGTGTTTCGGATCCTTTCGATGAAATGCGTATTGCAAAAGCAATTCTTGAATCTCTAAGTGTAAGTGATTCTTCCACTCCATGTAATTTGAAAGAATTGGATAACGTGTTAAAGAAGATAAATGTAGATCTCCATGGAAAAAAGTTCTTACTTGTTTTAGATGATGTCTGGAATGAGAGTTACAGTAAATGGAAGGAATTGGAGCAATGTCTTAAGTGTGGTTCACCCGAAAGTACAATTCTAATAACAACACGTAATGAAAAAGTTGCTATAGCTATGGGGTGTAATCCAGAGAGTGTACACAAGGTAGAACTTTTGACTTTGGAAGAATGTTGGTCAATAATTAGTCAAATTGCTCTTCTTCAAGGAGATTGTCAAAAGTTGGAGAGCATTGGTAGGAGAATTGCTGATAAGTGCAAGGGTTTGCCTCTTGTTGCTACTATTGTAGGAGGTCTCCTACGCTTTAAGAAATCTGAAAAAGAATGGCTGAGAGTCTTGGAAAAAAAAGAATAGGAAGGTGAAGATATCTTGGGTCCTTTAAAACTTAGTTATTATGATTTACCATTACCATTAAAGCAATGTTTTACATATTTAGCTATCTTTCCCAAAGATTATAAGATTGAAAAAAGAAGATTGATTGGGATGTGGATGACTCAAGGTTATTTAAAGGGAAAAGAAGAAGATGAAAATTTGGAAATAGTTGGTGAGACTTATTTTGAGAATTTAGTTGCTCGTTCTTTGCTCCAAATTTCATCTGATGATGAAGATTATTATGTATTGCATGACATGGTGAGTGATCTAGCCCAAACATTTACAAAAAATGAGTGCTTGATGATGGAAGTCCTAAAAGATACAAAGTTGAATGGAAACTCTTTATGTGTAGATGCAAATGTTCGTCATTTGAGTTTAACGATCGAAAATATTGCTTCATTCCCTATGTCTATCTATGGTCTCAACAGATTACGCAGTTTGATCATTCAATTCGTTGGGTATGAATCATCTGTGACTGTTGTCGAACTTAAGGGTATATTTGATTATTTGACATGTCTAAGGACTTTAAACCTTGGGGGTTGTGACTTTAAAGAAGTTCCATCTTCAATAAATAGATTAGTTCATCTTAGGTGGCTTGACTTGTCTATGAATTACGATCTAGAGAAGTTGCCAAAGACTTTGTGTGAGTGTTATAATTTGCAGACATTAATTCTTTCCTGGTGTCAGAATCTTGTAGAATTGCCTCAAGGGATTGGAAAACTAATCAACTTGATGTATTTAGATATTGAGTATTGTAATAAGATGAAATATCTTCCTAAAGGAATAGGAAATCTACGGCGTCTTAGAGAGTTGACTGTGATCATTGCAAGCGTGAATGAGAGTGAATCATTTTCAATTGTTGAATTGGATAAGCTGATTAATCTAGAAAGATTGAAGATAAGAGGGTTGGGAAATGTGAGAAAGTTAGAAGAAGCTAGAAAAGCACAACTTAAGGAGAAAAAAAGCGTCACCGAATTGAGTTTGAATTTTGATGGAGATCATGTGCAAGACGATGAGGAAGAGTTATTTGAAGCTTTAGAGCCACCTTCGGATTTGGAAATATTAAGCATAGAAATGTATAGAGGCAAGACATTCCCAAGTTGGATGATGAAGTTAAATCTACTCAGAAAGCTTACGATTTATATATCTGAAAATTGTGAAGAATTGCCTCCATTAGGTAAGTTGTCGGGCCTTGAAGAGCTAGTCCTTTTACATATGGGAGTGAAAAGAGTGGGTGTTGAATTTATGGGAATAGAAAAAGAAAAAGATGCATCAACACCCTTCCTATCATTTCCAAAATTGAAGATACTTATATTTAAATGGTTTGATGAATGGGAAGAGTGGGATGATATTGATGAGTGGTTGATGGAGAGAATTAATAATAAGACAATTACAATTATGCCATCACTTCAAGAACTCTTGATCTTCCGCTGCCCAAAGTTGAAGACATTGCCATACCAATTATTGTCGCCACTCGTCACCACCGGACTTCAAGAATTGGAGATACAGGAGTGTGATGTTCTTGACCAAGAAGTCCAAAAAGATAAACTTTCTCACATACCTCATATCAGGATTGAAAACGGTACTTTCTAATTTTTTGTATACTTCATCTCAATTAATTGTATTTTTTAATATATTAACTATTTCTTTTAATATATAAATTATGTTCTTTTAATAATTATAAAATCAAACCTATTAATACAAATTTTGTATTTTGTATTTTTTTAATATTATGTTAACTAATTTATATTATCAATATATTTATGGCAAGATTACCTTTAAATTAAAAATAAAATTATTATTAATTAAAAATTATCTAAATATATTGCAATTAAAATAGAGTTATTTTATTTGATATATTTTTGTCTTATAAATTTTTAATTATTAATTTTAGTAATAGATACATAAAATATCAATTATTTATTATCTTTACTACTTTCTCAATTATCAATCCCAGAGTCACGGTGTTGTATACAGTAGAAGCCCAATAATGCCTGTTTTCCAGTCCACCAAAGCTCGAAACGGTAACGTCAAGAACATGGGGTCTGCTTTCGGTGTAGGCTTTGCTTATTTTCTTCTCTTGTGGCGGACACTACGATCGATTCCTCACTCACCCTCGAACCTTTAGCTTCAAACAGGTAAAACCTTGTTCCCTTGCAAATTTGGAGGCGCGAGCACCATAAGATTGTTGTTCTTATTTTCGTCATTGCTATGTGTATTGTTAATATTGTTTTTGTATAAGGATAAACTGCAAGAAGCACATATCGGAGGAGATATTAATTCTCTGCTACTTCCATCCCATTTCATGATTACTATTGTTTTTTTTTCTCTGTTTCTTTTATTTTCATTACATTTGCACTTTATGCTTTCCAATGAAACAAAGGGCCAGAAAACAGATTGTGGTTGGTTAAGAATTTATTAAAAATGATCAATCATTGGGATGTTTATTAACCAAAAACACATGCCAACAGCTCTCTCGAACTGTTAAACTCTCTTTCTTGGATTTTATCTCGTGGTGGCGTGATTAAGAAAAGGGAATGGGAAGTGGAGGAGCAGCACAAATTCCCACAAGTTTTGGACATGAACTTAGGCCCTGTCTTCGCTGCCGCCTCGTAAAAACTTATGATCAGGTGCTTCTTCTCTTCCTTTCGTTTGTTTGCTCTTTTGCTTTCTCTTTCTTTTCCTTCAGTTTATTTTTCATTTTTGGGGGTTTTAGTTCATCTGAATAATAGATAATGCTTGAGAAATTGATTGATATTTCAGGAATCAAAACATAAGATCATGTTGCTTTGAAATTATAAACATGCATCATAAACTAAAAATGCTCGAAGTTTATACCTTAAATCCTCTTGCTCAAGTAGACATTTGCAAGAGCCATTTTTTTATTACAATGGAAAGAGAACAAAAAGGATCACAAATGACGAGGGTACAAAGCCCCGCTCACGTCTTGGTGAAGAAGCTCCAGGACGGCCCCCGGAGGCTCTCGAAGAATGAACAGGCCCGGCTCTAAAGAACTGGCACAGGCCGCAAGAGCCATTTTATTATAACATCATTGAATACCATCATATTTTCTACCCAAAAAGAAAACAAAAACAATCATATCTATTCTTCTATATGCACCTTAGCTTAATCATTCTGATGTGCTTTGTTTAGATCTCTTCATCTTAGTATTTAATCTCATTGCTGAAGTTACTTGATATCTTTTACAGGAAAATTCGTGCCTGGTTGTTACACCCTTGCTATCAGAGGCACTGATTGTTACACCCTTGCTGTATCAGAGGCACTCCCACAGGACTCGCAGGTCTGGGTTTCACATCAACTGCAGTTTACACATTTTTGTTCAAATGAATAATATCCTGTCATTTACGAGTGCTGTAGTGGACCAGCAATGGAGAGGTCAGTTTTCAGTATTCCTGTGTATTGCATTTCCCAGTTTGGGGTCCTTCGACATTTATATTTCTGTCCTAGTGTTGACTGATAGGAAAAAAGATCAATCAATTACTTTATGCCAATTTTTTCAGGGATTCAGAAATTTTTAATTTTTTTTCTATTCTTCTTCTGTTCTTGGTTTCATATTCTTGTTCACAAATTGTTATTTTTATATTTAGTTCATACTGATTGAAAAATGAAAAGATATTTATTTTATTTGGAATATGAATGGATTCTTTTGATGATCTTAGGTAAAGTTCGGAGTATGAATGGATTCTTTTGATGATTTTAGGCAAATAATTTTGAATGCTTTTAGTATTATGATTCATTTGAACTAAGCATTCTATTTGAACTTGTTGCAGAATTTATGTGAAGATGAGCGTCTCCAGTACATTCCGGCCAAATGTGTATAGGTTACTTCCAACATGTTCCTGAGTAATGTGTTAAGTTTGTGATGCGGATGCTCCCTTGGTAGCAGTAAGTGCAGTATATATTGCTGTTGAAGACTACTGTATTAAATTGGCGGTAGTCCTGAGTTGTTAATGAACTTTTTTCTTGTGAACCTCGATCAATTTCGATGGAGTTTTATTTCATGGTTGTTAGTGGGGGTTTAACGTTGATTGCATGTTGATATTCTTTTTTGAAAACTGTTTCTCTACTAATTAGGAATATTTTAAAAGGCATTATGCAAGTCAACATAAACTTCAACTTCAGTTTCTTCTTTCTTCATATCTTTTTTTTTTGCTTAATATTATTATTTTTTAGCCTATTTTTCTATTTTTCAAACAAGATATCATTTGTCAATTGACTTACATTGTGTATGGCAATCTAAGATGTAAAGGAAACGGGAGTAAATTTAAATGAGGAAACGAAAGGAAAGGAAAAGAAGTGAAATTTAATTTCCTTCGTTTGGATTAGAGTTTCT
>JAOTIZ010000201.1:33603268-33621409 GCA_027123425.1 Erythroxylum panamense | reverse complement strand
GCTAATAATGACGTCTTTGTCCATTCAGATGGCATACGAACTCCATGGCCTGTTGGCTGGAAATGTCAGCATTGTTACCGGAGAAAATATTAAGCCTCCTATGGTGGAGATGATGAGGCCTTTCTGAGGAAGGTTGTAACACCTATTTATCGTGTAATTCAGAGGGTATGTTTTCTATATGATGTGCACACAATTGTCGCACTTCAGAGCTTCTGTTCTGCTCATGGATATTATGCCCTCCTAAATACATTGGCCGCTGCTTTGTTTATCTTTCCAATGCTTCGCAGGTGGATTGAAAACTCAAACTGGCTTATGCTCAAATTCCTTTTATGGTGGTCACAGGTATAGGAGGGCAGATCAGATTCTATTAGGACTCTCTGTTCTTAAACGTCTCTAGTTCTCTGTTTTTCTTCCCTTCTGCTGTCCTCTGCTTTCCTTTCTAGAAGTCTTCTATGATCAATTAACACCTTCAGTTAAATCAATTGACACCGTCATTCTTCTCCCTTTACTCGTACCATTGCCTTAAAAATGCCAGAATATTTTAGGACATTAGAGGCCTAGAGCCACCATGGGTAACTATCTTCTTCTTTTTTTTTGTCTTGTTGATTTAAGTTCTATGCTGCAATTTTTGCTAAAACTACTGTCTAGTTCTCTCCAATCTTTAGATTACAGAAGGGTTTTTCAAATTTCTCACGATATCTTATTTTGATGCGTACAAAAGCTTTTCCATTCTTGACTACCATGTGAAAGTTAAGAAACCTTAAGTTTACTTATGGTCCATAAATATCGTCAACTACATCTTCATCCTTTCTGATGCCTCTGTTTCCATATAAAACCTCTAGTGAAACCAACTAAGGATATAATGCCCATAAAGCATGTAAACTATAATTGGCATGAGCTTTTTCCAACCGGTATGTGGTTGATCTTACTTCCTTTCATGCTTGCCAACTAGTTTCCAACTTATTTTAACAGATGAATTGCAAATGCAGCTAAACACATTTATGGAGCGATTGTCTCACTCTGGGCAGCAATCACCCTGGTGTGTCTCCCACCACTTCATTTCCATTTTCCGATCACTACAAAACGTTTTGATCAAACTACTCACATAGGAAGCCTTTTCAGTATTTCCAAGATCAGCTATAACGTATCCGGAACATCGATGTAGGTCTATTTCATGGATACTCAAATATGGTATGCTATCTTTTCAACCATATATGGCGGTTTTATTGGGGCCATTGATCGCCCAGGAAAGGTAATTTACAGTTTCTCTCTTGGCATCTCTTATTTCTGGTTTCTTGTTTTAGGTTAGTATGTGATTTGTTAGTAATGTGGATCATTTTATCTTTATTCAAACATCAAACGCTCTTTCTCAGCACTCATAATTGGGTGCTGTTGTGCATGCGTGAAATTTGGGCGTTAGAATATCCAATCTGGCTAAAAAAGGAATTTGAAACTTTGTGGAAAGCTCCATGTATACACAAGGTTTAGTTCCAAGTCATCATGCCAGACCATTTCTTTCCAAACATACCAAAATCTTTTTGGAGTTTTAGTTAACTGTGAGAAGCAGAAAGTCAATCATGATCTTAAAAGATGTTACGGATAACAACTAAAGCGTCTTGAACCATATGTTTGGTTTTGAGTGCTACTCTGCTCATCTTCTAGATATCAATGAGTTGCAACTTCTCTATTTTGTTGGTGCCAGGCATGTTGGCTATTGATTGTACGATATTCCCCCTTGTATTAGTAGTGGGAAAAAGTCATTATAGGAAATTTGTTTCCACTGTCATCTTTGGTTTAGATTTTAAGATAATGAATTGTACATTACGTTCTTCTCACAGATAAGAAAGGATTCTCATTTTCAGTAGCAACATATATGATACATAGCTAAGTGTTATTTTTGCGTCTCTTTAGGTCATGGCAAACAAGAGAAGCGAAGCTGCGAAATTTGCTCAGTTATGGAATTAAGTGAAATGTAGTTTCGGAGAAGAGGACCTTATTAGTGACAGGAAAGGCACAGCAACCCTGCTAGACTGCTAAGACTGAATGTGGTTTCATCTGATGCAGGGAGATGGATCTGTTGCTCGTTCCATACACGTCATATTCTGGTCTCAAGTTAATCCAGTGGCCACCATTTTTGCTATATCTGGGAAGTGGAGAAAGTATAAAGCAACGAAGCAATACTATGATACGAATTCATTGAATTTCATGTATCCCGAGGGCGACAACAAAACCAATGATATAATAAAGGAAAATAAATACGAAAAAACACTTCTTAATGCTGTTTTCTTAATGCTTCAAAGGTTTCCTTGACCAAATAAAACCGTGCCTAACTGAAGGGTATATACTTTTTGTGAAGAGTGCCCGCAACTGCGGTTAAGCTTTAGGTCTGCAGTTAAGCTTTGTGAAGATTGCCAGCAACTGCAATATATACAAATTAAAAGCTTCTGATGATCTTCCTTCCTTGGTCAATCCCAATATCAATGCTTTGTAACTGAACATTTTCAGGGCCTGAGCTTCCTTCATTTTCCCTTTTACTGTAGCCAGCCATCACCAGACTCCAGGAATTGATTATAGATGGTCGCATTATTCTTCAACAACAATTCCATAAGTTTATAAAGGCAAGACGTTCTTCCCAAGTTGGATGATGAAGCTAAATCTACTCAGGACGATTGACAGCTCTGGAAATTGTGAAGAGTTGCCTCTGTTGGGGAAGTTGTAAGAGCTAAAACTAAGAGATATGAGAGTGAAAAGCGCGGGTGTTGAATTGGGAACAGAAAACGTAGAAGATCCATCATCATCCTTCCCAACATTGAAGATACTTCAATTTCACTATTGTTACGAATAGGAGGAGTGATATGATATTGATGAGTAAATAATAAGAGAATTAGTGATAAGAAGAAGCCCAATAAGGACTGTTTCCCTGTCCACCAAATCCTGAAACGGTAACACCAAAAGCGTGGGATCTGCTTCTAACAGAGCACAACCCGAAGAAGAAAAGACTGAGACTTCCGATAATTTGAGGGATTTGTCTCCTCAATATTTGTCATTTATCCTCTTCTCAAAAGTTGGACAGTAGAAGTAGTAGTGGCTATGAATAGCAGTTAATCTTATGATTGCGTCTGTCTGTCATAAATGAAGTTTGTGATTGACATTATAAGGGGGGCTTTTAGAGATTCAAGAAGCGATGAATGGATGAATGGATGATTGCTACTTTGGCCTAGTTTGATAAGTAATTGTGCCCCATCTCAAAATGATAATCCTTTTAAGTTTATGGCTTATTCCTTGTGTTCTTATGGATGGATTCCTTGATAGAGTAATTTTATGCAGAGTATGGGTTTTCAGGTCTAAAAGGTCAGCTGAAAATATTGCCTTTTTTGTTGAAAATATCAGAAGCAAATTGTGAGGGGAGAGAATCAAACTTCGTGCGCTTACGTAACAGCATTGGTGTTTGAGGTTCAATTACTATAAAGAAAATATATTAAATTAGTAAGTATAATGCTTTGTGTAAATAATTTTCAATTTTATAATATTTCTTAACATTTTTAGTTGATTGAAGCATCAGGAACTAAAACTCTCCTTCACTCTCAATTTTCCTTCAATCTGCAAAGCCCATTTATATAATAAAAGCAGCCCAGCCCATAAAAACCTTTAAACTTGTATAAATAACCAAAATTTAGAAACTGGATTGGCTCATACGAAACCACTCTCTTCACTTTTCTCTCCACTTCCTACTTAGTAAATGTGTCTAAAAATATACTCATGCATCTCTTTTCTGGTAAGTTTCCTCGTTTTGTTTGTTTTGCAGAAAAATTTGACGAAGTTGTAGAGGTTGACAATTTCAAAGTGCCTCACAATTAGGTAAATTCTAGTAGTCATATTATATTGTTTTTTTTGTGATTTTGATCATATTACACTAGATTTTAGTTGGTTTACATGTTGTAGTTGATTGAGATAATAATTGAAGTTGCATGAAGAGATAAAAATGAAAAAAAATGGGGCTGAAAAATGATAAAAGTAAGGCAGATGAGAGAAGTGAAGAGAATAAAGATGATGACATTGTTTTGAAAATTTAAGTTGCAAGTAAGGGTAGAATAGGGAATGCAGAAAAGTGAAAAGTAAATATGAAATTTAGTTACAAGAAGGGCTTTTTTGGTATTGATTGAAATAGATGAGGGTAAAATGAAACTTTAATTAGTTAAGGGTATTTTAGTAATCATGAAAGGTTGGGTTGGTAAGAATATGATTTTTATAAGTAAGAATAAATTGGAAGAGAGAATAATGTTAGATTATTAAGTGAAATTGGTTTAGAAATTTTTCATAAATTAGTCTAATAGAATTTTGTAAATTTTAAGTTAAAAGGTCCAATCAAGGAGTAATTTTTATTGTCAGTTAGTTGAGTTTGAACTGAGATAAGGATAATCTTCGACTTTACTTTAAAATTAAGTACTGTTTTTTATTAATAAATTATATTTTGAATTAGTCATTAATTTAATTAATGATTAATACTTACATACATGAATTGTATTTACTTTAATTATCAAATAATTAATGTAGTTTAAGGTGTTTCGTTATTATATTTGGTTACGTTTTCTGAGATGAATTACTTGTTAAGTTCATGAGAAATGTGTTAATTAAATAGATATTAGTAGATAATAAGTTGTGAATAATTAGTGAAAATCGAGAATCGGTGGCTTACTTAAGATAGACTATATTTGATGGTCTTAAATTAATAAATTGAGTCGATATGAGTGTGAAGTGACTAAGTATCTCTCAGTGGAGCAGATATCGAAACATCTTTAAGTCCCAAGAATCTCATGTGCCAAAAACTAAATACTATAGTAGTATCAAAATATCCTGAATGTTGAAAATATCTTGTGTCAATAGTTAAATACTAGAATAATACTAGAGTGAAGATTGAAAAATCGAAATATCCTGTACGTGAATTACAACCAGTAAAAGCATACTCTAACGAATTCTCGAGTTTGTCTCCTTCCATGAAAATGTCCTTATCTTTTTAGTTTATACCATTTTAATGTAGTTGATGTCATGTCCGAAATAGAATTTGTAGAAATTTTTTAATTTAAAAAATTGGGAAAATGGAAAAAAGGCCAATATATGTACTAAGTAGTATTATTGAAAATCTAGGTTTATTTACTAAGTAGTATTGATATTATTAACAAATTGGGTTGAAATCAAGTCTTAAGTTTAAAATTTTTTAATTCCAATTAAATTTTGAATTTAATTAAATTAATACGCAAATTTAAATTTGAGTGATTATTTTAGTTAAATATAATTTGATCGTATATTAGTGACGTAATTGATAGATTAATCAAATTTGGCTGCCGTAATTGATAAAGTGACGTAATTAGATTAATTAATCAAAAGATTAGGTTGTGGAATATGAACCGAGTGATGAATATTTCTTGAAAAGGTCACTATCAAGGCGGAGGGGAGGAAGCAGCTTCTAAAAGGGTTCGTTCCTTCTTACGAGCTTAGACAAGTTGCCATCGTTGACTGACATGTCGTTTTGTGTGTTCAATGTCGGCTATTACTGGACAGAGCTTAGTGGTGACTCGGTAGTTCCTTGCATTGATTTGGACTTTGGAGGATCTAGTTGCTACGATAAGGACAATTTAAAGATAATTACAAATACACGTTTATGCATCAAAGGCGACACGTACTATGTAATACTATCCGATCACCTACACTAGAACACATTCCCGATGTCCCCACATCTGTAACCTCTATCCACGTATCACCATCCTCTCACCCACGCCCTCGTCAACAGTGCTCCGTCCTAAACTTAAACCGCCGCCACCATCGCCGCCGTTGGAGAACTTGGTTCGTCTATAAACAGGGCAAGTCACGTTCACCATAAGCCACGTGTCTATAAACTCTGAGTGTAATATGTGACTACAATGAGGTATAAACTTAACAATCTCTTCAGCTTCAAACTCACCTAGGCAAATGGCACGTTCCATCTGGTACTTGGCTTCCACATAACAGTAGGAGTACACCGGCGGTGCCTTTATAATGTCAGGGTCTAGACCTTTAAAATATAATATTAATTTTTTAATATTTATTTATAAGTATTATAAATTTATTAATAAAATATAACAAAAATAAATTTAAAATAAAAAGCAAATAAACTTAAACGGATTTTAAAAATTAAAACCCATAATAATATTGATTTAAAAAATTAAAACCTATAATAGCATGCGGGTACTTTTTCATCATCAAAGGATGCCGGTGAATAAACTAGAAAAGCTCTCATGACTTCCAACTGCTGCCACTAAGCTTTTTTTTCCCACAAAATATCTTAGAAAGGTTTAATTATCGAAAAGTATTTTTAAATCATTCACTTTTAAACTAATTTTCCTTCCAATTGAATAAGGCAAAGTTTTACACCAAGTTATTTCTTGCATTTACCATCTTCTCAAAAGTTGAACAAGAGTATATGCAAGCTGTGCGTGATGTTGATTCACGTGCTTACTTTATATAAAGTTGATGTGTCTATTCAATGTTAACTACTCGATAGACCTGAGCGGTGAATGAGTCCCACTTCCTTCCCACCACTTCTTCTGTTTCTTTTATCCAAGAGAACTTTGATTACACTATTTATAATACAGCTTAGAGAGAGTTAAAGCTATTCTTGAGGGAACTTGGAAAAAGAAAGAATCTAGAGAGAGAAAAGTTGGCTAAAGTTGTGGCGTTCTCACCGTGCAGACGCTGTCGATAGTTGTTTGTATAGCGATCATTGTGCTCTTGCTTACTCATTTTCTCTAGTATTGAGCGTGATTCCCGGAGGTTATGGCCTCCATTGACCCGGAGGGTCAGCAGTCTAAGAAAGGACGGACGCGAAAACGGAACAACGAGATAATTCTTCCGAAACCGACGTACAGTGAGGCCGAGGCGGGGCCTTCTTCAGTGGTGGCCCAAGCTTCGGTTCTGCCGTGGACGGAGGATGAGCCTGTCACCATAGAAGATGGGGACATCACGACGGAGGTGGGGGAGCGTGGGCCGTGTCTCTGGCTGTCCCAGGCTTTCAAAAATCGCCTAGACCTCCAATGGGAGCAGGTGGTGATAGTTAAACAGATGGGGCGTAGGATTGGTTTTCGAACCCTCTGCACTCAGCTCCAAAGTCTCTGGCACCCATGGGGTCCAATGAAGGTAGTGGACATAGATCATGAGTTCTATCTTGTCAAGTTTAAGGAGCAAGCCGATTACCTCCGAGTCTTAACTAACGGCCACTGGATGATTTTCGGGCAAGTGTTAGCAGTCCAACGCTAGATCCCGTCCTTCCGGCTGACACAGGCGCAGGTGACTCGCGCGGTGATCTGGGTCCGGTTTCCCAATCTCCCCATTGCGCGATATCACCCCACGATGCTAAAGGCTTTAGGGAACCTGGTGGGTAGCCTTGTGAAGATAGACAACGTTACCACCAATGCACAGCGGGGGCGTTGTAGAATATCTTCTGTAATACTTGTATTGTGTATTATCTTCTTGTATAGGTTACTGATACTTGTATAGGCTTTTAAGTGGTTTTGCGTTTTATGTAATAGTTTTAGTCGTTTTTGTTTGTTTTGACACTGATGGTATAAATACCATCTTTTCTCATTCGTGAAATAGAGATAACCATTTTACAGTGGTTACTTTACCAAAATTGCAATCCCTAGATTACAGATTCTTCAGGCGTTTTGCGCGGCTGGCCGTGGAGCTTGATCTTAGTGCTCCCCTTAGGACCAGTATCGCCTTGGATGGCGAAACCATATTGGTGGAATACGAGGGTCTTCCCACGGTCTGTTCAGGCTGTGGCTTCACTGGCCATGACACTGGCGCCTGCCCACAACGAAACTCTACCACGACTGCCACACCGGAACACTGCCGGGAGGATGACAATGGGCCATCGAGGCCACCCCAGTTCCGGCACCATGCTGCTGGGACTACACCTGAACCACCCCGCGGAGAGCAACCCTAGATCCACATCCAGCGCCAGGCGTCTCGCCATGCACAACCACGTTCGGGTAGGCGAGGTCAGACCAGTGTGCGCGCTACTGGGACGCTCTCTCCGTCATCTTCTGCAAACCCAAGTAATCTCTGTCGAACCGTTAATCACCGTGCAGGGCAGCGAGGCGAGGTGGCAAGCAATGGAGGCTCACAATTCAACGTCCTGGAGAACGTTGAGGCACAGTCTGAGGACATGACCCATATTGGCCTCCAGTTCCATCCATTTGTTTTCTCTGGCAGTGAGAGACGCGTGGAGCAGTCTTCGGTGGTTCAATCTGAACCAAATGCGAAACAATTTGGCCCCATTCCAACTGAGGAGCTAACCACCGTTGCCACAGCCCAGGCCCAGGGTTCAGTGGACGGTCCGATCGGGCCAACCGGCATGGGTCGGGACACAGGCAGTGGGCCACTCCCGCTGGCCCCAGATTTGGTCCACCTCCAACCTTCAGCTACGGACAAACATTTGGGGATTGAACTCCAATCGCATACTGAAATGGTATGCGACTAGGTCCTTTTGCTTGACCAGTTTTCGGGCGATACTGAACCCTCTCCTCTCATGGAGGGGGTTGAGGTCTCAGGGATTGAGGCCGGGGCCGGGAGCACGGACCTCCTCTCCATCCCTACAGTCCCACCAGATTTAATCCCAGATGCTAGGTCTCCGGTTGATTTACCGATCTCGCAGCTGGAAGAGGCGATGGGCCAGGCCCATCCGAAAGTCGTCATCCAAGAAGATCAGGAGGGTGGCCCAAGGGGCGCCTCGCCTTAGTTTCCTCTCCTTTCCCTTTTCTTATGTCAATTCTCCTATGGAATTGTCAAGGGGCGGGAGGGTCGCGTTTCCAGACCGTTCTGCGTAATTATATTCGCATGTATAAGCTGGGTATCTTGGTGCTGATGGAACCCAGGATTAGTGGAGAGCGTGCTCAACGTGTCATTCTTTCTCTCGATTTTGATTTTTCTTTTCGGGTCGAGGCGACTGGCTTTTCGGATGGCATTTGGCTACTTTGGACAGCAGATTTTGATATTTCGATCATTATGGCTCATCGGCAACTCATCCATACTACCGTTAAATCGAGACAGGGTGAGGCCCGCTCCTCCAGAGTAGTTAACTCTCGGTTCAAGGATTGGGTCCATCAGTGTGGTCTTCATGATCTAGGATATGTGGGCTCGAAATTTACGTGGAGGCGTGGGTCGGTTCATGCCCGACTGGATCGAGTTTTCGATTCCACTCCTTGGCTCCACACATTCCCCCACTCGATCACCCACCACCTCCCCTTTCTGGGTTCGGATCATCGGCCACTCTTGTTTCACCTCAGTTCGCTTCCCGCCAGGCCCTCCCGATCCCAGCATTTCCGCTTTCAAAATGCCTGGGTCACTCATTCGACGTTTTCCGGTTTGGTGGCACAACATTGGCTTCCTGGCGAGGAGACTATGAGCCAATCTCTACTTCATTTTTCTACCCATCTTCAACATTGGCACACACATGTCTTTGGAAATATCTTGCATCGCAAACGCCGGCTGATGGCCCGGTTACCGGGCATTCAGCGAGCTATGTCCGCCGACCACCCCGATTCACTTCTTGACCTGGAAGATCATTTGAGCCGCGATCTTATGCGGGTGCTCAGTGAGGAGGAAATGCTTTGGCACCAGAAAGCCCATTGTTAGTGGATTTCGAGGGGGGATCGTAATACGAAGTTCTACCATTCCGTTACCCTCTCCAAACGAAAGAAACTGCGGATTGTTCGTCTCACTGATACCGATGGTACGTGGATAACGGAACCGGATCGACTGCGTTGGCTCGTCCACACCTACTATGCCCAACTCTATACTGAGGACGTCGAGGCTTATGTCCCGCTTCCTTATTCTGGCAAGGCCCCTACCCTCTCGCCCTCAGAGATCCGCGAGCTGGAGTTACCGCTTCCGGCACACGACATCAAGAGTGCTATTTTTGCGATGAATCCGAACAAAGCTGCCGGGGTCGATGGGTTTAATGCGCTCTTTTTCCAGTCTCAATAGTCGACGGTTGGCCCTGCGGTGGTGGCGTTTATCCAAAAAGTCTTCTGCCAGGATCATTGGGAACCGGACCTGAATCAAACTCTACTAATCCTCATTCCCAAAATCCCGGTTTCCCAGCAGGTTTCTCAGTTTCGACCTATTAGCCTATGCACCGTCCTTTACAAGGCCATTGCTAAAGTTATAGTTAATAGGTTGAAACTGTTTATGTCTCAGTTTGTAGCTGAGAACCAGTGTAGTTTCATTCCTGGCCGGCGGATTACCGACAATATTATCATTGCCCAGGAGGCGATTCACTTAATGCGGAAGAAGTCGGGCCGGAAAGGCTTTCTAGCCTTAAAAGTCGATCTTGAAAAAGCTTATGATCGGCTTCGTTGGACGTTTATCCAGGACACTCTAATTGCGATCGGGATTCCTGCGAACCTTATCCGTGTCATCATGCAATGTGTCACGACGATCACGTTTTGGGTGGCCTGGCAAGGCACCTTCTCAGATGCCTTTTGCCCATCTTGGGGTGTTCGACAAGGCGACCCGCTTTCCCCGTATCTGTTTGTTCTCTACATGGAGTGCCTAGGCCACCTTATCTCGCAAGAGGTGGCCGAGGGCCACTGGCGGCCCATCAGACTTAATTGGACGGGGCCTCTCATTTCCCATCTTTTCTTCGCTGACGACCTGGTCCTTTTTGCAGAAGCTGCAGAGTCCCAGTCGCATGTTATCGCCCGTACCTTACAGACTTTCTGCTTAGCCTCTGGTCAGAAGATAAGTCTCGAGAAGACCGGAATCTTTTTCTCGAGGAATGTGCCCCAGGCGACTGCCAGACGGCTCAGTCAGGGTCTTCGGCTGAGCTGTACGACTAACTTGGGCCGGTATCTTGGGTCCCATTATTTCATGAGTGCATCTCCTGACGGACTTTCCAACATATTCTGGATACGACCCAAACGAAGCTCACAGGCTGGCGTGCGCAAACCTTGTCTATGGCCAGTCGAGTTACTTTAGCCCAGTCGGTTATCTCTGCTCTTCCCATTTTCATGATGCAGATGGTCCGACTCCCACGTCAACTCTGTGATGATCTTGAACAACTCATGCATGATTTTATTTGGGGCTCAATCGCCTCATAGCGTCGTCTCCACCTGGTGAACTGGGACACGATCTGCCAGCCGAAGTCCGCGGGGGGTTTGGGCATCAAACGCCTCCGCACCATCAATGACGCCTTCCTTGCCAAATTAGGCTGGGCGTTGATGGTCAATCCTACTGCTCTGTGGGTTCGTGTGCTTTGTGGGAAATACCGCTTGGATACTCACCATTTGCCTCACACTATTGCGAGGTCCCGGGCTTCCATAGTCTGGCGAAGTCTGTCGGCCGTCTGGTCGCTTGTTCGTCAAGGCAGCCGTTGGGTCCTAGGGAATGGCCGCCGTATTTTATTCTGGCTCGATAACTGGGTAGGAGGCTGGGGACCCCTGATCCACTTGACAACCATGGGTGTCCCTGACAATATCCTGCGTGCTACGGTAGCTGACTTTATGGACCAACGAGGCACCTGGCACTGGCACGAGTTCCAATAGTATCTCCCGACCGCAGTTTGCTTCGATCTCGCCTTCATCAAGCCTGCGTTCGATGATGAGGTGGACGATCAGCTCCTTTGGGGTCCCACCTCCCATGGTAGGTTTACGGTAGCATCGACTTATGAGTTGCAGGAGTGTGAAGGGGTTGCCCCGCAACCCAATGTGTGGGAGGTTGTTTGGAAATGGGCTAGTCCTCAGCGGATTCGGTCTTTCTTGTGGCTGTTGGCGCACGGTAAACTTCTGGCGAATCGACAACGAGTCATCCGTCATCTCACCACAGATAGTCGATGCCTTTATTGTGGGCATGAAGAGACCACACTCCACGTGGTGCGTGACTGCCCACGGGTGCGCACCATTTGGACCCAATTCTCCCGGGATGTGTTGGGGCAGAATTTCTTTCACTAGGAGGAAGGGGTTTGGGTCATATCTGACCTTACCAACATGCGGCCTTTTCATCAGGTTGAATGGTCTATTATCTATGGGGTAGCCTGTTGGTACTTATGGACCTGGGGGAACAAAATCCTGTTCGAGCAGGGCTTTATTTGGTCGGCTGATGGTCGTTGCTTGGTTATGGAGTATGTTGAGTGGATTTCCAGAGCTCGTCTTATAGAATCCTGTGTTTTCCCGGGACCCACCATGCATGTGGGGACTCTAGTGGGCTAGGCTATGCCGATGGAGGGCTGGGTCAAGTTGAATACGGATGGCGCAGTCACACCCGGGGTTGATCGGTTGTCAGCCGGAGGGTTACTTCAAGATCGGTATGGGCAATGGTGCAGAGGATTCCAACAACGATTAAACCGCAGCTCCCCCCTCACAGCAGAACTTCACGAGGTCCATTCCGGCCTCACGTTGGCGTGGGATCGGGCTTACCGTCGACTAGTCGTTGAAGTCGATTCGTTGGAGGTCATTAATATTCTTTCCTCTTCCCAGCGTGTTCTGACTGAGGATCTTTTGTTGGTTGCAGGTATCCGGGGGCTATTATATCGGGACTGGGAGGTGGTTTTGCGACATGTCGGCGTAAAGGAAACCTGTGCTCTAACAGGCTGGCGGCTTATGTCATTTTTTTAACTCCGGGACTGCACATTCTTCGGGCGCCTCCGGGGCCATATAGGAGCTTCTTCACCAAGATGCGTGCGGGGCTTTGTACCCCCGTCATATGTGATCACATATTGTACTCTTTCCTTTGTAATAAAAAAAAAAGCTATTCTTGAGGGAGTAAGTAGTACAACAACTGCATAATAGAAATTATCTAGAGCTATTCTTAAAAAGATTGGTGCATCGACTTTAGTTAATGATTATCACAACTTATTCAATGATTATCTGTATCCTGTACATTAACATCATAAGTAGGGCTTTCAAAAATTCAAAAAGTGTCATTATGGATGATTGTGCTCCATCTCAAAATGATAATCTTTTCAAGTTTAAGACTTATTCCTTGATTTCTTATGAGTGAATTTTTTTTGGGAGCTGAATATCCCTAAAAAATTTTGCTTTTTCTTGTGACAGATTAGGTGACACCAACTTCCCACTAATATGCTACGTTTTGAGCGTGGTATGACCGATTCACCTTTATGCTTCCGATGTGGTAAGCACATGGAGACTACTATTTATGCCCTTCGTGATTGTCCTTGGGTGCGGCAGGTGTGGCTCCACATCCTTGGAAATCCACATGTCTCATTTTTAGCTACCAAGCTTGATGAGTGGGTATCTTCTTATATTTTGGATACTTCTTGTCCTTCTAATCATATACACAATATCATTACTATAGCATGGATTATATGGTGCGCAAGAAACCAAGGGCTTATTCAACATCAGGTTATGTCTACTATTGCAAAATACAGGTGGCATGTCAGGCTCGTTAGTGAGTGCCAAATGGCCTTTCCTGTGGAGGATCATGCTAATATACCTAAACCTAGATGGGTCTCGTGGCAAGCACCTAATAATGACTATGTCAAAGTTGACGTGGATGGGAGCTTAATTGGGAACCCAGGACATGCGAGGTTTGGTGGCTTGATCAGGGACAAACATGGGCGGTGGTTGGTTGGTTTCTCGGGATTCATTGGGCATGCAACCAACATGCTAGCTGAACTTCGTGCTATATATCATGGTTTATCTACTACTTGGGATCGTGATCACCGAAAGTTGATTGTGGAGTCTGATTCTCTTGAAGCGATTAATCTTATCAATGGCGCATGCCCCTTATCTCATCCTTGTTTGGATATTATTGTTGACATTCGACGGCTCCTTGGGAGAGCGTGGTGTTGCTCTCTTCAACATACCCTCAAAGAAGGGAAGGGCTAAACAAGGTTCTTCTGGCCTTTCACGTTGGGTCCTTTGAGGCCATGTCTTGGTTTGCTTCTCTAGTATGATGCTAGATTAGTTGCGGTGAGGAATTAGTTCTCTCCATCCACTGTACCAAAAAGAAAAAAAGAGTCTAGGTTTTCAAGTCTCAAAGTCAGCTGAAGATATTGCCATTTTTTTGTTGAAATAGACTTAGTGAAGATTTTGCTTAATCTTTGCGAGAGTTATATATCAAAAATAAGTTGTGATAATCAGTCTTCTATAAAGAAAATATATTAAATTAGTAAGTATAATGCTTTGTGTAAATAATTTTCAATTTTATAACATTTCATAACATTTTAATTGATTTATAACATCAATATCACTCTTCCGATGATGTTGGTCTTCATCACGTAAATGGTATAAAAATAAGAGAAATTCAACAAAGACTAGATGACATTGCAACTGATAAAAGTTAAGCGCTAACTTACTTTATCTAAAAAGCCGGATAAGCATATTGAAAAACATTTGATTCAGTGAGACAATGCAAGGAGTCAGAAGGAGCATTTGATTCACCTAATTGCCAACAATCATATAAGACTTAATCCGAAGCCTGAACCTCTTAATAAGGCATGTATTATGCTCATTTTCCATGGAACATATAATAGGTTCCATTATATAATTGTAATATTATGATATTAAATTAACTTTGTTAAAATATAATAGGTTACATCATATGAAATAAATTAATTTGCTGGTTCGTTTTACTTACACTAACAAATGACCTGTGAAATTTTTCAAAATCCTTCAATCAATATTAGAGATTTCTAATATTTTTGCAATATTTGGAATATTTACTCGTATGGAAATATGTTTGGGATGCATATGGAGAAGCATGATCCCAGCAAATGGGATGCAATAACTGTGGCTGTTGAGATTTAGATGGAGCCCACCATGATGATAGTCCGACGGCGATGATGGAGGGTGTGGCTCAATCTAATCAATTTAATATTATTTGTTCAAGTGCTCTCTAGCAAATATGTTTTTGATGTTCACCGCCTTCCCTCCTCCCTTCCTTCATTCGGGGGCTCGGTAGTGTGGCGGGGTATCTGCGCGACATGACACATAGTGACTCAGGGTTTGCAATGGCAGATCGGGGATGGTATGACACCTAGCTTCTGGCTCGACCCTTGGGTCACGGGTGTTGGCTCACTCCTTTTCCAATCTACTCAGGCCATATCGAATTCTCTTCTTAGCCATCGGGTCAGCCATTACGTGGCCCCCACCAATCAGTGGAATTTGCCGGCCGTTCAGGATTTCCTTCCGCCTTCGGTTTGTCGGGCTATAGTCGGCATGTTTCCACCCTCCCCGCTTTTGGACACTGACAGGATAGTCTGGGGAGCCTCCGAACATGGCTCTTTCACAGTTGCTTCGGCTTACTCCCTGATTCTGGGACACACGCCTGCTGATCTTTTTGGGATTTGGAACGCCATTTGGTAGTGGACGGGTCTTCAGCGGGTGCGCTCCTTCTTATGGCTACTCGCTAAGGATCGCTTGCTTAGTAATCAGCAACGGGTGCGCCGACACCTTACCGTCGACGGTACCTGCCTATATTGCTCCCACGAAGAATCCTCACTTCATGTTGTTCGAGATTGTCCCCTTGCGCAACAAGTGTGGGCATCCCTCCAGTCGAACATCGTCACCTCGCCTTTCCTTCGCTCTTCCGGCCAGGGATTGGCTGCACACCAACATCCTCCAGCATCGCCGAGTGCAGGGCAAGGATTGGGCGCTGTTTTTCGGATTGACCTGCTGATTCGTCTGGTCATGGAGGAACAAAGCTATTTTTGATTCTGCCTTTGTACGACCTCCCTCACCATCTTTCCTTATCTTGTCTTTTGCAGATCAGATTCAGCAGGCCTTCGGGTTACGCAGTCTGGGCATTACCGGCATCCACCCTCGCTAGGTGCACCAGATCAGTTGGAACCGACCACAGGTTGGATGGCTCAAGCTGAACACCGATGGAGCTAGCAATCGCACCCATTTCACAGCTTCAGCTGGTGGATTCCTACGCGACAGTGCAGGCAATTGGCAGGGAGGCTTCTCTCAGCTTATAGGATGGTGCTCCCCGCAGTCCGCGGAGCTCTGGGCAGTATACACAGGACTCCCCTTGACTTGGCGTTTGGGATTTCGTCGTCTCGAGCTGGAAGTGGACTCGTTGGGAGTGCATCAGCTCCTTTTTTCTATGACGTCCCGTTCTCGATCGAACAACCCTCTTGTCATGGGCATCCTCGAACTTCTCGTCCGGAATTGGGCTGTTATTCATCAGCACGTGCACCGAGAGAGCAACAGATGCGCAGACTGGCTTGCTACCCAGGCCGGTCCTGCCGACATTGGTGTCACTTATTTTGATGTTTCACCTTTAGAATGTCATACTCTTCTTTTAGAGGATCAGTCGAAGCGCAGTTTCTCCCGACTAATTAGTATCTGGTAAAAAAAATCACATAAAAGGATTTTTTAATAAAAGTTTTTTAAATACATTCCAATTAAATTTTCATTTAGTTAAATTAATTCACGAATTCACATTTCAATCATTATTTTAATTAAATAATGAGTCGGCTATTACTAGGTAGAGCTGAGTGGTGAGTCGGTCAGTCCCACTTCCAACGTGCTTGCTTGCTTCCTCTCTAGTCCCTTGCATTGATTGGAGGATCCAGTTGCTAGGATAAGGACAACGTCAAATTGGAACAACTTGACACTACACCATCATAAATTTTTGGCCTCCTATGAATTCATATTATAATTGTAGTAGTGTAAGTTGGACTTCTTGTAATTTTCCTGCATGAGATGTCCACCGCTCGATTGGCACGCCGCACGTCTTTTCAATGTTGGCTTCTCAATGAAGCTGTCTGGTGCCGAGTCCTTTCCTTCCTTCCTTCTTGAACTCGACAAGGTGGAATGCCCACCCTAGGCGGCGTCTCAACACTCCAGCCCAACATTATGTAGGGAGATAAATCACGGTTTGATCCAGTTAATGTCTTGGGAAGGCGACCCAGTGCTCAATACACACAAGAAGTCATCACATTGGATGAACTCCCACACTGCAACTGCCGAGACTCAAACCCATGACCTTAAACTCAACTTTCCTTCGTTCCTTCTTTTCTTCACAACTGGCGTACTGAAAGCATGAAACTTCCTCTCAAGCTGTTTTCAAATAGTCTATAAATAGAGAATTTCATTTCTGGCTCTCTCCAACCATTGTCTTCTTCAAATTCTCATAAACCTTTTGCTTACCCATAGATCCCTGAAAATGGTTGATGCTATAATTTCTGCTGTGGTGGAGGACCTAACCTCCCCTGGATCCATACCAGAACAGCTGTCCATGGCTGGAGTAAACGATGAAGTTCAGAAACTTGTGAGGAATTTCGAGTCCATTCAGGCGCTCCTAGACGACGCAGAGAAGCAACAACTGAAGGACGTTTCTGTCAAGAAATGGCTGTTTCATCTCAAAGCTGTTTCCTATGACATGGACGATGTGTTAGATGAGTGGAAGACTAGGATTCAGACATCACAGCTCCAACATCGACACCACTCTTCCGGTTCCGACCAAAGTTATCTCAAGTACAAGGTACTCTCTATTTTTCGTTGCATCTGCTTTATGAAGCGTGATGTTGGTGTAGTTGCTCGAAAAATAAGAGAGATTCAACAAAGAGTAGATGACATTGCAACTGATAAAGTTAGGTACCTACTAAGTCCATCCCAAAAAACTGAACAGTATATTGAGAGACATATGACTACACCTTTCATCGATCAGTCCAATGTAATAGGTAGACATGAAGAAAAAGATGAGGTCAAAAGTCAGATACTTAAGGCCAAATCTAATCCCCATATCATCTCCCTCCTGGGGATGGGGGGAATCGGCAAGACAACTTTAGCTCAATTGATTTATAACGATGGCGAGATCAACAGTCATTTTGAGAAGAAAATATGGGTGCGTGTTTCAGAACCTTTTGATGAAATGCGCATTTCAAAACTAATTCTTGAATCTCTAAGTGGCTCTTTCACTGCACATGATTTCAAAGAATTAGCTGATGTATTAAAAGAAATAAGTGTTTCTCTCAATAAGAAAAGATTTTTGCTTGTTCTAGATGATGTCTGGAACGAAAATCGTGGGAAATGGGAAGAATTGGAAAAAATTTTCAAGTGTCGTTTGCCGGGAAGTACAATTCTAATAACAACCCGTAATGAAAGGGTTGCTATAGCTATGGGATGTAAACCTGAGAGT
>JAOTIZ010000201.1:33572091-33590874 GCA_027123425.1 Erythroxylum panamense | reverse complement strand
AAGGCTTTAATAGTTCTATCTAGCTCTGTGATCACTTTCTTAGGCAGGATTAGGTTGTTTATCCAATGAATGTGTAAGTTAAACAACTGAGATAATAAGCCTGGCCCTTGCAGCCATAGAAAGAAACCGATTCTGCCCTCGAAGAGCAGAAGACAATCATAAGAGGTGAGTTTTGCATGAGACGGGGAATTCCCAGGTATTTAAACATTGATGTGCTTACTTGAATTAATTGAATTTTAAAACATATTTAGATCGAGAAGGTCAAATTGATTAAGGTTTAAACATATTAAAATATAATTTAATTTGCTTAAGAACGATTTAAAATTAGTTTAATTAAATAGTGAAATTACCTTATAACAATGTTATTTAAATTAATAATTTGGAGAGGGATTCGAAACCAATTTAAATTGATATTAAATCATATATAAATTAAAATTTTACTTTTAAATTAAAATTTTAAAATTTTAATTAAAAAAATTTAGTTGTAAGTCCTTATATCTATTTTTTCTTAAAGTATTAAGTATTATTACTTTTTATATGATTTTGATAATTTTATTTATGGAATATTATTTAAAAGAATTGCAGCATAAGGTATTACCACATTTTTATATTATTTTATTTTATGTAATTTTATGATTATAAATTTTATTTATTTATAATTTACATACTATTAAATAAAATATATAAAAATAAATAAATATGATTAATTAACATATATATTTTATTCTTCTTGTTATTAAATAACCAGATATAATAATTGTCTAATAAGAGAAGTAATAATAAAACCCCAAAAAGCTCCTCCGCGCAGCTTCACAGCCACTTGCAGAAGCGCTGTGAGGTTTTGGCAATTCAACAATGTCCATACCCAAAGAGCTTTACCCTTCACAGGACGACCTTCTCTATGAAGAAGAGATCTTGCGCAACCCCTTCAGTCTCAAGCTATGGTGGCGCTACTTGGTGGCCCGCCGCGAATCGCCCTTCAAGAAGCGGTTTCTGATCTACGAGAGAGCTCTCAAAGCTTTACCTGGAAGCTACAAGCTATGGCACGCTTATCTCACCGAGCGTCTCGATATAGTCAGAAATCTACCCATCACACACCACCAGTACGAAACCCTAAACAATACGTTTGAAAGAGCCCTTGTTACTATGCATAAGATGCCCAGGATATGGATTATGTACTTGCAGACGTTGACCAATCAGAAACTCGTCACTCGGACTCGTCGGACGTTCGATAGGGCTCTCTGTGCCTTGCCGGTGACGCAACATGATCGAATTTGGGAGCTTTATTTGAGGTTTGTGAGTCAAGATGGTGTTCCAATTGAGACTTCACTTAGGGTTTACAGGAGATATTTGATGTATGATCCTGGTCATATTGAGGAGTTTATTGAATTTTTAGTTAATTCTCGACTTTGGCAAGAGGCTGCTGAGAGGTTGGCTTCTGTGTTGAACGATGATCAGTTTTATTCTATTAAGGGGAAAACAAAACATACATTGTGGTTGGAATTGTGTGATTTGCTTACTAGACATGCTAAGGCGATTTCTGGGTTGAATGTTGATGCTATTATTAGGGGTGGAATCAGGAAGTTTACAGATGAGGTTGGTAGATTGTGGACATCTCTTGCTGATTATTATATTAGGAGGGGTTTGTTTGAGAAAGCTAGGGATATTTTTGAAGAGGGTATGTCCACTGTGGTTACAGTGAGGGATTTCAGTGTCATATTTGATGCATATTCACAGTTTCAAGAGAGTATGGTTGCTCACAAGATGGAGGATCTGGATATAAGCAATGAAGAGGAAGATGGGGCGGAGGAGAATGGGGTAGATTTGGATGAAGATATTCGTTTGCAAGTGGATTCTAACTTCGAAAAGAGGATACTTAATGGATTCTGGTTACATGACGATAATGATGTGGATTTTATGTTGGCTCAACTGGAATTTTTAATGGATCGAAGGCCTGAGTTGGCTAATAGTGTACTTTTGCGACAGAATCCACACAACGTGGAACAGTGGCATAGACGGGTTAAGCTGTTTGAAGGTAATCCAACAAGACAGATTCTAACTTATACTGAGGCTGTGAGGACAGTTGATCCAATGAAGGCAGTGGGCAAGCCTCATACTTTGTGGGTTGCTTTTGCTAAATTGTATGAAAATCACAATGATCTTGTGAATGCAAGAGTAATCTTTGACAAGGCTGTACAAGTGAACTATAAAACTGTGGATAATCTAGCTAGTGTGTGGTGTGAGTGGGCTGAAATGGAAATCAGACATAAGAATTTTAAAGGTGCATTGGAACTCTTGAGGCGAGCCACTGCAGAACCGTCAGTTGAAGTCAAACGAAGAGGTAATTTCTGTTGTCCTGACATTCGTGAATATTTCTTGATTAATTCTTACAGTTTAGGAGTGTTTGTTTGGCTTGGTAATTCTGTCACTTGATATAGTCACCGTGAAGTTGATTCAATTTGTTACTTGGTCTTGATACAAAATTGAAAGGTCTAGGCATATGTTTAATTAATGAAAATACATTTTATGATACTCCTATCATTCTAGGTCCTTACATCCACTGACATATTTGAAAAGATCTGTTATCAGGAGTTTAGGCCTTGAGGATTGTGTCGAACTGGTGGAACTTCTGTTCTGCTTTATTGTTTTAAGTTGATTTTTGTATTCTTTTTTTGGGTGCTCAAAATCAGGAACTAATGTTCAAGAACTTTTATATGTGATATCAATTGCAGTGGCTGCTGATGGGAATGAGCCTGTTCAGATGAAAGTGCACAAGTCTTTGAGACTTTGGGCTTTTTATGTTGATTTGGAGGAGGGTCTTGGGACCTTGGAATCCACTCGAGCAGTTTATGAGCGTATATTGGACCTTCGAATAGCTACACCACAAATCATTATCAATTACGCATGGCTTTTGGAAGTATATTTCTGTAATATTTTGGTTCTTTCCTTCTGACTGCTATTTTTTTTAGCAAATTGATAAATTGTACTGCTTTTGCATCTTTAGGAAAATAAATACTTTGAAGATGCGTTCAAGGTATATGAAAGGGGTGTCAAAATATTCAAATACCCTCATGTGAAAGATATATGGGTGACATACTTATCGAAGTTCGTGAAGAGATATGGCAAGACAAAGCTGGAACGTGCAAGAGAGTTATTTGAACATGCTATTGAGATGGTATGCATTCTATTAAGCAATCTCAGTGTTTCAGTTCCTCTGACTTTTAATTGGTACTTACTTTACAAATGACAATAGACTGATGATAATTCTTGTGCTACTGTAGTGGATTTTTCTTTAAAAAAAATTGAATAAAGGTTTGTATTAACTATAGCAAAGCTATCTCAACATTACAATGAGTTCACATAATAAAACAAATTATAAAAGCATATGAAAGATAAAAGCAAGCGTTACAAGTTTCATCTAGTTTTCATTCTTGTAGATAGAGCATGTTGATCAAATTTGGCTGTCATAATGGCTCTGATCTAATTGATGATGTCTGCAGCTATGTAGTACTTGTTCACTTCCTCATTCCTGTAGATCCTCTTGTTTCTTTCCTTCCAATTGCTGTCATTATGGCTCTGATCCAATTGATGATGTCTACAACTAAGTAGTACTTGTTTTACTTCCGCATTCCTGTAGATCCTCTTGTTTCTTTCCTTCCAATTGCTTGTGTATTTTTCTTTATTTCTAGAAGCTTTTTACTGGGTTTTGTTCCTATCATCCGTAGTATTATCTACTTTACTTATTGACTTCACTGTTCAGTGATGCTGACCTTACTATTTGTGGTTCTTTTCCTACACTTGCCAGGCACCTGCGGATGCAGTGAAACCGCTGTATCTCCAGTATGCAAAGTTAGAGGAGGATTATGGCTTGGCGAAGCGAGCCATGAAGGTGTATGATGAAGCAGCAAAGGCTGTTCCTAACCATGAAAAACTGAGTATGTATGAAATTTACATTGCTCGTGCATCAGAAATCTTTGGTGTTCCCAAAACAAGGGAGATATATGAGCAGGCAATAGAATCCGGATTGCCAGACAAAGATGTAAAACTTATGTGCTTGAAGTATGCCGAGCTTGAGAAAAACTTGGGAGAAATAGATCGTGCACGGGCAATATACGTCTTTGCAGCCTCATTTTCAGATCCAAGATCTGATGTGGACTTCTGGAATCGATGGCATGACTTTGAAGTGCAACATGGAAATGAAGATACATTCCGAGAAATGTTGCGTCTCAAACGAACCGTCTCAGCAAGCTATAGCCAGGTATCATGACATCCTTGGTGATCCACTCTTTGTTCGAAATAGCTTGAAGTCAATTATGCTTAAAATGAGATAGGATCCACATAAGTTAATGCTATTATATAGTCTTTTATTACGTTGATAGAAATGAACCATTATCAGATCAAAGCCAGAACTTTTCGTTATAGCAAGTGGGGCGTAGAGCACACATGCCCACTCCTGTGACTTCTACCTTTTCTTTATTCAAGTTTGGTTGTTGTTTCTAACTTCTACTTTGAACTGTTTCCATTTCTGCTTCATTGGCAATGTGTCTCATTTTTTTGTACTAGTTGATCTTTATCACGTTAACTCATTGAAATCTCAAGTGCAACACATCTTAGAATTTTGATGATCCATTTTTGCTTTATTTAATTCCTTTGATACCGGATTTTACTGGGATTGCTACATAACTTCTTGATTTTGCTTCTTGCTGCAGACGCACTTCATCCTGCCTGAATATATGATGCAGAAGGATCAGAGGCTGAACATTGATGATGCCAAAGATAAATTGAAACAGGCAGGGGTTCCCGAGGACGAAATGGCTGCTCTGGAGAGACAGATAGCTCCTGCAGTTAATGACACTGCTGCTAGAGATAACAACGGTAGAAAAGTTGGATTTGTAAGCGCAGGGGTGGAGTCACAGACTGAAGGTGGGACAAAAGCTAGTTCGAATAACGAAGACATTGAACTTCCCGAAGAAAGTGATTCTGAAGAAGGTGATGATGAACGAGTTGAGATTCAGCAGAAAGATGTTCCGAATGCAGTTTTTGGAGGATTGGTCAGGAAGAGGGAGGAGGGTGAAAATCAAGGGATGATGACAGATGGAGTTGGTGGTGCAAGGGATACTACAGATGGTGAAAACCGGCTTGGTGCACTGGAAAGGATAAAGAGGCTGAAAAAGACATGATTGGCATCAGAGCTTGTGATAATTATTAACATGTTTCTTCATATCCTTTTACTCAACACTTATCTCTGGCTGGGACTGGGATGAAATTTTGACACCATTTTATGTTGTAATTTTTAGTTATTGTAGTTCCCTGTACTACTGTACACTGTATATCTTTTAGCTGACTATCAGTTGTCATTGCCGGGGAGGTTTGGAGCCTTGATTTGAATGGCAATAAGCTAGACCGGGTTTGGGTGATTCCAAACCTAATTGGGGGTTTCCAGGTGATTTGAAGTCCAATTGGGCATCCGACCAAGCTTCAGGTAAACCCTAATTTTAACCCTTTGAACAACAACGATGTTTTCAGGTGATTTTAAGCTCGATTGGGCATCTGATCAAGATTCGGGCAAACCCTAATTTTTTAACCCTTTGAACAAAATGATGTTTTATTCAATTGGTTCTCAAAAGATGTTTCATCTATTAAACAAAATTATGTCATTTAATCTCGATTATTCGAGTCAAAATGATCTTTGATTATTTGAGTTATTTTGTGTTGGATCGATTTTAGACTTAAAAAATTTATTTTTTAAATTAAAACTATAATACAATTTGAATTCTAATTAAATTGCTTTGCTTATTTGTACATATGTAAGAAGAAAATTTAAAAATATTTATTTTATTTTATTTTAAAAATTCATAGAATGTCTATGATAAAAAAAACAAATTGGTATTAGTGATTTAATTTTGAATTAGCTTTTTTTTTCCGAATTATAACTTTTTGGTTCAATCTATTTTTGTAACATTTGTTGATAAAAATTAATTAGTTTATTAATTAATAAATTAATTTTTGAAAACTAATAAAATTTTATAAAATAAAATAAACTAATTAATTTTTATTTAACAATTTTTTAATTAAATTTTAAATTAAGGACAGTTTACTCCAATCTTATTTTAAAATTGTTAATTTTATAAACCTTAAACTTCCTCTCTTATAAGTTTAATTTTCGGTTAGGTTTTTAAAATATTGGAATATGTTTTTTTTAAATAATAATAAGATTTATAATTATTATCTATTAATTATATACATAATAAGATATATACTTAGTTAGTAAATATGTTTAACTCGTCAAAACAATATCTCAGTAAATTTTAGGTCTCGAAAGTATACTTAAAATTGATTTGAACATAAGTCCTTTAAATTAGTAAATGCATAAAAATTATTTATTAAATATACCATCTCTTAAAAATTAAATTGTTGATTTCTATATAACTATATTTCGATTTTGGCACACACACACACACAGATAGATATATATATATATATAAAATATTAAATTAACCTCCAATACGCTTCCCAATATTAAAAGGAGATTTATGATATCCTGAAAAATAGTGTTTAAAAGATTGTTAAAATTGCCCGTTCCATTTTAAAGCTTACGAAATAGGCGGGAAAAGCCCCAGTAAAAGCAGCAAAACGACAAAACCGCCCGCCCATTTCCGCTCACGCTCCGATTCCAGATCTCCGGCGATGATCAACGTCCTCAACGTGGCGGAGAAGCCGTCGGTGGCGAAATCGGTGTCCGGCATACTATCTCGGAATCAACTGCGCGTGAGAGAAGGGCGGTCCCGCTACAACAAGATCTTCGAGTTCAATTACTCCATTAACGGCCAAGCGTGCCACATGCTCTTCACGTCCGTCACCGGCCATCTCATGGAGCTCGAATTTGAAGAGTCCTTCCGCAAGTGGCATTCTTGTGACCCGGCAGATCTCTACCTTGCTCCTGTCCGGAAATCCGTTCCTGAGGTACAAATCCTTTTGATGCATTGAAATGTATCAAACATTTAAGCAGACCGTCTCTACTGTTTACTTAGTATTTTGGTGTAGGATAAGAAGGATATCAAAAGGACATTGGAGGAGGAAGCAAGGAGGTGTCAGTGGCTTGTTTTGTGGCTTGATTGTGATAGAGAGGGAGAGAACATCGCATTTGAAGTAATCGAAGTATGTAGAGCAGTGAATCGTCAAATCACGATTCGTAGAGCTCGCTTCTCTGCTTTAATTGACAGGTTTCGTAAGAGAATATGCTATCCTCATTCACTGGATGGAAGTTAATTCTAATTTGTGGAATTTTAAAACTTGGGATTCTGGACGGATTGGAACTGAATCAGGTTACTTTATATCCATGTTTGTTTGGTCCTGATTTTTTAAAATATATATATTTAAACCAACAGGGAAATTCATGAGGCAGTTCAAAATCTTGTCGCTCCTAATCAGTGGTTTGCTGATGCTGTGGATGCTAGGCAAGTGAGTATTGTTCATCGTGTAGGAACGAATGTCTAACTTTTGCAAAACTGCAACAACTATTTCACAATAATAAGGTCACAGAAACGAACTCATTGATAATCTTTTTTGTTTAATTCTCTTAGGAGTTAAATTTGAGCTATCATATCTCCTATCTAATCATAAGTGATATTTCCTATTGATAGCTAAGAGGATTGATAATGACCCTTTTCATTTTGCAGGAAATTGATTTACGAATTGGTGCTTCTTTTACCAGGTTTCAGACCATGCTGTTGAGGGATAAGTTTATCATAGATTCCGCTCAAGAAGAAAGAAATCTCGTTTTAAGTTATGGGCCTTGTCAGGTTGGTTGCGGCTTACAACTTCAGAGCACGGGATTCAAATGGTTTAAATTTTGATATTACTTGCATACTAGTTATGGATCAGTCTTTCTGATTTGTTGATTTTGCAGTTTCCTACACTTGGCTTCATTGTGGAACGTTATTGGGAGATACAATCACATGAGCCAGAAGAGTATTGGACTATCAATTGTTATCACACATCAGATGAAGGAGTTGCTACCTTCAATTGGGTGTAAGCTCTTGAGGTTTGGTACACAATGCCTTTCGAGTTTTGGATGTTATAATCTTAAGATTTATGTCACCTTGGTTTTACAGGCGTGGGCATCTCTTTGATTACAATTCAGCAGTTGTACTTTATGAAATGTGCGTTCAGGAACCCACCGCAACTGTAAGCAAAGAGTTCATTTCCTGGGAACTTATTCAATTTTGAAGTACTTGTTTTTCTAATTTTGAATTTTTAATATTTCAAAAAGGTAACAAAAGTACTGCAGCGAGAGAAGCTGAAATATCCTCCATATCCGTTGAGTACTATTGAGCTTGAAAAACGTGCTTCAAGATATTTTAGGATGAGCTCTGAGCACACTATGAAGGTGGGAGCATTTGGGATGCACCTCTTATGTTACATTCTTGCAAGTCTTTGCTATTAATGGTACAGACGCATCGATCAATTTCGAGTTAAATTTGGCATGTTGATGATTCATCAACAACATCAAGAAAGAGTTCAGAAACACTATCTGCATACTAGTTGAACAATTGGGTTCTTCCATATACTTTAGGATATGATAAACATTTAGCAATTTTTAGGATACAATTCTACAGGTGCTGAAAACGTCTTTAAGAAAACGTTGGATAAGAAATAAGGTTCTTTTGTATATAAAAATATCTTATTGCTATTGTCACAAAAGATTTTGAGAGTGATTGAAGCTGTTTCTGCCATAGCAGGAAAACAGAAGAATCATTCTTGTGTTTTCTATCCTCGTTGATTTGTTTTACCATTAATCTTTGACGCATTCAATTCTCCTCCTGCTTTTGTTATTTATAGGTGGCAGAAGATCTTTATCAAGCAGGCTTCATCAGTTATCCTCGTACAGAGACTGATTGCTTTTCTAGCAGGACTGATTTGCATGTTAGTAACTTTAACTATTAGGTTTCTGTGTGTTTCGTGTTTCTTTGCCCTCTTCGCTCTCTTTGTATGGTTCTTCTTCCATGAATATGGTTCTTATTGGCCTGCTATATTGCTCAGCGTTACCTATTAATTTACCAGCTGATTTCAAATCTTATATAGGCAATTGTACGGGAACAGCAAGAACATCTTGTATGGGGATCATATGCACAAAGGTTGTTAGATCCTGGAGCAGGACTTTGGAGAAACCCGAGTAGTGGTGGGCATGATGACAAGGCCCATCCACCTATTCACCCCACTAAATTTTCTGCTGGAGAAAGTGCATGGAGTCAAGATCACCATGTCAGTACCTCGGATGCGGTCTCTCTTACAAGGCTTCTAATATATTCTTGTAAAGTTAACTAAGTTCGACTTTTCACAGAGATTGTATGAGCTAGTGGTTCGTCATTTTCTTGCATGTGTTTCACAACCAGCTGTAGGGGCTGAAACTATTGTGGAAATCGATATAGCTGGTGAACAGTTTTCTGTAACAGGGAGAGTGATTTTATCTGTAAGTATCCTATCTAATTCTTAGCCTTCGGTCCTTTTTCATTTTTTTTAATATTGTAATGTCTGAAGTGAACAAAAGGGAATCTTCAATAGCTTAGCTAAGTCCATGTTTCCGCACTAGAATGTAAATCTAAATGCTTGGTTCAGCAAGTATCCAACCCTGTTATAAAACTGATCACAATAATCTGCCTTGTTTTGGACAGTCTCTTCACAAATAGACAAATTATATAACAAGGTGGACCCTTGGCTCAAGAGTTGGGTATTCTATAGCATGGACCGTTGATTCATCTATATTCTTATGTATATGTCTTGTTCATTAGACAAGCTTTAGAGCGACATGAATGACTAAATTAGTTTTGTCTCATCATTGTCGACCACTCTATGGTTTATTTGGGGTAGCTTTTCATGCCTTGCTTCTTGTAAGCGTCACTATCTAATGCAAAAGCTTTCTCAACCAGAAAAACTACTTGGATGTTTATCGTTTTGAATCATGGGGAGGTTCAATCATTCCAACATACACCTTTGGGCAACAGGTTTGATATTTATCGTTGAATTTGAAGATATATGATTTTGTCCTTTCCTTCCTCAGCCGTTGGTTTGTTGTTATATTAATTATCTTTCAGATTTTCTTCTCAAAATTATATAGGAATAAAATTATGAGGATCGCCATGTCCTATAACTTATATTATTGAAAGCTTTTTGGTTAACATTGCATTATCATCACCTTGGGATAGTCATTTGAGCAAAATTTTCTTCTCATGCTGGAGGTTTGAAGCTTGTGGAACTAGTACATCAAGATCAAAGCAGCAATTCAACTTATGTGCATGAGATTTATATATGGAGCTAAATTGAGGAGTTGATTTTCTTTTTCTTGCATGTTCAAATTACCACATTTATAAAAAAATACGATGCTAGTTCTTATGCACTGTCTGGGCTAAGTAATTAATTGATTTAGTAGTTGAAACACTAAAAACTGATAGTTTAATTTGCTCACATATGTTGGATTGATCAATGTAATTAACCTGTTCATAAACAGCACAAGGTAGCACTTTCTGAACACAAAGGAATGCAATGAAACAAAGAACACAAGAACAGAAAGTCCTAGGATTGTGTAGTGGGAAGTATTCAATATTAATGATTGTTGGTATGATTATTCAGCTTGGTGACTGGGACGAATTTGACAACAATATCAGAATATTCATTTTGCTAGAAATCTTTTGTTTTCAAATCTCACCCAAGCTTTGTAACTAAACTTCACCTGTTCCTATCTCCCACCTTGTTGTCTCCTCACATCTGAAAAGGAGATCTAGCATCCTTCTTTATATGATTTTCCTTTGCTGGGTAAATTAGTTGATATTGTTCAAAACAAGCGTTCACCAATGGAGACTGATTAGCACGGTAATATTTTGAGCTTATATATCTTTGTTGGATTCATTTCAAAGTTTAAAGAATAGTGAAAGAGACCACAATGTTGAACCATGATACAGTTTACTCCAACATCACTCACTCTTGATTCTGGAGTAACCAGACCACCGCCTCTGCTTAGTGAAGCTGATTTACTAGCTTGTATGGACAAGGTTAGTAAATTTGATGTTATTTAAAGGAATAAGTAATAGATGATTTTGGGTAGAGAATTCCTTGGTATCATTATATACCAGCTAATTCTTTGTGTTATATTCTTGTATTTAAGGCGGGCATTGGAACAGATGCAACGATGCATGATCACATAAAAAAGCTGCTAGATCGTTTCTATGTGACGAAGGATGCAAATACTCGTTTCTCACCAACTAGTCTTGTAATCTTACTGAATCTGGCTCTTGGTTATGTATATTGGTCTTTTCCAAGTTTCATTTTTCTTGTCTTTATGCTTGTAGGTTTAGGAGCTACTATTTGCATGTTTTTAAGTGAGGACAATGTATAGTTAGTGGCATAACATTGACAGAACATAAAATACTAACAACTTAAAAACGATATCTGGAGTTTCAGTTATTCCTGCTACACATGCAATTATCTGACTCAGATCTATTCCTTTCTGCAAATTCTTCTCCTAGGATAGGAAATTTGTACTATGACTTTGTCTGAAAAGTAAAATTTGGTTTGCTTCTGCATATACTTTTGTTGTTCAGAGAGTTAGACAATGCAGAATAGGAAAGATGGGAATTGGGGAAGATTATAAAGCAAGCAGAAATGAAGAGAGAACATATCGTAATCAGGTTGATAAGGGAATAAGAAGACAAATTGACGAAGGGAAAAAGAGAAGACGTGTTTAACTTATCCACTCGACTATTTAATCATTTACCTAACTTGAGTGGACGGTTTTAAGGCCTAGATTGTCCACAGTTTGCTGAAGTATCCTAAAGCTATGACAAACATCAAGGACACCAAGTCCAGCTCTTGCTACTAGGCTAAATATGAAGCATTACCTTTACTGCATCTGGAGTTATATGACTTATTATGGGCTTTGCAAAGGCAATTGTTCATTTATTAATTATGAGCTGATAATTTTCAGGGGGAGGCGCTAATTATGGGATATGATAATATGGGGTAAAGTTTTATGTTCCAGTAACTAGGTGTCTTCTACACCTTGAAGTGCATAGACCTTTGTTCTACACTTTTACTGAGGAATCTGCGACTTTTAAATCTCTTTAGGTATGAACTCTGGAAACCCTATCTCAGATCAATGATGGAATGTGACATGAAGGAAGTTAGCGTGGGGAATAAAAGTAAAGACGAAGTTTTGACAAGATGCTTACAGCAAATGAAATCTTGCTTCCTGGATGTAAGTTATTACTGGCTTCCTCCTGCTAAGGGAATCTTTTAGCTGGGAGGGATTTTCTCTTGTTAGTCGCAGACAATGACCGCTGCCATTAATAGCTAAACAAAAAGAGAGTTGCTATGGTGATACTTGAGCGTGTTTGCATGCTTTCAAGGCTTAATTCAAACTCCTTCATTGTTTGTTTAGTTCACTTAATAGCAGAGTATGATCAATCATACATGCAGTGCATTTTGTTAATGTCCAATATCCAATCCAAGGCAATATGTTTGCAGGCGAGGACAAATAAAATAAAGCTTTTGGAAGCCATGGAAGTTTTCTTTCAGAGGTGGATCCCCAGCTCCTCCTAAACCTTTTATATATTACAAATGGTTCAACCGTAATCCATTTTTTATCGCCTATACAGATCGGATAGATCTGGAGGAGATGATGTTCATGCAGTAGGGGAAACTGTTAGGTTGTGTGGACTTTGCGAGGAATCAAACATGGTATTGAAGAGAAGCCGGGTATGAGCTTTTTCATTTACATTATGTCTATATGGGCTATCACTGAGTCATCACATTTACTTAAGGGCCAACTGTATTATCAATTAAGTAAGTGTTTCATATTTCCAAATGATAAGGTTAAGTAAGAACATGCAGTTTTACTTACATTTCCATGCTACTTTTACAAGTCTAGGACTTTCCTATTGTCTAATAAAATTAGGTGGTCCCTCTGAACAGGATGGCAATTTTATGGTTGGCTGCTTGGGTTTCCCACAGGTTGGTTATTTTTTTACAGAACGTCTTATTCCTTATCAAAGGCGTTCCCAACGCATAATTCACTGTTTTGAGAGGAACCGTAATGGTTTTTTCATTTATATCATCCTGCTGACGAGTTAGTTTGCAACTGTTTAATGCTGAATTTGCCAAATTGCTCTTATATACCTTTATTTTCTCCATTTTTCCTAGTCGAGTTCACCATCATTTTTATGGATTCCAATAAATGCATAAATTCGGCTACATTATCCTTTATTTCTATGATCATTTGAATCTAGATCGTGTTGATCCAAATGTACTGATTATTTTTATGTTGCAAATCTTTTCAATCTTTTCATCCTTTCATATAGAGTAAAATCATGGTTTAGGAAATTGCTTCATGGTTCACTTGGCTGAAGGACTAGGATGGAAATTTCAGTTTTGGGTCCTCAAATCTCACTCTTCTCAGCCCACGTGTAGGATTTCAGCTTTGTTGACTGAGTTGTGAAAAATGTTATTTATAGATTAACATCAATAGCAGCTTCTATGTTTCTTTTAGCGTTGCTAATATTACAATTACAAAGTGAAGTCACGTTATGTCTCATGCCAAAACTGATGGGGTGAATGTGGATGTTTATTAACTTAACTCTTATCTATTATATATTGAACTTCCATTTCTTTCAACTTCTCAGTGTAGAAATGTTGTGTGGCTCCCTGGAGCTGTATTAGAAGCCACTGTTACCAACAACGTTTGCAACTCATGCACTCCAGGTTGTTATGTGTATTTCTTCTTAACTGCTTCATAGGTGGCTAAGACACCAATTTATGTGCTAGTGTTATCTGGACTTTCTACTTGCAAGTTGTAGGTTTCTGAATAGAAGGAAAATTCATGCTTTGAGCTTTTTAAGTCAGTGAAACTGGATCAATGGCCCAAACCTACTATCTTGTCCCTTTCTAATATGATAAAAGTAAAAGTATCCAAATCAGTTCTTGTATCATGCATCTCCCCGGGAAAAATTTATCTAGATATTTTTCCAAAAAAAAAAAAAATTCATCTAGAGGCTAGGAGGAAACTGAAGCTCTTCTAAGAAACAAATCTTCTAACTGGTTCAGAGATATAACCTGTAGCTTTAATAGAGCTAATTCTCTTGTACATAGTCACTTCACCTTTCTGAAAATGTTCAATCCTGCATAGGTTGCTAGAAAATTACTTGGGTTGTAGTTTCTGGTTAGCTCTATTGCATTAATTTATTGCTTGTTTCGGTTCGGCAATATTCTTCGCTGATAGAACCCTTTAAAATTTTCAGGTCCTGTATATTTGATTCAATTTAAATTCCGCCAGATCGAAATTCCACCAGGCTTTAGTGTCAACCATTTGGGTAAGTCCAGCCCCACGGTATAGATTGCAGATTGCATTATTACTTTGAAATAGACCTAAAAATGACTTGATTAAAATTTATACAATTTGACCTCCAAACTTTTGTCATGAAATTCTTTAAGTGTCCAAATTATCAGAGGCAAGTGGTTTGCTAAGGCGATCAAGCGTCCTGTTGGTATTATATTGCATAATCATGTTCCATTTCATTTTAGGCGCTTAGCTATGAAAATTCGAATTATTGGCAACTCACCATTAACCTTTTACCTGAGGGCCCATCATTGGCTGATATTTTTCACTCTAACAAGCCTTCTAATGCAATCTCTTTTATTGAGCTAAAACATGGACAAACTTGAAGCTGAGAACGAAGTAAAAACTTATGGAGTAAAAAAATATGCATATATGTGTGTGTGTTAACATATTGTTCTACGCACACTTCCTAAGGACCCAGTTATTATCTGCACGCATGCCTTTGTATCTTTTGTGTCCAGCTTGGACAATGTTCTTCTGAACATTGGATTACATCGTATAGATCTATAACGAAGAGAGCATTAGTCTCATTTGGAAACCCTGAACCATTTACATGTACTTGGTTAATCTATTCCTCGCTTCTGAATATGCATTCTATGATCTTATTTAGTTTCTTTTTACGCCTTTCATGCAAATAACTCCGAGATCTCTTTTCAATTTTCTGCACCATGTAGCGACATATAACATTAACTATTACAGTAGTTGGGAGGAGTTCAACCTTAAATGTACGTTTAACGTCTCGTTTTTGGCTAACGAAAATTTTCACTCACATTGACCAGGTTGCATTGGTGGCTGTGATGAGACTATTAGACAATTGATAGATATATGTGGAACTGGTTCACGCACACAAGGTTTGTCTATATCCTCATCTTCGGTATTTTAATGGTCCTGTTAATAATTATTAGACCTAGTATATAGTCCTTGTTCTCATTTACGAGTTTTTTCGTCAAATATAATTATTATTTAGTGATTAATAAATTTTTATATTATTATTTAATAATAACTACTAATAATGACTAAGGAAAGTATTTAAATAAGATTATAAATTATTAATAAAAGAAAGATAAATTAATAACCTTGTTGGCAATAGAAAATCTCATGAAATGAGGAATGTCTTCTGCAGCAAGAGGTCGGGTACCTTCTACAACCCCTAGCAGTAATTCTAGGCCGAGTGCTTGCACTTACTGCCATCAAACAGGACATGCATCAGCGAGTTGTCCATCACAGCTTTCAGCTTCCCGACTTTCTCGGTCTCAAGGAAGGAATCAACAGGATGGTATTGCTAATATGGTCCCTCCTCTAAATTACTCTGAATTTGCATGCCTTTTAGATGACAAGTTCCTTTTCTTGATCAAATCAACAAAGATTAAACAAGAGAGAGGACATATTTGACTGTTAAGAAATACAGAGGTTCTACAATAATTTTCATATGATCAGATATCATGGATATCTGCTATTGTCCACTTGCAATAGAGTACTCCGGTAAAAGTTAGAAATGATCGAGTTTCATATAAAACGATTGCATTTTGATTAATTAATTTTATAATATTAAATAAATAACATTATTTTATTTAATAATTTTAGTTCAATCAGTTCAATGAAATTATTAATTTCGAACTAGAGAATCAGTTGGATAGTTAGACTCTGATTTAGTGGATCTATTTGTATTTCCACAATTTGAAGAAAAGATATCATCTCAATTTTATGTGGCTGACGTCGACCATCCCTTTGGACCATCATTTGAAGCATATCTGGTATTTACACTGTTAATGCCGCATTGCAGGAGAATCTTCAATGTCATGCAACACGTGTGGTACACCTTGTGTTCTGCGAACTGCTAATACTGAAAATAACAGGGGAAGAAAGTTCTATTCCTGTCCATCACAATCATGCAACTTCTTTATGTACGTAATCTAAATCCATTACATGGCTTTGTGAGTATAACTTACTTTCGGAAAAGTTGTCAGCAAGGAAACCAGTAAATTTTCTATATCCTCTTTATGTTTGTAATATGCCCTTTGAATGAAAACAACCGAAGTCAGAAAATAATTAGTCTATCCTACCTACCTTGGCAATTTTGAAATGAGTTTTCATTTTCTGTTCTGTTTCACTCATAATATTACGAGTCCTTGATTAGGAAACAAGTTCAATAGAACAAACAACTATGGAGAGCATGTTGTTCCTTATTGCATGCTGGTGTCTGTAATACAGATGGGAGGACAATCTCAATAATGGCATTGGTGCAAGAAATGTTCCACGTGCAGATACTACTAACCGGAGGCGAGCTGGCCGTGGTGGAGGCCTCCAGAACGGAGGACATGCTACTGGTGTGACTTTTGTATCAGCCACTGGTGATCCTTTGCCTGAGAGAAGATGCTACAAATGTGGTGATCCATCACACTTCGCCAATGTTTGCCCACATCGTGGTTCATAATTCACACTCTCAGAAACAAAGATTCACATCATACTGAAGTAGATTGATGCAGTCATATGGAGAACGGGTCTCCCTTAGAGTGCTACAGGTTTGTTCATTTACTGATCTTAACCATGCCTTAAATGCGGTTTATTCACAGAAAAAACGTTTGGACTTTTTAGTTTCAATTCTTTTTTTTAATTTTGTGATTTTTAGTCTTGATTTTTTTAATAAAAATAAAATTTTATTAGATAAATCTCGTGTTTAAGTTCAAGCCCAACTCATGTCTAAGTGGGCTTTGCCAGTATACTATAATACCGATGCCAAATAGAACCGTAACTAGTCATTCATAGCTGCAAAGAAACAACTCATTTTCCTTGAATATTAATGAAGGTCCAATCATGAAAAAGTAAACTGTGAGGTCAATTTAGGATTAGAAAGCATTCATTTCAACTTAGTGAAATCACTAGTGGGACAGTTATCAGAATACAAAATTATATTTAGTAGGCGAATCATCAAGCCTTGTTCTTGAGATGAGTTTTAATTTTTCTTTTCCTTTTTCTGATAGGAGTAGAACAACTACAACTAGCTCTGTAGGATCAATGGTTAAATATTTCAGTGATTTCACCCCCACACAATCCAATATCCTCCATCCAACAAAAGCCTCAAGAATTTATAGCTAAACTTGTATTGTACACCAACCTAGAGACATTCCAATAGGGAAGAACCCCACTTGCTCTCATTGGGTATCGAATTCCTGGAACCCACAAAACTTTGTGAGGGTTAGGGGAATGATTTAGCCCACACGGTCTGTCTATATAAAATAGAAAAGCAGAGCAACGTGTAAAAGAATAGTTGGATAGCCAAAATTTGGGATTGTTGATACGTTATCTTAACGTATCCATTAATCCAAAAACAAATTTAGTATTTCAAAACTAGAATTTCTTAATTTAACGTTCAAATTTGTATTCATTATTTTTTGAAATCAAATTTGTATTCATTATTCTTTAAGGCTATATTGAATAAAATTTTAATATTATATTGAAATGATCTAATCAGAAATACTAATGTAGGATTAAGTGATGTATTTAATTTAATTAGAGTTAACAAATTTATTTGTATTCTTAAAATTAATTGGTTGAATTATTGATAGTTTAGGTTTGATCTAATTTGTTATCATTTTTAAATTTAACTTATATTTACAGATCTTACTTGTTTATATTTTTAACTTATTATCTTTCACATTATCAAAATTAAACACTTTCTTTTAGATAACTTGAGAACTTTGAAGTTGTAGGTACACGAAGACTAAACTCAATCAATTAAACTACCTTTTAAGGCAAATTTGTTAATTTGGTAATATACCAATAACAATTAGCCAAAAGAATACAAATGTGTGAACATGATCAACATAATACACAATACATCTTCTAGGCGTGGAATAGTTTATTTACCTCCAAAAGCCTTTTAGCGAAAAGAAAACAAAAAGAAAATACACAAAAGAGCTCTCTGCAAAAGCACATGCAGAGCAGAAGAAAGGAAAGCATATATTCCCCCACAATGAACGATCTGTTTTATCGGGCACCGAAACGTGCAGTAGTGGTGGGGTAGTTGTTGACGAGTGGGTCAGTCTGAGTCTACCTTGGACTCAAAAGTGGATTGCTCATCTTAGGCGTTTTTATATTCCGGCGTGATATTACGTGAGTAAGGTAAATCACAGTTTGATTTTAGCCAATGTTTTAGAAAGGTGGCCCAATATTTAGTGCGCATAAGAAATTACTATATTAAATGAACTCTCACACTACCGCTGTCGAGATTCGAATTCAAAACTTTAGACTTAGGGGGTGCTTGTTTCATAGGTATGAGAAATAAGGAATGGGAATGGAATGAAGATGGATGCTTGGTAAGGATGTATAATTGGAGGGGTATGAGTTTGATTACCCACTTTGGGGTATTACTCCATTCCCCTCATAATTGGGAGGAA
>JAOTIZ010000201.1:33547039-33568137 GCA_027123425.1 Erythroxylum panamense | reverse complement strand
TAACTAATGAAAATCTTTTATGACAAAAATCATAGCATTGAGGGAGTAGTATATTTCCCCATAAAACAAAAACAAGAAAAAAAATCCTACAAAAAATACTCTATTTAGTTTGATAGGAGATTTCCACAAACTTACTGTAATGACAAGCATAAAAACGGATTGGAATGGATCGGGTTGAATTCGAGCTTAGGTATTTTTAGTTTTAAATTTTATTTAAAATTTCTCATTTTTGCGGTTCAAAAAATGAGGAAAAATCGATAAAGAATGAAAGTATCCCTATCATTTTATGATATAGGAATGGAAAAAAAAATTTCCAATTAATCTCTTATTTTAGGTCTCTTTACTTAGGTAAGAGATGGCAAAATTGTCTCAACCCTTCTCTTATTGTTTTAAGTTTTAAGTCCGACTAGTTTATTTATTTTTAAGCCGACCCTTTTATTATTTAGTATTTGATTGACCATTACCTTACATTAAATTAGGCGATCAAATCCAAAGTTTTAAGTTTGAGAATGATCTTAATATGTTTTATGCAGTTTGAAATTCGATTGAATTCGATAAGTCTAAGTCAAGTTAGATTAAATATATTTTTAAACTGAAAATGACATTATTTTATTTAAAATAATATTGTTTCAATTTAAAAAATTCAAACTTTAGCTGAAAATTGGAACCTAAACTTAAATTTTTTGAAAGTCTGAATTGATTAGAAGTTAATTAATTTGTAATAAGCATATTGATTTTGGGTCAATATTTACCAAGAAAATTAAAAGGTAAAAAAAAAACAAACCTAGTACATCAAATCAAGGTCAACAAATAAAAGGAGGAACGAACGGCAGAAAGTGGTGGAGCAGCATGACGGTGATAAAGTGGCACATACAGTAGAAAATATCTAAAAGAAGTTAACTAATTAATTAACATCTCGTCTCCTAACAAGATTCGTTGCTCGCTTCTCAATGCAATGAAAAAAGCGGCTTTCACGAGCATTTTTTAGAGAGAGTAAACAACGATCTGAAGAAAGAAAGTGACGTTTACTTAATATATTATTACTGATTAAAGCTGTTTTTAGCGTCTAGTGCTTTTGTTTAATTGTATGAGTGAGAAGGGAAGCCAGTGGGGTGTTTTCAGGCGTGTTTTTGGGTGGAGATCGATGAAGTTGGTCAGCGAACGCACGGTGGGCACCGCTGGGGAGGATGGAGACGGCGGAGAAGGGGAGGTGGTTGTGGTGGGAGTAAAGTTGGATGTTCAGAGTAAGGAATTGTTGACGTGGGCTCTCATGAAAGTAGCCAACCCCGGTGATCGGGTCATTGCTCTGCACGTGCTTGATTCTGTCTCCGGTACTTCAGCATTTGTGTGTGTTTTTGTTTTTTCTGGGTTTTGGTTTTTGTTCTCAAAGTTGACGTCTTTTTGTTGGCTTTCGTGTGTGTGTGTGTGTGTCTCCGGTGGAAATTGAAGGAGGGACTTCTTCGCTTATGTCTCTAGTAAAAGCGTTTGATTCTCTGTTGGCTGTCTATGAAGGTTTCTGCAACTTAAAGCAGGTTTGTTTCATCTTTTCTTATCAAAGTTGTGATCCTTTTGTTCTTCTAGGGAATGTGGCCTTCATGTTTGCTACTTGTTAAAAAATGGTTGAGATTGTTTTGTTTACGGGAAAGAAAGGCTTTTTATTGAGGGATAGTTGTAAAGTTTTTCTTCAAAGTTTCCTCTAAATTGGACAAGGAAATGGTCTTTTAATTTCTTCATATTTACAATGGTTTGTGTTACTGAGTTAAAGGGTTATGTTTAGGTGGATTTGAAGCTCAAAGTGTGCAGAGGTTTTTCGGTGCGGAAAATTCTTGTAAGAGAAGCAAAATCAAGCAATGCAAACAAGGTTGTTGTGGGAACTTCCAAATCCCCCCACAGGATCCGCTCCTCAACTTCGGTAGCAAAGTATTGCGCCAGAAAGTTGTCCAAAAGTTTGTCCATTTATGCTGTTAGCAATGGCAAATCTGTGTATACAAGAGAAGCAACAGTTACAGGTACTGATACTATAAAAGGTTTTGGTCCTTTACTCCTTTGGTTTTTGCTTAGAGGTTCTGTTCCTATACTTGCTATTTTGAGTTGTTGTTGTGGTTCGGATCTCAAACATGGTTAGTTTTATGTTTGTCCGGACCATAATTTTAGTTCACACTGGAATCCTGTTTTCCTAGTTGTTGGATGTTCGGGAAAGGATATCAAGTTACTAAGTGATACAACTTATGCTGTGGTGGCAGACAAATTGAATCAAGTAAGTCAAAGTTGCTCAGGAAAATCCCAGAACAAAAATTCTGTACATTCTACTTCAGGCTCATTGTCTCCAAATGACTCCAAAAACCAATTGCTGGAGTTATACAGTATCCAAAGGAGTGATACTATACCAAAACCAAATTCTGTTGCATTATCTAGTTCTAAACAGCGGTGGTCACTTCTTCGGCGACTAATTCTAGGGAAGAATTCAACAAAGAGAACATCTCTGGCCAAATGGGCATTGGCACTATCGAGCCAGAATTCTTCTTCTGTGGTTTATCCAGATCAAAAACAATGTGCTTCAGATACTCTTGAAGGCCAGTGTTTTGATGTGGAAGCAGAGAATGGTGCTATTGTGCCAATAGGCCCTGAGGTTGTATGGTCTCCCATTTCACCACACCATGGCTTAAGTGACCTTCCTGAAGAATTGAAAGGCATGCATGAAAAATACTCGTCAACTTGTAGATTGTTCTGCTATGAGGAACTTTTGTCAGCCACTTCAAATTTCACCCCTGGTTGGTTTTCATCATATACCTTTCATGTATTGATATGGGTTTTCCTTGTCTGCTCTTTTCTCTTCTATTCTGGGAGTTTTAACTAATTTTTTGTGGCCTTTTGTTCTAGAAAATATGGTTGGCAAAGGGGGTAGTAGTCATGTGTATAAAGGATGCCTTCCAGATGGAAAGGAACTGGCGGTGAAAATCTTGAAGCCATCTGCGTATATGTTGAAAGAATTTGTTTCAGAAATTGAGATCATTACAAAATTACATCACAAGAATTTAATGTCTCTTTTTGGGTTTTGTTTTGAGGACAATAAATTGATCCTGGTTTATGATTTTTTATCAAGAGGAAGCCTGGAGGAGAATCTTCATGGTATTATGAATTCTCTACTTGTGTGATGAGATAACATGTTCCTCAAATGAGTGATTCTAACTCCTAGTTGCTTCTCTTATGAAGGGAATAAGATCTCCGATGCATTTGGTTGGAAAGAAAGGTATAAAGTGGCACTAGGTGTAGCTGAGGCACTTGAATATGTGCACAATTACTGTGATAAGCCTATTGTTCACAAGGATGTTAAATCTTCAAACATACTTCTATCCGATGATTTTGAGCCCCAGGCATGAACCGTACTTTTGTGAGGACTGCTTTTCTACTGTACATGATTTTGATGCTTAGTTTTAACTTGTTTGTTACTTCAGCTGTCAGATTTTGGACTCGCAAGTTGCATTTCTAGTGCTTTGTCCCATGTAACTTCCCCTGATGTTTCAGGAACCTTTGGGTGAGTTATTTCTTCTTATATGAGCCACTTGTTAATTGTTTTGAGGTATAAATGTTCTTATTGATTCTCACTCCTATCCCAGATACTTGGCCCCTGAGTACTTTTTGCATGGGAAGGTGAGTGAAAAAGTTGATGTGTTTGCATTTGGGGTTGTCCTCCTTGAGCTTCTCTCTGGGAAATTACCAATCAACAGTGAGAATCCAAAATGCCATGAGAGCCTTGTTATGTGGGTAAGCATTTTTATTCCTCTTCCAAAAGCAACCTTCACACCTCTTTTCTTGCCCTTAAAAAATGTTTAGAAAGTTCCTGGTTGAAATTGGTGGCTTGAGAAAATTGTTTCCCTTTTTTGCAATGTTTCTTTTATTTTCTTCAATTGTCCTTCTGGTCCTGGAACTAAAGTGTGCAGAATACTAATGCAGAATTAGAAGACAAGTTGCATATGAAAGGATCCATTTGAATTATGTTGCATGGTTTTATACTTGCACATGTACAAGAAAATTCAGTTGCATGACTTGAGTTTTCTTCTTATTTGGAGATTTCAGAATTTTGGTTGCAGTATCCTAAAGAAATTTAATTTGGTGCTTTCAAAAATGCTTCTATCAAACATTCATTGACTATGAAATTCACAGGCAAAGCCAATTCTAGAAGGTGGTAAAATTTCTGAATTGCTTGATCCACAAGTTAGAGGTGATCGTGATGATAACCAGATTGAGCGAATGGTTTTAGCAGCAACTCTTTCCATCAGACGCTCACCCAGATCACGGCCAGATATCGGTCTTGTGAGTTCAAATGCAGTAAACTGTTCATTTGCTTTTATTTTGTAAGCTGATCCCTTACAAATGCTGTAAAAACAGATCTTGAAGCTCCTCCAAGGCGAGAGGGAAGCAATGGATTCAGCAAGGCAACAAGTGAGTGCATCAGAAGAAACTGATGCAGCGGATGGGGAACCACATCTTAATAACATCCAATCCCATCTTAGAACTGCATTGCTCGATTTAGAGGATGACTGCAATTCAGTCAGCAGCACTGAACAAGATATCTCTATAGAGGATTACTTGAAAGGGAGATTTAGTCGTACACCAAGCTTTGAGTAGCCACATTTTGCACAGAGCATCTTGTGGATTTTAACCCGGTCTTATTTTCTCTATAGCCCTTGCCTCTGTACATAATTACCCTCTGTAGCATGTTCTCTTTGCCTTAGTTTTTGTTTATTGTGGAAGATGGTAATTCAGAGTCTTGGCAGAGAGGATAGTTTGCTCGTGGTTTCGTCCCCTCCTCGACTCATATTTGTATTCATTCCATCTTTCTGTAAGGTCAGTCTTTGGTTCTGATCTCAGGAGTGTTGTTCAGAAAAGAGAATGACCCTTGCCTGATTATGCAATTGTAGAGTTTTCAAGCAAGCAGCTATCTTTCTTCGTCTCCCATCTCAAGCAGATACATAAGCTCTATACATAGATACCATTTCCACTATTCCAAATATTTTCTTAGCTCTGTTTTTTCTTTGGAATCAAACAAGAAAAACTCAAATTTAAGCTAAATTCAAGCTAAGTGAATCAAGTTCAAACTAACTTAGATAGAGTGTCTTGAAACTCAAAATTCAACTTGCACTCAAAAATATATTCTTTTCAAGGTTCGGACGACACCAATCTCAAATTTAAATTCCTTGTCAAGTCTAAAATAACCCTTAAGAGCATTTTAAGGTATCAGCAAGTTAGCTGTATCAGAAACATCCTATATTATTCATTCAATCCAGAATCAAAATAATGAAATCTGTGCCTGTCCAGCACCCGAAAAGGATTCCCTCCAATCCTACAAAACTGGGAATTTCTACTTTGGAGACTCTGCTCATCTATGAGGAATCCTTTTCTGTTTCTTCCATAAAAACAGAATCCATTGGTTGCGGTTTAAATGTAAGGTTTGGTGATTGTTGTGCAAGCCAGTGTATCATAAAAGTTCAGATAGAACTGCTCCATGTTACTGTTCAGGCCGACATCCAATTGTGCCTTTGTGACTTTCCGATGAAGACATTTGGTATTGTGTTCATTGGAGTGTCTGCTCCATTACTTCTGCACTCAATAATCATACTCAGTAGAACAGCCAACTAATTGACTATGTACTTGGGAACCAGCCAGAGAGAAGTATGGGGAAATCTCCCCTACAAGCACAAAGTAGCACCTCCCATGAGTGTGACCAATTTTGTCATTCTCGATCCCAGTTTAAGAAGTACAATCCAAGAATCATTCAGTCTTCATCATCACTGATCTCAAAAATTGAAGGTCTAATCATAGATGAGCCATGGGAACCTCCAACTCTATACAAGGAGATACCAGTTCTTGGGTTACTTCTGGAGATTCTAAGCTTTGTTGCAGCTGTTAGGATACGTTTCCCAACTGCAGCTGTTTTCTCCAACTTGTACACTGACCCTTTAAGTCTACAGTCAGTAGTTGTTGTTCGACGACATATCCTTGCTGGCATCCTCACGGCAAACTGAGGCAATGGGTAGGTTTGCTTGACTGAATAATCAGTGCTATGCTTAGCTTTCAGCTGTTTCTCAGGCTCATTCCATTTGCCTGTGGAATTGCAGTCAAACCACCGTGAGCTGCAACATGTACTTTCAGTTCCAGAGTTAACTGGCGAGCAATTTTTATTAACGGTATGAGTACCTGGAACAGATATCAGTTTCAATCACCTATTACTGGAATCCATGGTAGGAGTGGAAGATTGTTTGTTTACTAGAATGTGAAAAGAAAACCTTCCAATACATCGTCTGAAGTGTCTTTATTGTTTGGACATCCTTTCAATCTGTTTCCGAGACTGATCCATGAGAAGTTCTTCACTATTTTTGTCATCTTTTTCGTATTGTCTGCATCAGAAGCAGTTGCAGGAACTGTTCCTAGACCTTTGGTGCTCTGAAATCCTTCCATCTTCTTCCATGTGACGTCATTCCTTACTGCATTCATCATGACATGGTCAGTGACATAGCTGAAATCTGAAATTCAATTGTCAGTTTAAGCAGTAAGATGCTTGTATAATACCTGATTTATCCAAGACATTGGAAGTACCAGTACTCACTTCTGCATGAAGAAACCATGTCCTTTTGAGACATTGGAAAGAGTACTTTATTGGGAATGAATCTGGCAGGTGGTAGAAGCAACTCTTTCGATTTACCATTAAATTCTGCACTCTAATCGCTCCTGATTTTGGGAAACAATTGAAGTGTGCTGCCTCAAGCTTTCCTACAGAACAATTTCTAACAGACATTAACATCTCCAGGAAGGATATAAGAGTTGAAACTTACGGAAGTCTAGTTGATGCCTCTGATTAGTTGAATACTATCTGGAAATAACCAACAATTAGATACCTTTCAACTTTGTATCTAACGCCAGAAAAGTTCAAAGTTGGAAATCATCAAGGTCAGAGAATGACCAGTTGCAAGAAAACTAAAACTAATCCAGCAGTCACTCTGGCTTATGATACAACAAGAAAACTAATATACAATATGTGTAGTAACGTTGAGCAGAACGATATTACACAATTGCTGCAAATTGCAATAACAATCTGGAACCCTTACTGCAATATTAGATCCGGATCCTAACCACAATATTGCAGACCATAATTTAAAACTATGGCTTAGAGCAATCAGGTGAGCAGAATTAGTACTGGCTATAAATACTTGATCGTGCAGTCAGATTTTTCACAAGCTAACAAAAAAGTCGAGAAACCCGCCTGGCATTCCCGTAATCAAACTGGAAAATAAAATACAAATTCGGAAAGAACCCATCATGGGAAACATCGAAACAGGCAGTGAAATTGGCACATCAGGAGATTTTGCATACAAAACAAGCATGAAAAGGAACGAGTTCTAAGAAGGGAATGATATTAGAGCAGAGAGTGAACAAGATATAAACTTTTTCATGTTTTCTCCGATTAACCAGAGACTTTACTCTTGAAATCAGCGGCGGAGATGTCTGGAGAGACGGCCAACACCATATAGGTTCTTACGTTCGTCTCTACGAACACTGCGACTTCGCCACCGCGAATTGTCATCGGAATATGCAAAGAGACAGCTAAAGAGGCACAAATGTATTAGAACCTAACCAATACGACCTTTATAAACTTTCACCTTTCACTTAACTATTCGTTTATACTAATCGTTTCTCATTCTACACCTTTTGGGACTAACCCAAAAGCCATTGAGCCAAAAGAATGGCAATGTCACTATTACATCATTACTCCAACCCGACACACCATCACCACCAATGCTTCTTCTTCTTCTTCTTCAATCCTTCTTCTCCGGCCACTCCGTCATTGCTCGTCGTTATCGTCAGATACTAGTATGGATATGGAGCCCAAACTTCGATCACTCCAACCCTTAAAAGATGCAGACTTGTTGACAAAAATCATAGTTCAGCATTCGAATCCTAACCACTTCACGCCATTGCATGTTTTCTTTAGCTCCACGGCATTTCTCTCCCTTCTTATCCCATCAACCAAACCCTCTTCAAACATCATCAGTTTCGACAAGTTACAATTTGGTTATCGACATTCTCTCCAAAGTCCGTCAATTCGACGTAGCTTGGCAGGTCATCGTCGACATGGACCAGAAGGGTATTCAATAGAGCCTAATGTTCTTACGTACAATGTTCTGTGAATAAAACATCTAAGAGACCAAAGTTGCAGCCATAGGTGAAGTTTGAGAGGATGGTCAAATTGGAAGATCTTACATTCAACATCTTTAATTCTGAAAAATTAAAAAAAAAATAAAAGCTTTTGAGCATATACTTCTGCCCTTGAAACAAATGAAATCGCTTAACTTCATTGACATTGAAGTTCTAGTACATGGGGACCTTTCCATTGCATAATAGATAGCAAAAGAATCAGAAAAGAAATGTTCATTGTCTAAGTGGTAATCACTTCATGTCTAGAAAAATGGTTTGCTTTCAAAGTAAGCCCTATACAAGAATTTCATTTGCTTGCATGGGAAGTGATGTTATACATTCAACACCCTTTGAAGCTCCCCAGTTAAATCATCCAGCTCAATAACTTCTTTATCAGGTCTTTTGCTGGTATCTTCCTCAAGTCTTTGTTCTATTCTCATCTTGTGGAGCTCTAAGTTCAATTCAGAAATCTGCTTCTGCAGTTTAGCTCCTCCATCTGGCAACTTAGAAACTGTAGCCTGTTGGTTGTTTTGGCACATGAAAGATAAGCCGATTAAAGTCATGCTCTTCTCTTTAGACGTTGAACTTAAAGCATGTCCATTAAGTAAATAAATCGGAATATAGTTCAACAAGTCTCAAAAGGGTTAAGTTATTATGTATATTCAGATATGGGATTGAAGTTGTACCTTATTCGCAAGTATCTGGGATAACCGGTTGATTCTCTCCTTTATTTGAGATTCTGTCAGTTTACCTGTGCTCTCAGGAGAAGTGCTTTTCATATTCAGGTTTATGTCCTTTGGTTTAAAGGCATACATGGCTCTGTAAACAGAAAGCAACAACTCAGCATTTTGAAGTTACAGCATAAGAGGATTACTATTAGAAGAACATGTTTGGCAAACATACCCATCAACATGGTCTTCAGACGAATAACGCGATGAATGTCTGACAATTGTGGTTGCTTTACCCCTGATCAAAATCAGCAAGAATGCAAATAAACATGGTAGTAAACGGCAGAATTGCAATCTTATTAGTTCAAATTTTCAGTTGGCTGCTAGCAAGTTACACCTTAAAATGTGAGCCAAGAAAAATGAAAATTTTCACCTTTTCTCTTCTTCATCTTGTGGTACAACTTGAGCAGGTGCTGTCTTGGAGAAGAGTAAACTGTGATGACTTACTCCTGCTACGCCCAGAGACTCCAGAAACTTTATGTGGGCTTCCAAAGATTTATCCCTATAAGACCAATAATAACAATTAGGAAATTATGAATTAAATTTAATGAGATGGACATGGCAAGCCTGTAAAGAGACAATCAAGCAAAAATAACATCTGCAAGGAAACTATGATCCCAATCAGCAGTTTCGCAATACTGCTCAACATTAACCATCCAAGCTTATGCATTGAGTGCTGCACTCCCCACAAGGAAAGAAAAAAAGAAGCAATATTTGGTTTAAATAGCGTTTATGAGGATCAAGACTAGTGCCTTCTTATGTTCGAAGAAAATAGTGGTGAGATCACTTAAACTAGGCCCCTGGAGATTCATATTAAAGTAATAACCAAAGGTATTCCCAGTAAATCAATATATCCTGTAGTGAAGGAATAATCAAGCTAAGTACATCTCGTGCTGACTGTCATGCTCTTCATGTAATTGCTGCTGTGTAAGGGAAACATCAAACCCTTGCTTTGGGAGACTGAATAATTCACGAAGATCCTGATAAGAATGAATTTCAAGTTTATTAGTTGCCCAAAAATTTACATCTAAAGGTTAACATGATACAGAAACAATTTCATGAACCTGCTGGCTGAAATATCGAATCTGTTCTTTGTGTTCGGTTGCAGTTTTAAACAGACCTCCCTTGAATATCTGAACCATTTCAAGGATTCAGAACCATGCCATTGAACCAGTTTGGAGATGTAAAATCTCAGCATGTAATCAATGAATTGGCATGCAGGTAAAATCTTCGTTCAACCAAATATAAAGCCAACATTGAGAAAGCAAGTGAAACAGCATTAACTGATTATGTGATTTGAATAAGAGAAGACTGTTTAAAAGCATAAGATGTCAAAAAGCATAACATGTCAAATATCAGTAACACAAGCCATTTTCACTTAACATCTTGTTTCAACATGGAACAAAGAATTGCCTCAGCTTTGCCACTATATAGATAAGCAATGTGATTGTCATGTCCGAAAAACTTTAAGCAGAGGACAACACTATACCTGCTTTCTGTATATCTTCTCTTCAACAGTTCCGCATGTCATTAACCTGTAAACCAGGACATCCTTCTTTTGCCCAATACGATATGCACGATCAACACTTTGGTTATCCGTGCTGCAAATAACATGTCAGTTGAGCCACATCTCAGAAAAATTGACCTCTACAAGACCAAATTATACCCAACGGATTTTTAAGTTGCACACGTGCAGATAAGTCCAAGTAAACAGAAAGCCCTTCTTCAGGGAAAAAGAATGTGCATCTACCATGTGAAATTAAGCGGATATTAAGTTGAAGACGTGCACAACTTGTCAGCAGAAATATGCACCACCTAATCATTAGAAAAATGCAACTTATAACATCCATGATCGTTGCAAAGGGTTTGGAAGTGGCAAAAACTAAAATCACCAGCCCATAATAGTGCAAATAAACATGCTTTATCTTACGAACTTCTTGGGTTTTGATAGTCCATTAAGAGAACTGGTAATCCTGCTCCTAACAAGATCAATTTCCATAGTTTTCATTTTGGACTTCCTCAAAACACTTGATCTCAAAACATAGTTCTCTGGTATATGTTTTCTATCCCAAGCATTGGAAAAGCTGAAATAAGCACCTTGGATTCCATGCAGGATCAACCACGATAACACGGTCTGCTTTTGTAAGTGTAAGTCCAAGACCACCAACTTGAGATGTCAGAAGAAATATACTAGCCCCAGCACCTTCTTGAAATTCCTGAATGTAGAATTGAGAATTGTAGAAGAATTCTCAAAAGTTTTATTAGAGTTTTAGAAATGAGAAGTTCAATCACACTTACATTCACAATCTTCACTCTATCAATAGCTTTAGTAGTACCATCAATACGCAAGAACTCATAACCATTGGATAAAATCGATTCCTGTCACAAAAAAAAAAGGGGGAGCTATAATCACACACACTCCTTCAAAAGCCTAACTACTACAAACTCCATACTTATAAATAGAAGCATGGTTCTTAAATCCTTCAGTTTTACAAATGAGCTACTAAAAAAAAACAACTAAATTTCTGAAAAAGACAGACAAAGTGTATTGCCTCCGATTGAAGTTCTTTCTACCATCAGCATTTCAGTAGCCAAAGGACTACAAGAAGTTGCTGGGTGCAAGTAGCACTAGAACTACAAATTGATGTGTAGAAATACTTATGATAATCAACAGTAAAGATTCTTAAATGGTTTGAAGGGCATGAAATACAAATGGATGATTCAGATACAAAATACTGGAGTAATTACTTTACCATTTCCAGTCCAATAACACAGATAACAAACTAAACTATAGAGAAAATTCGAACTAGTTAGTACAAATGACTAAAGAGATAATATCAGTAAAATGGGGCAGTCAAACAAAATTATGTCCAGCACTATACCAGATTAACTGCCAATATCTATAGAGGAATTCAAGTAAAAACGTGGAAATGCAACCAAACCATACTGAAAAAACAGCACAATAAAAAAAAGTGCAGATTTGAGAAACCTGAATGAGATTTAACATCTTGCGAGTTTGGGAAAATATGAGTACATTGTGCCCCTGTGGAATTAAATTATCCTGCAGAAGAGCAACATAAGCATTAATTTAAGAAAGCAAGCATTATTATAAAAAAGCATCAACTATGAGTGTGCAACATATCTCACCAATAATGATAATATAAAAGAAATCTTGCATGAGATATAATCGTGTTTCTCTTGAAAGTCAGTTCTTTCAGCAACATCAGCCACATGCATTGCCAATTTTTCTGCTATTCCAACATCTTCTGGATTTAACAAGGTTTCCATCCCTTCAAGCACATCCTCAGCCGCTCTCTTTGTCAAAAGAAGGGGGTGATCACATATTTTCTTCAGAATCTGATCCAAGGCAGGTGGTAATTGGTTATGTTAGTGAATTCTGTCATCAACATTAAGAGCAACGAAGATGCATGGCAAGATTTGAACGATACATAGAAGGATACTAATAAGTGCAGGAAATTAAACAATGACACTTAGAATAATTAACTATGAGCTCGGCAAATGACATGTAAAGTGCAGCATCTGGAAAAAGAAATTTATTGAATCAGACAGATAGCCACATCAACCAGAGTGTGAATAGCTGTAACTCCTACACAGTAGTTTTGCACAATCTCACAAGTAGGTTATATGTCGCTTGACACTTAAATCCATATACAAGCAGTCCCTCCCCCTGACCCACAACTCAAGTAGGTTATATGTCACTTGACACTTAAATCCATATACGAGCAGTCCCTCCCCCTGCCCCACAACTAGGCCAATCATTATTAATTCTTGGAAGTTAGTCAACCCATACGGTAAAATATGTAGCTATACAAGAAGTTGATGGCCAGAGACAAAATGAGCTCGAGCTTCTTACATAAAAGAAAACTGAAAAAGAAGGAAAACATTAAAAAATCCAGAATCTAGAAATATATAACCTACAATCGTTAGGCAAAAACTATTAGCATATGTTAAAGAGAAACTTAATTCTACCTATTAACTTATATCTTCCTACTTCCAGAATTTCAAACCAGTAAAGCAGTATATAGTTTGACATCCATGCTTAGCATATTGAAAAATAATATCATTCTTTATTCTTAAACTGAAAAAAAAAAAGATTCATTCATCTGCATTTTCCATCAATCAACATCATTAACAAAAAGGATTAAGAGCACTCAATCAATGACCCAAAATTAAAAGGATTTGTTGATTTAGCATCTGATAGGATAAAATTCCAAGATCTCCCTTTAATGTCTAGCAAAATGAACTAAATAATAATAGGCAAAAGTATAAAGCACCGTCAATGCAGCAAGTGGTGAGCCATCAAAAGCAGAAAGAACCAGCTCACTCTGCAAAAAGGCTTCATAGAGTTGTCGCTGAATAAAAAATAAGCCAAATGTAAGAACCAAAAGTACTGCATAATACAACAGGATATACCAAGACAAGCAAATATCACCTGGCAACTAGTCAGCTTTAGCCATACAATGATCTCATTCTTCTTGGAAAGCTTGATATTTGTAGCATCATCATCATCCTTAAATACTTCTGTTTTCAAGCGGCGCAAAAAGTAAGGTTGAATGCGTTCTCTTAGTTCCTGTGAGTACACAACAAAAATTGATGAATGACTTCTAGTTTATGAAGCATGCAGGTGGATTTGTCAACTGAGGGACTAGGCAAATAGCAAAATGAACAGTTCAATTTTTGTAGCTATAGAACTTCAAATCAATACATAAGACTACAATTGGAGCAAGCCTCATTCAATAGAAAGTTCTATGATACTCAAAGTTTAATAACCCTCTAAGAACATAAATTCATTCCATGTTTTGCATTTTCCTTTCCCAAGTATTCTGAGGTGTCAAGTTATTTGACATTGGCACACGTAGTAAAGTTCTAGATATACTAAAAAGAGTTTTGAGGCTAGTTTTCCCATTTCAAAACAAAGAAAAAACTGAAAGACATTGGTGCAGAAGCTACCAGAACAGGGATAGAAAGCACATCCTAGTAAATATAAAATTATTTACCTTTGCAACTTTTGAACCAATATATTTTTCTCGATCATAAGCATTCTTTTCATTTCCATGAAGTATGGGAAGCTCAATATGTTCCTTAAACCTGCAGGAGTATAAGACTTGATCTAACAGGAAGGAAAATTTCACTAAATTCAGCTGAGGCATGAAGAAGTTAATTACCACTTGTAATCGCCAAGTAGGTCTGGACAACAGAAGTTAAACAAGGCCCATAATTCCTGTTTAAGAAACATGAGTTAAAAGAATATAGAATTGCATTGTAATAAGAGTGTAAAAAATTAACAGACAAAACATGATTGTGATTGATGCTACCTTAAGATTGTTTTGAATTGGTGTTCCACTAATAATAATTCGATGGGCACTAGGTATCTCTAGCAAGCTTTTTGCCCTCTGTGTACTTGGATTCTTTATGAGATGTCCCTGGAAACATAGTTAAATAACATGAAGTGCTTGCAAAACGTTACAAATGGGAAATTACAGATATTAACAAAAAGCTGAAGTGATGATAATGCTGATCATACAAATTCAGTCAGGGCCAGCATTGGAAATCAGATTCTACTAATATTAACCTCAACTATAATCTACTCAATCCCAAACCGCAAGATATGTTCAGACAGAAAGATCTAGAAACACAGATACTGATGCTTCCATCACTTCTCTTATCAGCTTTGATTTTGACTTATTAGCATTTAGCAACATCCCTGGAAGCTGTTCACTAAATATTGATTAGTTTATTCACATCCAGGGAGAACAAAATTTCTGCAAAGATGAATTATTTGCAACATTGTTCCAAACAAATGGTTGAAATTGATCGAAGGTAATGAAACTTGATAGATTAAGTTTTGCATCAACTAAAGAAATTTTAGGAGAGAATTAAAAGCTAACAGCCAATCTTCAACAAGCTTCTTATGAAGCATTCAAAAGACAGACCAAAATTAGTGTTTTGTTAGCTGATCAGATTGTATCCCACCAACGGCATCATATTAAAACCTCCTTTTCAATATGAATACCAGGTTAATTAGAAATTTGTTAAATTTTCTTTTGATTTTGTATTGTGGTAACCAAACTTTCAAATTTCATATATATCATACTTATCTAGCACAAAATTGACAACTTCTACAAAAAAGAATCTACAATTACATGACAATTATCGTCAGAATGTTCAAGATTTTTGTTTGATCCTAACCAATCGTATACAATGAAAAGTAGGAAAACGTAATTTTCTTGCTGAATCGCCACAGATACTAGATTTTTACCTCATCGAGAATCATATAGTCCCAAGTGTTCCTACACTCAGAATCCTCATCAAAAAAATAATGATCTCCTCTTAATGATTTTGAGTTGTTCCGTACAATGTCATAAGTTGTAAGGAGAATACCTTTGTCCTACAAGGAGACAATGAGCACAAGGAAAGATCCAATATTAAGAATAGCAATGACAACCAATATTAATATAGAAGATATTTCCCTTAAATTTCTGATTCACAATAAGATGGAGAAAATAGTCATATATCTTATTTCTTATTCCCTTATAATCACTGCCTAGCAATACTATGATCGACTACACTAAGCAGCATGGTAGAATTTGATATTACATACAAGGGAATCTCAAGACAAACCTGAAGTACATATTGTAGCTCATATTGTCGAGTTTTGATAGATGTCGAAAAATATCTACATGAAAGTATAAAACCCAATCAGAATTTATTTGTTTTTACATCATTTCTTAAAAAGTGGTTGGGAAATGTCTGTATTGTGAAAATCATTCAAGCAATATATCCTACTCTCTGGTCTTCCCAGAAAGACCCACAACAGATAGTTCTTTGATCCAATGTGAGAGCAATGTTTTAGGAGCCACAACCAATACCCTTTTAATCAACCTTGAATGAAACAGTCCAGCCAGGTAGCCACAAATCTGCAAGGAGAAAATTCTTCATATAGATAACTTATGCAGGTCTCGGTACAAAAGGATGTCCACAAAGTAAGCACACATTATTACCTGCATTGTTTTTCCCAAACCCATATCATCGCCTAAGATGCCACCCTTACCTTGACAATGCAAAGACCAAAGCCACTTTAACCCTTCAAGTTGATGGGGATACAATATCTTTGCAATTGACCCAGGTAACTGGTAAGTACAGCCAAGTCCATTCAGGGTAAGGAAACCCTCATCCTCAGACACAACCTCATTTGTATAATCATCCGACACATCAATCAAATTGGAAAAATCAGATGATTCTGGGCAATTATCTCCCATTTTTTCATTCAAGGCCTTTTTCTCGCTTAAGATCATACAATCATCATCATCATCATCTTCGTCTTTCACTTTATGAGAAAAAGATTGTCCCAAATTTCCAAAACTCTCATGCACCCCTTTAGTTTCATTCTGATTAAGTTTTTGATCAACTTTCTTCATTTTCTGGGCCTCACTGACATAATCATCAGGATCAAGTTCACCCTCCAGATCGCTTTCCTTCTCTTCTTGAACATGTAATGCAGAAGATTTTCTAGACAGAAAATGTTCATCTATCCTTCTGTAATGGTCCTTACCCTCATTCAACAGAGAATTGCTCTCCTTAGCACTTTCAATGTTATCCCCAACGTCCTTATTTATGTTGGATGTAGAACCGGATAGATCAGAGTCATGAGAAAATGTTGACTCAGCGCTTGCATATTCAGCAATACCAACTATCTTCTTATGATCTCCATCTCTCGAGGACATTCCAACAGCATCAACCACACTGTTGACATTCCGTGGAACCCTTTTTTTCTCAATTGACATAAGGTCAAGCCTGGATGTGAGGTCATCAAGAATATCTCTGATTTCATTGGCACCTTGATCATGATATTTAGCAGCTGCACTTTTTGATAGCTGAGGTGAATCAAAATCAGTAATGTCAAAGAATGTTAGCTCTTTGTCCACCGCTGTACTTGTGTCAGCCTTTTCATTATCTCGAGATGAGACTTTGCAAAGCCGTCGTCGACCCTCAATCTTAACCTTTACTGGATTTGCCTCTTCTAAAATCCACGAATAACAAAAATCATTAGCATATACTTAAAGCAAGGCAACACCCACATTTCGTATTAAAAATTACAGTAAATGCAAGAGCCCTCTGCCATAAAATAAGAGAACTTGGTGCCAAAAGATCAAACTTTCCCTACATTTATTTTCCGAAATCATCACATTTTCACATTTTAAAAATAAATAAAAAAGCCCAATCGTAATTAAAAGCATAAAAGTACCAGGAGAAGAATCAAAATCCACAATTCCAGAGAACTGAGGAATATCATCAACATCACCACTATCTCCAGTTCCTACACCCGCTGCTTTGCAGAGACGACTCCGACCTTCTAATTTCACCTTTGATGGCTTAACTTCTTCCTCTGTACATCAATCGAAACAAAAACATCAAAACCAAGAAAACAAACCAGCAAACGAATTATCTCCATCAAACACAAAAACGAAAACGCAATGGAAGTAGGGAAATAAGGAGTCAAATAACACGACCGTGGGTAGAGGAGGAGGACGGGGGTGGTTTAGGAGGAGCGGAGAGGTCTTGGAGAAGACGATAGTGACGATCGTTAAGGCTCACCGGTTTCCGATTACTTCTTCTCTCGTCGGCCATTTTGAGGTGATCTTTTTGGGTCTGTTTGGTTGAACTGAAAACGAAGTCGATCTTCTTTCCCGCTCGTTGAGACTTTTTTGAACTTTCTATGGTTCGATTTGTAAGTTTGCATTGGAGTTTCTTTTCTAGCTACTCTCCTCCTTGTTAGCAGATTTTGAAAATAGCCGAACGGCGTACACGTCCCTAGCTTGGCAAAAGGCCATGTCGAGTACAGGTCCATTCAGCTACAAGCCTGGCCCAAAAATTTGTCTTCGGATTCCGGTCTAGTCCGAAATTCGATCGGACTTAAGCAATCCAAAGTTTAATAGTGAGGTTAAATATTTTTTATTTTCAAAAATTATAAACAATGATGAAATTCCACCAAAGCGCCCAAAAATTTGTCATTGTCATTAATATCTAATTAAAATTTTATTAAAGCACAGAATATAAAAGATTTAATAATACGCAATCTTATTTATGATTTTATTTAACAATTAGTTGATTACATTAGTTGTTAACTAGTTCTTTTAATTATTGGCTAATAACTGATTATATGTGTAAAATGATTTATGAGGATATAACTTTTAAAAAATTATAAAAATGTTAATATTATTTATTTTAGTATTTAGATATCTAATTCTATATAAATTAAATTTATAACTCTCATAAAAAAACATAGAATATATAATCATAATAATCATAGAATAATAATAATAATAATAATAATAATAATAATAATAATAACAATAACAATAATAAAAATAAAAAATGATGACGATGACGATAACGATAACGATACATCTAAATATAAAATATAAAAATTCAAATAAAATTTAACAACATAATTCAAATAAAACAAAAGAAATGAATATCATTATTTAAAGCAAAGATTTATAACAATTTAAGAGCAATGTCTAACTGCTATTAAACTAGAAGCAATATCATAATGAATAGTTGTCATCTATCGAGTTCTCTGTTCTTCAACTTCTTCTTGCATAAACTTAACTTTAATATCTTAAAATACATCTGTAGGTATAAATTTAGGACCTTAATCAATGAAATTAAAAGTCAGGTCGCCAGTTGTACTTCTAATATATTTTTGCAAAACAAAAGATGCACAAATTATTTTATTTTGATCCATCAATAAATACTTAGGCATTTTCTCTAATACCTTCCATCGAATCTTAAGAACACCGAAAGTCCTCTCAATACAACTTCTCAATGATAAATGAGCTCGATTAAAAACTTTTCGAGATCCTCTTAAATTTATATCACAAAACTCTGATTAATGATACTTTTTCTTTATGTAAGATGTCAAATATCATTCTCTTTCCAGAAGGCCTTTGTCAATCAAGCAATATTTACCTAAGTGTCCATATAGGAAATATAATTATTATAAATGACATCATAAAAAGTCTAGATCATAAATAACAACTCTTACAAATCTTAAAATTACTTATTGATGATTTTAGAAATTTAGTCTTAGATTAGCAATTGTATCAATAAAAATACAAGAATCATGTATTGATCCCTCACAACCCGCTAAAATATACGTAATAGTAAGTTAAAGTTAATAGCTCCAATACAATCCTAATACAAAACAATGATTATAAGATAATAAAACAATAATTTTCAATAAAAATATAATAAAGGAGGAGTAAAAACATATTGAATTACCTTAAAATGTGACATATATCTAACATCATTAGTAATTTATTGTAAGATCTCCTTAAATTCGAGATTGTTTGGTACAAGTAAATCCCTTAAAAATATATACATGGCACTCAAAAGTTCTTTAAAAATTCCACTCACAGTTTCACCTGAATGTTAAAAACACTCTTGAGTAGCTCTATTAAAAAAACTTGTACTTAGAACAAACACGAACTCTATTAAGGGAATCTTTACTTAGGACATACGCGAATAAACTGACTTTCTCCAAAGTAGACATCATATTAGAAGATCTCAAACCATAATTATTTTCTAAAACTATACATAATTAACTAAATGTATATTGATTCATTCTAAATGTATTAAAATACCGTGTTTCATTACCATTTAATAATTCATTCATCCATAGTTCTCTTGTTTGATAGAAAATCGTACATAATTCTTTGTATATGTGGTTAAAAAATACACATGAATGCTATACAAGCGACTGAATCCCAAAACTCAATCTCATTGTCCAAAAATTGTTTAATTTACAGAAGTTGCATAATTTGCATAACATTGGCATCTATACCTACAAATCTTCAAGTAAAATTATATTCTAAATAAACATAACACTAATACGTCTAAATATCAAGAAATAAATAATATAAAGCATAATAAAATTATATATCACCATCAAGATAGCATAATATAATGAAATAAGCTAACGAAGTTCATAATGTCTTAAAACATACCATATCAACATAAGTGCACAAATACTAAAGAAGGCAAACTAAAATAAACATAATAATGCATAGATAGAAATTATGTCTAATGTTTTTTATGTTTGTCATACTCATACATAAACTTTATGTATTCAACTCTCTTTGTATCATCTGGTAAATTGAAAAAAATAGCCCTTCTCTGCGAATCTTCAATCAAAAAGCAAGCAAAGTAAAATGTAGCGGTACCAGTCTCTAAACCAGGCAGAGTACATAGTTTTTTCAAAGCATTTGTAACATCATGATGTGACGCACCTGCACCAGTACTTTGTGATGCACCAATATTCAACATATTTAAAATTTTCATAATAGAAGTATTCATCTCCATTGTTGCACTATGTCTCTCTTGAATCAATTGCATCATATTTTCAAGTCTCTCATATATTGCTGCAGATCTTCCTACCTTTTTAGTGGAATCAGTTCTTGCACTCTTATTATTTTGTGAACTTTCATTCTTCAAAATCCTTTTGCATCTTCTTCTCTCACTCCCTTCATCATGTGAAGCTTGAGAGATAGCATCAGGAGTAAATGTAAAGGTCGGGATGGTTTTTCTCCACATCTCTTCCCAGTCACCGGTCACTTGATAATTGTTTAAATCACTAACCTCATCTATATTCTCATGATCATGATAACCTGACAATTGATAATAAACATTATGATTATTAGGTGGAGAAAGAACATATACTTCCTCAACTTCTCGATATTCTTATAGAGAATCAACTGACAAAATATAATTTCTCAGCAAGCCAAACACTCAAAAACATTCATATTAAAAATTACAGTAAATAAATGAGCCCTCTGCCATGAAATAAGAGAACTTGGTGCCAAAAGATCAAACTTTCCCTACATTTATTTTCCGAATTCATCACATTTCCACAATTTAAAAATAAATAAAAAAGCCCAATCGTAATTAAAAGCATAAAAGTACCAGGAGAAGAATCAAAATCCATAATTCCAGAGAACTGAGGAATATCATCAACATCACCTCTATCTCCAGTTCCTCCACCCGCAGCTTTGCAGAGACGACTCCGACCTTCTAATTTCACCTGTGATGGCTTAACTTCTTACTCTGTACATCAATCGAAACAAAAACATCAAAACACAGAAAACATACCAGCAA
>JAOTIZ010000201.1:33533298-33545924 GCA_027123425.1 Erythroxylum panamense | reverse complement strand
AAACACTGGAATAGAAATTCTTTATCTATTTCATTCTTTGAACCAAACAAAGTAATACTCATTCTTTTGTATTCCTCATCTTTTTTATTCATAGGAATAAAAAAGATGAGAAATACGGAATAACTATTCTATTCTTTGCCTATTCTATTCCGTGAACCAAAGAGGCCGTTATGGAAAAACTCTTTCGCAGCGTTTGGTTACTGTCCCCGTGCATAAGCTCTGTATGCTGTTATTTTGTAGTTCATTACTGTTACTGGAGGGAGCATCTTCTGGGTTGGTTCCAATCACAGACCCTTTTCCAGAAGGAGACATGCCTGATGTGGAGATAATTGTTGGAGATACCAGCAAGTTTGATGACACCAAGACATCAAGTGCTAAGCCTAGCCAAGAAGATAATCCAGATCTCTACAAGCCAAAGGTTACTTTTATGTGTTGTTGCAGCTTTAAAGCTTGATGGAACTTCACACAAATTCTAACATTAAAAAGATAGGCCATGGAAATGATGAAGATGACTGGCTCAAACTTTTCACCTGAAAGCACTGGCTACCAGAACTACTTTGAGGCTTTTGTTGACGACAAAATGAAGTACTCAGGAGGGCAGGCTCCAAATCCAGTTGAAGACGATCTGATGAGTCAAGTTATTCCTTATATTACCTTTCTTGTTTTGACAATTTTCATAGTACTTATAATTGCTGTACAGGGAAAGAATCTAAGCTAGACCCTGTTCTCTCCAAGTATTATAAATTGTAATTAGCAATATCTAATTCTTTTAATCATTTCCATGGCATAGTATCTGATATTACAAGTCGATGGTGTACTTATGGAGTTTAGAGTCAATATATAGCTCCTGGATCTTGAACAGAGAAACAGCAGAAGCCCAAATTAATATAATTATATTAATTAGTATAATAAAAAATTAATTATATTGCACAAATTAATATAATTTTTATATTTTATATTAATAATATCCGCAATGTAATAACTTACAAATTAGATATTTTGAGTAGATTAAGTAATAAATTCCAACTAATTAATATTGACAAATCTAATACATTCTTTTATTTTTTACCAACTGCACTTTATAATCAAGTTGGAAGTATAGGATTAGCTTCGTCTTGAAATTTCTAAATAAGCCTAAATTTAAATTAAAATTTGATCGAGTTAAGACTTAAATTCGAATAAGTTTTAAACTTAATTTTTAGATTTTAGGTTAAATTGAATTCGAACTTTGATGCAAAATCTACTCTTTTTTCTTAAATTTCAGGCTAAATTATATAATAATAATAATAATATTATTATTATTATTATTAATAAATTTGACTACTAATAACAACAAATTATATAATAATAATATATTAATTATATATGCTTAGATTAATATGAATAAATTGTAATATATAATTTCAATAATAATACATACAAATTATATAATAAGAATAATATTAATATTAATAATAATAATAAATTTGACTACTCATAACAACAAATTATATAATAATAATAATAATAATAATAATAATATTTAGACATAATAATTATAATAATAAATTTGTATAATAAATTTGTATAATTATTATTAAAAATTATGCGTAATATATTAATAATAATATATTTCAATAATAATAAATACAAATTATATAATAATAATAATATTAATTAGACATAATGATAATAATAATACAAACTATTGAATTACAAACCATTCATAATAAAAATATCATTGAATTACATCTTCCTAATCATATTAAATACTATGGGCATATTCGTCATTTGCACTATTTTCTGTCTCTGTCCCCTACAACCAAACACATTTGTCCTGGAGATGGAGACAAGATTCTCTGTTCTGTCTACCATCAACCAAACAGCTCTCTGTCCCCAATTTCTGTTCCGTTCTGATCTGTTCCGTTCTGACTCCAGCTACCAGAGTCACTAACCAAACGCAGCGAGTGTCCCCTCTATTCAATAATTGGAGTCCCATAATCGCTAGCTACTAGAATATGCATTTTTTTCATGTCTTTCTTCGTTCATATTTTGATATTCTAGTATCCTGAGCATAGAGGAATCATATCGATCCATCCCGAAAAGCTGTAAAAAAAGATTTCTGATTCTAGGATTTTGAAAAGAAATTAAAAATTTTAATTTATTAATTACTTTTCCAAGTTATTTAAAGTCAGGTCAAAAATTGAAAATTAGTTTCGGTAAGAGCAGATCAGACAAATTTTGCTAACATGGAAGTTCTGCATTGAATATCTATCAACGTAAGAAGAATCTGTCTAAATTAATGGATAAATAAATGAGGGTGGTATAGGGTGACACACGAAAACAGAAACAGATGAATTGAATAAATGGATGGATGGAAGTGAGCACATAGTGACAAACAAAAATAGAAACAGAAGAATTGATCCCATAAGAGGCATAAGTTGTCTGTTCCGTTTTTAATTGAAGGATGATGGGGAATGAGCACAGGGTAGCACACAAAAACGAGAAAGTAAGTTAGACTTTGAATATGTCTAACAGCCACCTTGTACCCTTTAAGGGATCAATTCTCCTGGTTCTATTTCTGTGTATCACCCTGTGAATGGATGGATGGATGGGAGTAGGTTCACCGAAACGATAACAGCCACCCTGTATCCCTGACTTACGTGAAACATTTAATGAATGGATGGATAAGAGTAGGCACACGAAAATGGAAACAGCCACCTATGCCCCAGATTTACGTGAAACATGGTTTGTGTCCAAAGGGTTGAAATTTGCACCAACCAAAAAAGAGTGCGAGAGAAGTATTAATTGTTCGTTTCCAAATATTACAAAAAAGAAGAAAATTATTAAATTATGAAGCCATTTTGTTGTTAAAAGAGAAAAAATGTTCTTTAAATAGATGATACTTCAATTTAAACTTTAAGACCCTCTTTTTTCATAATTTAGGGAGGCAATTTTAGCAATAATGAAAATAATAAATTAGCATCTAATTTATCTCTTAATTCAATTCTTAGTCTAATTATAGTAATAATAATAATTTTTGTGAGATGTATTAATAATTGAAGAACTAATTAATCAAAACATCATGGTCTTCAACCAATCAAATTTTGAGTTATCTAAGTCTAATCAGGTCGAACTCAGGCCTAACCTTAGTCATGAAGGTAAATGAACACCAGCTTCGCTTAAAAGTTGCAGTTATGGAAATAATCACAATATACTTCTGATGAAGGTAAGTCTATGTGAACCTGCCCATTTAAGCCAATAAATTGATTTTGGTATTCATAATTCAAGAGAACATCACAAAGTTAATGGTTTGAATGAATTTAATTTGAATACTTACCAGGGCGATGCACTAAGATTGGAGAGAGACATAGGATTAAGAATCCAGAGAACCTATTGATAGATTATGGAAATAAATCGGCACTTACAAGTTTAAATGTACATACAATGCCGTCTGGGACGACAAGATTTCAGAACATGAGACCCATCTGGGGATTGAGCTTCTTGGGTTGACGTGTACATGTACTCTTCCAGTTTATTACCGCCATGGAAGCAAGGAAAGAATGTATAAAGTTCACGCATTGGACGGTAGCAAACAGCAGCAGTAGCAGCTAAGAGTTGCCAGAAGATGCAGTGTCTAATAAATTTTTGACTGTCGGTTGTTCTCTGTTTTCTGTTCCAAGTATCAAAAAGTCGCAAGTTTGGTAAAGGAAGACCAAGGCTCCAGGCTGCCTATAAATTTCAGCTTCAAGTAACATGTTTCGCCAAATGTCCAAGATTCTAGAGCGGGATCACAACAAGTTATGAAGAGATCGCGGAAGCAACGCTGGGCACAGGATCACTGTCTGCTGTAACAGAAGTTTGCCTCCGGCATTTTCGTTGTTCCTGAGCCTTTCTTCTGTTGGATTCAAGGATAATTAGGAGGGCTGTAATGTCAGCAGGGCTCACACCACCAACTCTACTTGCCTGACCAATTGTTTGTGGCCTAACCTGGAAGCCACAGAGTTGATAGAATCTGTTACATATGTTCAATAGATAACATATAAAAGACAGTTTTGAATAATCAATCTGCTCGATCCTCATTTGCAAGCAATCAAAAGGATTTCAGCATAATATGCACTCTTTCCAATTATATGAAGAGAAATTCTCATCCAAGTATCTCGAAACAAGATTTTAAAGTTAATATACCATATAATTCAATTGAAGATAAGTGAAAGGAAGTGGACAAGGTTCATATATAACATACATTCAACTGAATATAGCAGATTTTTTCCCAGTAGTGTTACGACCTAAGTGCATAAGAACATGCATAAAAGATATGACAATCATTGCCATCTGAGCTCGAGCATAATCAGCAGGGCACAGCAACCTCAGAGATGATATATAGATACATTATAGTGATATGATTTAAATTCAAACATGATACAACATTCAGGGAGAGAAATTAACTTGCTTTCCGACCAGAAGCACATTTTAAAAGCACTAAACAGTGAAAGAACATCAGTATATCTTTTGAAAACGTGTGAGATTTGAAGATAAAATAGAGCATTTTTTAAGTGGGACAGAAAACATCACTTCTACAAACCTTGGAGAGCTTCTCACGAGCTTCAAGCGACAAAGTTGCCATTGCAAAGTAATCCAGGTCATCTGGAAGTAGTCTATTTTGTTGATGGGCCATCTACAAGTAGAGAAAGCATACATTTGATGAGCCAATTTTGGCATCAACTAATTCTGTTTTTTCTTTGTATCAAATCTATTATGCAAACATTTTCTAGGAAAAAGGAAAAATCAGTTAAATAATATAGGATGTCTCATCTTACTACGTAACTCCTAAGTTTATTTAGATCAATCATAAATTAATTTGAGAGCCCAAACATACACACAAGAAACATATACACTTCATGTAAAAGGCAACTCATTTAATATGAAAAGAAGCAGAATAAAATATCTCAACAATGGGGGCTGAGCATTGCTGGGAATGGGATGAAGTGTTATTCCTCCATTTCACTTATTGGTACAAAACATTGTTAACCACTTCACCAAACTTGACCATAATCGATAACCCTGGATCCCTAAAAAAATTCCAAACATAGGCGAATAAACCTTTTCAAAGGAAGTTGAATAACACCTGTTGTAGTTGGATTTGCTGGCGTGTGATGAAGCCTTCATACTTGACATCGATCTCCACACAGTCTTTCTCCACTTTAGACAAGACTTCATCACCAAAACCATGCTTATCAAGAACCTCGTATCCCACATGTGGTTTCTTTAGAAGACTCTCCAATGTTGAAGAGTCCCTAACAGGCTGTCCAGATAGACGAGTAACATCAGCAGCCAATTCTCCTCCTGAAAGAAATATAAAAGTTAGATATAAATCGACTCCAAAATCAAGAGAAATTCTCTCTGCGTATGATTTAATCTCAAATTCAAACACAATGTATGTGTAGCACCAAATCTTTTTTATGTTCCTGACAAGGCATATCTCCTTTCTTCTCTCTCTTCCTCTTTCTCTCTCAACCAACTACAAATCACTGTTAACCTTTTGCCACAATTCAATCATTAATGCAATTGCACAATGCAAAAAAGCAAGGGCAACAGAATTTGATATGCATCGAGATTAAAGTTCAAATATGCTTTCTGATTATGCTTTCACTATTTCTTTCACAAGAGAAATGCACCCATCAATTATGTGTTGCTCTTTTCCTTTGACAAAACAGTTTGATCATGACTGGACAATTTAGAAGAGAAAATAAATAGACCAGGTCTTCGAGTTTGAGTTTAGGTTATCATTTGCATCCATTCTAGAGAAGAGTTAACTAGCAAATGGTAAAAATTACTTTATCTGCAAATAAGCTGATTATCAACGTATATGGCTATGTAATCCTCATAAGTATTGACAGGTATTTCACGTCCTAGCTTTGCTATGACAATACAAACCTGAAATCCTGACAGCTTTCAAACGCTTTTTTTCCTCAGAAATTCGAGCTTGCTTATCCTGGTACAGAGTCCAGCGTCTATCATCTATCAACCCAATTTCACGGCCCAAAGGTGTGAGACGGCTATCAGCATTATCAGAACGAAGCAGAAGACGATGTTCTGAGCGGCTAAGGGAAAGGAAGAGGAAATAAATTTGGTCAAATTTTTAAGCAGAATAAGAAAACGGATAAAAGACACAGACCTTCCTGTTGTTTGGCTTATTCCTGAATCACTACGGTTTGATACTCTTTAAAAAAAAAGTTCTCATAGTTCGTTAAATAGTCCACACATACCCCTTCTGTTAGTTTTTTCCTTCAAAATTTTGACCGAAGTAACATGTGGCATTTAAAAAAGTATGTGGACCTTCTTTCAGAATATTAAACTATAAGGAGTTTTTCTTAAGAATGAGCCAGACCACAGGGGAAGTATGTGTTTTTATACCTTAAAAAATCAACAATTTGAGGAAATAACATTACAACAATGGGTTATATGCATCTAAGAAAATACCTTGTCAACATGCGATAAGGCTCACGAAGATCCTTAGTGATCAAATCATCAATCAATGTTCCGATATAACTGCTTTCTCTCTCAAGGATAATCAGAGGTTTACCATCTGAATGCCTTGCAGCATTTATACCAGAAATAATTCCCTAAAAATGTAAAATATGAAATGAGACTTACACAGAGGAACACCATAATCACCTCAAAGTACAAAAGATTACTTTTGTATCATGTGAGGTCCCATTTTTGCTTTTCCTCTCTAAAAAATTTTAGGAGACGAATAACCTGTGCAGCAGCCTCTTCATAGCCTGTTGTCCCATTTATCTGACCAGAGAAGAAGAGTCCTTCGACCTTTTTAGTCATGAGAGACCTAAAGCACTGGTAAGCAGGCAGGAAATCATACTCCACAGCATATGCAGGTCTTAGCATTGAACAATTTTCAAGTCCAGGTAAAGTTCTCAGTAGTGGTAACTGTAGCCTTTCTGGTAAGCCGGTAGAGAACCCCTGCAAGTCAAGCCAATAAATAACTGGAAATACAGCACATTTTAAAATAATGCAGAGCATAAGGAAAAGCATATAATATAGTATTAAAATAAGACGCTGATAGTTCATGTTAAAAACAATTGGTCATCAGAAAATAATGGCGATTAAAAGAAGCACATTTTCATGACAAATCAAAGGAAAACTCAGTTTCCTATTAAGCATGTTAGACTAAAACAAAAATAAGGAGCAAACATAGTGCAGAAGCCCCTTCTAGTTTATATCAGCAAAGGGATTTCTTGCAACCAAATATCCAAAATTTTCAAGACTTCAAGCTGCACCAAAACAATGTTCCTGTAGCTTTATACATGTCCAGATGTCACCATGTGAAGTTCCAGGAAATTTCAGTACACAACATGGGAGATAATTGGACCCATTTTGTCAAATTCCTACTCATAATCAACTGGAGCAAAGATCATAGTCACTGGCCATGGACCCAAACTTAGTCACATAAGTGTAGTACTGGTTATTAAGGGAACATACGTTAATAGCATGAAGTTAGATAGTTTGTATGTATTTGGGAAATTAAAAGATGAGAAACATTAAAATTGTTGTAAAACACGGTGCCACCTTGGCTCTCCAAGCCAATTATGTTCCAAGATATTTATGCATTTGTAAATTGAACTAAGAAAAATATCAATTGTCCCACAATCATTCATGAAGCAGCTGGGATTGCAGTTAATAACATGCAGATTTCAACGAGTTCGACTGCTTATATTGGTGCGGGTGGTCACTTCAGTCTCATTTTCAGAATCAGGATATCCAAGCCTCTAATTCATTAAGTTGATAACCCTATCAAAAGGAGTAGCTAACTTTATGCATATAAGATGTTACCAAATTGATGTGATTTCTTTGCTTGAGTTTCCCTAAATTGAATTCTTTAAGAGGAGGATTCACCTGTCTTGTTTTCTTACTAGTTTCTTTTTTAGCATAATAGGAAAAAAGAATTAAGATATGAACCTGCACATACAGCTCAGGCACATTTCGACCCTCTGGTTCAAGAAAAATTTGATGGGATTCTTTATCCTGAAATCTGACAATCTGAAAAGAAAAAAAAATAAAATAAGTACACATGTTGAGCGCTTGTCAACAAAAATCAAAAGGTAAAATAGGTACAATAATTTTATTGACATGAATGTGGTATCTAGTTATGACACATTGAATTGGGAGAGAAAGCACCAAACTGACTATATACATCTCTCACTTGGACAAGAAACTTAGATCGAATACTTAAGAAGAACAAACAACTTTCATGAAAACAGACAAGAACAAATGTGCACCTTGTCTTCAATTGACGGGCAGTACCTTGGCCCCTTTGCTTCCACCCATCCTCCATAAGTGGGTGTTTCATGCAAGTTATCCTTAATAAGTTGATGAGTGATTTTTGTCGTGCGTGTTAAATAGCAACACATCTGTTCCCTTTCTATGTGCGCATCAGCATCAAAACTAAACCAGTTAACCTATCAACCATAGACCCCATTATGAAGCAGATGCAAACACTCAAAAACCATAAACAAATGTACCTCATTCTCATTTCATTAGTCTAGCTGATGAACGATGAATTTTAGCCTAGACAACACTCTTCAATCTCTACATTAATCAGTTTACAGATTTAACAAAGCTACTTGGCATTTGTAGCCAATCAACTAACACCTTTCTCAATGTTACAGCACAAATGTAATTGATGAGCACTAACATTATGTATTGTTCAAATTGCCCTGGCCTAGTAATGAACATTACAAGAAAGGTGAATATCCTAGCAACGGGAATAGTACGCTTTGGGGTTATGCTTGTCATAAAAGTAGATTGTGAAGCACCATTGGACATCTGGAATTATTTAGAACTAATCTGCTGAACCTACATATGAGATTAAATGGAAGGACCTCTTCATCTCCATGCTGGGGTTCCAAAACTGTGAAATCTACAGTCCGAATATCCACGCGTGCTGGGGTTCCAGTTTTTAACCGGTCAGTTTCAAATCCAAGACGTTGCAAATTCTCTGTGAGTCCCTGCGAAGCTGACTCGCCAGCTCTTCCTGCAGGCATCGAAGTTCTACCAACCCAAATCTTACCACTCATAAAAGTGCCAGTTGTGAGAATGACTGAAGGAGCGTAGAAGTTCATGCCGAAAAAGGTAGAGACACCTTCCACATTGTCATTTTTCCCTAATAGTATATCTGTTACCATTGCCTCTCTCATGGAAAGATTTGGAGTACTGTAATCAAAGCAAAACACACAGAGAAGTCAGACAGGTGCAGGGGCATTCAAGAAAGCAGTTATTTGGGAGTAAAGAAACAAAGCCAGTAAAATGCTAAATACTGATTAAACTGGACATAGTGATTGCCTTTCGATAGATAAAAGAAAATTTTAAAAGCTTTCCACTATAGACATTATGTAAAAGAAGAATAAAACAAAGTTTTTGGAAGAACAGTTTGACAGCAAAAGAAAATTCAAATGTTATGATACATAAACAAGTAATCCCAGCGAAAAGGCACCATAAATAAGAGATTATCACTTGCATCTTCCTTCCAAAGCACAAAAGAGTCTCATAATTCTTCAATGTGTACCAAACACACAATAAAGCAAACATAATCTTAGATACATTGCCCTATTTTTTGCCTACTAGATTGTACTTCCTCAAATCAAAATGAAATCAAATGAAAATACAAATCATTACTGCTATGTGTTCTTCGTTCTCAAACAAATAACCAGAGAGAAAAGTATCAAAAACTTTTATTTCTGTCCTTTGCTCAATAAGCATTCAAAATGTAAAATTACGAAAAATTTTCAGTTGTCACGAGATCAAGTATAATCCTATTAATTCTCATTTAGACATGAGAAACAATTTTTCGTACCAAAAAAAACTATTATGTGAGCAAACCCCAAAACTGAGTAGCCAAGGCCCAAAGTAGCATCACTATGGTGGGCATGTGATTCTGGTGTGGTAGCATCACTAGACCTTATCTTAGTTAATTCACATGCAAAGAGAAAGAGTGAATAACTTGCCTCTCCACTATTTTCTTCATCTGCATCGCATATTCCCTTTTGTCAGTTTGTGCACGTAGAGCTCGGACAGCAGGACCTCTTGAGCTGTTGAGTACGCGCTTCTGTAGATAGCACCTAAAGCATGAAGAAAAATGACAATTATTTTTAAATTTTGACGTAAACAAGTTACCAAATATGATGTCCACTACATATAAGCACCTTTTCGACACCAATACTTTTCATTTCATTTATCAAGAAATATCAACAGGTTTCAGTTGGAAAATGCACTTCTGGTTCCTTTTTGGTAATCATGTCTGACAAGCTTTCCTATGTTTCAGAGAAATTGAGAAAATCTAATACAAATCAATAAAAAGCAAGTACAAGCAAGGTTTGCACTTGCTAGTAAATCAACAGATAAGTAACTTTCAATAGCATAGTGCGGTATTGAATGTTACCTGTCAGCAACCTTCCCAATTTCACCACCCAGTGCATCCACTTCATGAACTAATTGTGACTTTGCAGGTCCACCAACTGCTGGATTGCAAGGCTGCACGAAACTATTGGTCAGGATATTACTCTTTCTTCAGGAGCGTGAGTGGTTTCAGAGATCCTCAAACAACTTCTAGGATTTGGTTGAAAAGCATTTGGGTATTTAAATGGTTGAAAACATGGATATCAGTTCTCTTCATCGAACAAATTCAAGTAAACTCATATAAAGGATTCATGAAACAGTGGCTATCACCATTTAACCATTCCTCATCTAAATGTTAAATAAATCGTTCAAGAGGATAACCTGCCATGCTATTCTATCGATATTCAATGAGAGAAGAAGCGTTTTTGCCCCCAAACGAGCAGAAGCAAGAGCTGCTTCACAACCTGCGTGTCCACCTCCAACCACAATGACATCATATCTTTCATCATTAGCTCCACCATGACTACTCCAATCTGTATTTTTTTTTTTTAATTGGGAAAGTAAGTTAACAGAAGTATCAAATATCATGTCCGAATACGATTAACCCGTACAAGAGCACCAACAACTGATTCAAGATTTCAATACAAGCTTCAAATTTTACGTGACATGCAAAGAATTCAGCTTTTTTACTAAATAGTCATCAGAAGTGAGAATTGGTACTAACATATAAACAAGAATATAGAGAAGAGAAAGTTAATAGCGGAAACCTGGAGAGCTGGTGGCGGTGGCGGGAACGGAAAAAGCGCGGGAGACTCCAAACACCGCAAGCCTCCGTCGAGGACAGCGACGGAACGGAAGAGCGTGAGACTTGTGGAGGAGAGGTAAAGAGAAGGAGACGTGTAAACGTGAAACGCGAGAGAGATGGAGAGATATTGTGGAGGCCGTTGCCATGTGTAAGTAAATGCACATACACGCACACGAACAGTGTAGTTACTACTGCTGGATTTGAAGAAGAAAAACGAGGAGGAGGAGTGAGGAGGAGTGAGGAGGACATGGAAGGAGAGGAAGAGACAGGGGGATGAGCAATGTTGTCCAATTGTTTGCTGTCTTATCAGTGTACCTGCGAAGTTGAGTCCTCGAGACAAATGGGTCGGGTCGCAACTGGACTCAATGATCTAGTCAGACCCAAAACCCAATTACTCTTTTTTAATTTTTAATTAAAATAATGTTATTTTATTATCATAAACAAAAAGATCATATCATTATATAATTTTAGTCTAATTCGACCCGATCGAACTTCGAGTCTCTCAAGCAACGATATATTAAATATAATTAATTAAATGTAATTAATTAAATTTTAATATATTCTAAATATAATACATTAAATTTTAATATAGTAATAATATATTAAATTTTGATTTAAAATAAAAACTAAATTTTTAGCAAAACATTTTATTTTAGGGGAAGCAAAACAATATAATTGATTACATATAATAAATTAGAATTTATTAAAATTAAATAGAATATATTAAATTTTCGTATAAAATTTAACTATTTTTCTTTTGTCCTTTTTGAGAAAAGTAATATAATTAATTAAACTATATTAAAAATTGATGTAAAATTTTTTATTTTTCTTTTTGTAAAATAATATAATTAACTGAATATAAAATATTAATCAAATATAATTAATTAAAATATATTTCTTAAAATTTTTAACAAATCAACTAATAATGATAATTATTCTTTCATCCTAATCAACCGTTATTATTATCATTATCTTATATGCACTAACCGCACCTAAGCTTTTTTGTCACTTTCTTTCACTATAAATGAGAATAATGACTAAAATATCAATCTCTCAAACACAAGGTATTGTTAGATGTCACGATTCTAGGGCGCTAATTTTCGGGCTAAACCTCGAGTTAGCCCCTCGCACCCAAACTCCATTCGGGTCACCAGACTCTAAGTCTTTTGTCATTCCTAATCATAGTTATCTTTAACAATATCTTACAAGAACTCCTCATTTGACTTTTGTGAATGTGTAATTAAATTCAATCAAGTTCATCAGTAGAATTTCTTACATTAGCAATTAAATTCAATCAAGTTGGTTAGTGTTATAAAACCGAAACTAAAATTTAAGAATCTTTGGGAGAGGATAATTCTTCTTATCAACAAATTGGTGTATCTTACATCAAATGAACCCTTCTATTTATAGTACATTTCAAACACCTAAC
>JAOTIZ010000201.1:33473309-33484744 GCA_027123425.1 Erythroxylum panamense | reverse complement strand
GTAATGATGGAAGGTAATTATACATTATCCTTAACCAGGTTCTATCTTAGTAAAGTTGTTATTTCACACTATCCGGTTGTTGAGGAGTGTTGTTAGACGCCAACCTTGATTAGTAATTAATTAGATTAATTACTACCGGCTTAGTGATGAATCTATGTGGTCACACACTTACGAGTGTAATATTTTCCGTTTATGATTATTTAATTTATTATAAGATAATTTATTAAATAATCTATATGGCATATTATTATAATTTTTGCTAACACAAAAAATATAGTTAATATTGAAAATTATCTTGTACAAAATAAATGAATAAAATAAAATAGTTTTATTTTATTCCATTTTAGAAATAATAAAATAAAATAGTTTTATTTTATTTCATTTTATAAATAATAATATTTATTTATCTTTTGAAAAAAAAAAAGAAAGATAAAGGGAGTTGGCGTTTTGGACTTGTTGATTGTGTTTTTGGATTGAACATTTAAAACCAATTCAAAACGAAACATTGTAGTGGTGAATAGTTGTTTCTTATTTTTGGAAAACAAAGAAACGTTAACAACTGCTTCAACGTTAACAACTTATTGAAGAGAGGAAACGTTATACTCTTCAAAATGAGTTTCGTTTTTCTTTGTACGTATATATATCTTACAAAGACAAGGTTTAAAGATAAGTTGATAAGAAAACGAAAAAAAACCGTTGTACTCCTTTTTCCTTTTAGTTTTGACAAAACCAAAAAGAACAAAAACAAGACATATTCTTTCTTCTTCTTTTTCGGTACTGGAAAAGAAAATTAAGAGAATAAAGAGAAAATTGTTTTTCTCTATTATTGAAGAAAGAGTTCTTCAAATTTATTCTAGCCATATTAAGTGTTAAAAGCGGGACATATTTTTCAGTGTGGAGCATATAGAGACTTCGTGATTTCGAAGTTCAATATCAGTTTATCCTCACGATTTCCAGGTATTTTATTTTACCTATTCTTATTATTAGTATGTTGTTAGACGCAATAGATAGCATATGATTGCAATTTTTAATTTCCGCTGCGTATTGTGATCCTTCAACAACGACGGGCTGATTCACATAAACATCAACACAAATTCACAGCTACACTAACAACACATTTACCAACCAAAATATACGCAGTCCATAAGGAAATCAATTAATAATCGTTGCTGTCTAAACAAAAACCCTTGACCACACCTCTGAAAAATTACAGCAACGTTATCTTTAAGAAGATCTGGAAAAATCAAAAACTCACGCCCACTGCTTCGTTTCTTATCTAACACTCACTGCTCCGTTTCTTGCACAACTCCCACGGTATTTTTCAACCCACGAAAGCATGCACTTTTAGCTGTGTTTTTCAATAATAATTAACAAACACTCTCAGCATTATGAAACAGCTACATGAGATTTACTTTAACGTCCACTACATCGTTACTACACTTCAATTAATGCAACATCCACACAAACAAACTTCCAGTCTTACCTCTAATTAATGCCCACTGCCACTTTTATTTCAAGACGCTCAAATTTCCTTTAACACCCATAGAACATTTAATTGCAAAACTTCGAAAAACAACATAAGCTACTTTTTCAACACCTAGTACACCACTGTAACTGCTCTTCATCATAGCTTCCAATTAGACATGCACATGACCACAATATTTTATTCAATCAACTAACACACGCAACCCCACTCTATGCCATTCTCAACTAAGATAGATTTCTGCAGTATTTGTTCAATAATCAGTTAACACATGCTATCCCTTTTTTGGCATAAAAGATCCACATTAGAGATAGATTTGCAGTAGATAGGAGATGTGGATAATTACACACCTTGGAGATAGACTTCTACCAGTTATTAGGAGATATGCAGAAATCCTTGATACACTAAAAATCCCACTTCAACCAAATAACCACAACTTTAATTCCATCACACAACTACCTCATCTTTTTAATTTCATCAATCCACAAAATCCGCAAATTCAATTTACCAACATATTATATATCCAATTAAAATGCCAAAATTAAATAAAAGACATATACCATATATATATCTTAACAAAGCTGACTTGGGTTATCATATTAGTGACATTTGATTAGTTCACATTTGTAATTGATACTATGTATATGTTATTGTTACTTTTTAACTGAATTCTATAATAAGGGTTTTTTTTTCTTAATTTGAAAATTAGAGAGAGTTTTTTTCCCATAAATTTAAAGATTAGGAGGTTTGTCTAAAATTTCTTATTTCAAGAGAGGTCAATCTACTACAACAAAAAGAACATTTGACAACGAAAAATCATAGTTAAAAGTCCAAAAATTGTTGCTAATATTCATTAGCGACAATTTATATTCGTCATCGAAAACGTTGCCAAATTCTCCTGGCTAAAAACAATAGGCGTAGTTTTTTTCTATTCATCGTTAATAGTTTTTGTCTACACTTTATTTTCATAGCTAAAAAATTTTAGCGGCATTTTAAGAAATCACCAATCCCTTTTGCCTACACTTAGTTTTCGTAGGTAAAAACTATTAGCTACGTATTTGGAAACGTAACCAAAAGCAAAAAGTTTTAGCTACGTTTTTTGAAAACGTAGCAAATGGTTTTAGTTATGTTTTGTAAAATGTAGTCAAATTTTTATTTACATTTTAATGAAATGTTATAGCATGTTGAATTGTAATTATTTGTAAGATTTTTAATCCATGTTATTGTATATAATATTTAGATTTTTTGTTGTTACTTTATTATAAAAATTACAAAATAATTGATAATTTAAAGCATTGTATATAAAAAATAAAATATCACTAAATTTTTTTTGTGTATAAGATTTTAATTATATATTATATAATTAAAATACAAAATGCAAATCACTCATCCCTGTTGCTTCTTCTTCAAATTTGTAATCCGAGAAAAAGTATTAAATTTAAAATATAATAAAAATAGGAATTAAGAGAAAAAAGTATAAGAGATTTAATTAATACCATTCATTTTTATCTTCACTGTTTTTATAATCCAGGCCAAGTAATTTTTTAAGGTATTGTTCATGTTTGCCCAACTTTTTTTTTCAGTATGTGATAATTTAACCTTAAACGCCTTGTTTTCCTTTTCAAGACATAGATCGTATGTTGATCTTGATAAGGATGAAACACTTGGCTTAGGGTTAAGCTTAAGACCTTTGATATACCAGATCGTATGTTAAGCATGGTATTACAAATGTCTTCTATATATATTTACCTCATTCCCTAGGACATCGATTTTTGTAATAACTGTTCAATCTTATTCTAAAATTAAAAAAAATCAATATTCAATGCAAGTATTACTAATTAGTACTATATAAATACATAAACTTAAAATTTAAACAAAACTTTATACTTACATAATTATTTTGTACTTCTTCTAACATCCACCTTTGACCTTACTTAAAGTAAGTGAGTTTGTATAATGTAATTCTGTCACACTCTTGTCCATATAGTTCATTCTCATGCTATTTTATCCAAAAAAAAATACAATGAACAATAAATAATATAGTGTTTATTGATATAATTAAAACTTTTGTAGAAAATTTTCCTACGAAATTTTTCATGCTATTGTAAGGAAATTTCCTACGAAAATTTTACCATTGGTGTCTATTTTTGCGACAACTTTCACCATTTTGTCACTAAATTTTGTTGGCAAAGTTTGGCGGAAAAATTTCCTCCTCTTTTAACGACATTTTTTTGGAGCTGTTATATATGGATTGTTCAGTGGTTATTGTCAATGATTCATAGCAAATGCTGTTCAACAAACTCCCGAAATTATAGTTGATAAAGCTGCACATATAGGGGAGTGTTTTTATCTCAAGTGGTTATTTCATTTATGTTATTTTTGTTTCAATCACTTGAGACTATATTCATATTCATTGTCTTTTGTTGTTACAAAAATTCACTGATAAGGGTTAACACAAGATGATCATGTTATTGAGAGTGAAATATTTTTACAGACCGTGAGTACGAGTGGGTAGTGTCAAGAGTTGAGTGGTGTCACCTCAATAAAGCTTTAAATAAAACTATTATATTACAATGAAAGTTTATTAAGCTGAATGAAGGCTCCACAATCGTAAGCCAGATGCACCGAACTATGTTAATAAATTTTGGTTGATGATTTATTTGTTACTTATTTAATTTTTCTGCTTGCGTTTTAATTCTAGAAAATTAACAATTGTTAACACAATTGTTTTGTGTTAAGCAAAAACTGCGGCAGAACAAATACATTAGGAAACCATACCCATGGAGTGTTTCACTACTTTTAATTTTTTTTCGCTCTTGACGACATTTTAACACAATTATCACAACTCAATCAAATTCTGGAGTATGTTCATACATGTACAGGAGCAGGTTCTATCTTGCAGAACTGGGGCAAGAGAGGAGTGCACGGTGAGTTACTGCAGTAGAGTCTAAAACAGACGTGCTTCGCAATCAATAGAAAGGATAGGTTAGGAAGCAAAGCATTAAAAGTTTACAATTGCAGACGTCCATACAGAGAGCGAAATGACATAAAATTTCTGCGAAATTTCGATATAAAAAGTAATCGACTACATTTTCATTAAACTTTGAATAATAACAATAAATGATCTTCAAAGCATTAAAAGTTTAAAATTGCAGAAGTCTATAAAGAAAGCGAAATAACATAAAACTTCTGCGAAATGTCAATATAAAAAGTAGTGGACTACTTTTTCATTAAACTTTGAATAATAACAATAAATATAGAGGCCACTTGAAAACATATCTATAAATATTCCTACGAAGAACTATGAAGTAATATTTAGGGTCAAAGGACTGAAACTTCTTTTTCAGTTTTATTCTTTCTAAAAAAGATATAAAACTCCAAGTGGATGTTTATCAACTTAATACTTCTCTTTTTATATAGCTAAGGTAACGACTGAGATCAATCAAACAGTCAAACAAGAGGGAAAAAGAGTTTGAAGACTTTTGTAAAGTAAAAGAAATTGCAAAAAATAAATTCTTCGATCCCAGATTGTATTTCTGTTGTATAAAGATACATTTATGTGGAGAAAAAAGATTTTTACCCAATCACAAATATGGAAACTTTAGGAAAGGCTCAAGAATTAGAGAAATGTTATGGGCTTTATGTACTCTATCCTAGAGAACAAAATGTAAATGCTTTTATTTAATTGAATTCAGGGTTTTTTTTCACGCAAAGAATACTATAGATTGACGATTCTATTTAACATTACAAGAAAAGTAAGAATTAGTGACGGAAAATTACCGACGAAAAATATATCGTTGCAAATTACCGACCGAAAATCCATTTCCGTTGGTAAAATTGATGGAAAAATTTTCGCTTAGTGACGGTACTATTATCCATCACTAAATATAGAGGGAAATTATCCTAGTAAACTTTGCAATGGACTTTAGTGATAGAAAATTACTGACGGAAAATATATCATTGCAAATTACCGACAGAAAATCCATTTCCGTTGGTAAAATTGAAGGAAAAATTTTCGTTTAGAGACGGTATTATTATTCGTTTCTAAATATGGAGGGAAATCATCCCGATAAATTTTGTAATGGACTTTAGCGACAGTATAAGATATCCATCGGTAAAGGATTTAGCGACGGCATAAGATATCTGTCGGTAAAAGGCGGGAATTATTGACAAAATTAAAAAATTTGAGTTTACCTACAGAAATTTCTGTCGATAAATTCTGTTGGTAAATTCTTTTTAAATTTAAACTCACCCGACATCTCCCCCTCCCCACCTACGTCTTCTTCTTCCTTCTTCCTGCGACTCATCTTCGGTTTTCTTCTCTCCGGTTTCTCTATTGTGGACTCCTTTTCTAGCTTGTCGGCGTTATCTTCTTTGGCCATTGTCATGGTATCCTACAGTAGAGGTATTTTTGCAACTATTGTCATGTGTTTTTTCGTATATTTGATGAAAGTTAATTTGGGTATTTGATTACTTTCGTTTATTTGTATATTTTGTGATTGGAAAACAAATTTAAGGTATAAATGTTAGTGATAGAAAGGACAGCATATGATTTTAATTGTGATATTGGGATAAATTTCTAATGTATGTAAGATGTTTGATAAAATGACTATTATTTGAAAAAATGATTTCAATTCTTTTTTAATATGAATTTCATAATTTCAATTCTTTTACTTAAAATATGATATAACTTACATTGATATTTTTGTAATGCATTATGCTTAGATTATTGTATAATATGATATGTTTAGATTATAGTATAATATGATATGCTTAGATTATAGTATAATATGATATGCTTAGATGTAGGTAAATTTTAAAAAACAGTTTTTAGCAAATTTACCAACGGAAAAAAATCCGTAAGTAAAATATGTTGGATATACCAATGGAAAATTTTTTCCATAGGTAATTACCGACGGAGTAATTTCCGTCAGTAAATTTAACTACGATTGTATCTCCGACGCTATTTTTCGTCAGTAAATTTCGTCGTTAAATAGACTTACCGATGGAATGAGTACAAATTATGTCGGTAATTTCTGTCGCTAAACTCTATTTTTCTTGTTGTAAACTTTTACCAAAAAAGACAATAAGCGAACAACTTAAGTGATTAAAATAAATTGGAACAAGAACGAAAACATTTAAGATATAACGAAAAAACTTCCCTATAATTTAACTCCTTCCAAGACGGAAAATGTTCACTAATTGAATAGCCTTAATCTACTGCCCAGATTGTGATGCGTTTTGACACCCATGATGGGTCAACACTTCATCATCTGGCATGAATAACTACCGATGGTAGTTATTCATAGATGAAATATATATATAGACAAAACAACGGTTTGAAGAGGTTGAACGTTTTGTGTTTTGTCCGATCGAAAACTGCTGCTTGGGAGAACTTCTGGAGAGGAGATTTCCGTGTTCTTTAATCGGTGGAAATTAACAAATCATCAAGTTAAGTATGTTTTGTTTTCCACGCATATATAAAATCGATCCTATATGTTTTATGATCTGTTCATAGATTATCTAACAATTATGACGAAGAGTTGCTTTTTTGTACCACTGTTAACCTAAATTTATGAAAAAAATTATAAAAAGGTAAAAGACATAATTATTGTAACTTAAAAATTAAAAATATATTCTTTAAATGTTCAGAAAATATTTTTTTAATTTTAAATATTTTTATAAAATGTCTTCTTTTAGATTTTGTATAAAAAATAACAAATTGAGATGTATAATATTTGCGTATTTTGATTGATAATAACTTATCTTTAAAATCATGTAATAATATTTGATTAATCTTTATTAATGACTAAAAAATTAAACAGTTAGACCATAAAATTTTGAACTAGTTAATTTTTTGTTTAATATACTATAATAACTTTTATTAGTAAGAATAAAATAAGCAATAAAAAAAGTTCTTATTTTTTCTTATTTTATTCTTTATGACTCTCGCAAAGAACAACAAGACTTTTGTATGGAACAAAAAGATATAAAATAGAGGTCTTTTTTTTGCTACTCAAACTTTGTATTTCAGTGAGATTTCTAGTTGTTGATCCATGACATGAATTTAAATTTTTATTCGAAAGACAGAAAATAGTTAAGTTTTTTTTAATTAATTCCTTAATATTAATTTTTAATTTTCATGGGTTTTGTATTATAAAATGATACAAAAAGCTAAGAGTTAGGTGTAAAAGACGAAGCTAAATTAAAGCGTCTCAGAAACAATAAAGGGAGAACCTTGGAAAAAAGTTCAAAATTTCATTAAGATTCAACAAAGAACATAAATATTTCAACAATTTAAGAATTCATGATAATTACTTTTTTTAATCTTGTTGTACTTTTTTTATTGTTATTGGATTTTTTCTTTAGTATGAACTACACCCCTAATTAGGGTTAGGGATATAACTTATATTGGATATTTTAATTATTAATTTATTATTAGTTATTGTTTGGATTGAATTTATTCTCCTTGTTCTTAATTCTTGAATTTACACCTAATCAATGGGAATTATATGAATGAATGAGAGGAGAAGTATAATACATGTATTAGGAGAATAAACACTCTAGATTTACCAACAGGGATGTCTTAGCTAATTTTAAAAACTAATAAATTAACTATTATCAGTGAATTTAATCGGGTTAATTTCACATCGATAGTTACTTAATTAGATATACATGTGTGAACTTGAGAGTAGGTACAGATATCTTAAATTAATTATTATTTCAACTTTAATAATAAATCTTGAGTGATGGTTGAAATTTCAACCTCAAAACTCCAGCATTTTCACCTTTCATAAATTTTTGTTTTATTTTATTTTATTATTTGGCTAAGATTAATAATCGTAGTAGTTAAATAATTTAATTACCTTTTATAAAATCTTTTAGCAGATTACTTTGGGAGGACATTATCATGATGGATGACTCAGATGAGAGGGGGCCAAAATAGGGCCAACGGAAGGGGGATAGAGGATTTGGGGTCGGCGAATGAATATACTTTGGAATCTTATATCAGATATTCTGTTTGCTTTCGGATCGGCAACTTGGTTTGGTTGTCTTGTCAGATATTCTGTTCACACGCTTTCTTCTCTGTTGCAATGAATATGCTTTGGAATCTTATATCAGATATTCTGTTTGCTTTCGGATCGGCAACTTGGTTTGGTTGTCGTGTCGGTCAAGAAACAAAAATCTTAAATAAGAGGAGATTAACAAAACCAAACATTATCATCCTCCTTATTACGACCAGAGTTTCATTTTGGACCGGAACAAACCTAAATTTATAAAAAAGTAAAATACATAATTTTTGTAATTTAAAAAAATTAAAAAAACCTATTCTTTAAAATTTTAAAAAATATTTTTTTGAATTTTCAACATTTTAAAATATTCCTTCTCTCCTATTTCGGTTAAAATTTGATTAATAATACCTTATCTTTGAAATCATGTTGTTCAATTTTTTTAGTTCGGTTTATTTTAATAATTTTTATTATTAAAAATTAATTGATTAATTAATTAATTGGTTGAATAAATTAACTAATTTTTATAAATTAAAATAAACTTGTTGGTTTTCATTTAAGATTTTTATTTTTAATTAAACTTTAACTTTTTCCATGGGTAAAAATAGTTTCCTTATTTTAAATTCTTTAATTTTGATCAATATTTAGGTATATCATATTTTAATAAAGATTAAACTTTTAAATCCTAAACTTTTTCATATGATATTTGCATTTTTGCTATTATTTATAATACTTGATTAATTCACACATATCTTTTGTTATTATTTTTAAAAGAAAATTTTTCAAAATATATAAATTATAAAATTTGATACCATTTATAAAATTTGGAAGTTTGAACTCAAGTTACTCGATAGACTTTGACTATGTTTGGCAAACAGCGGATTGCATTAGTTATTAGTTGATTCTATCAACGGTTAGCTAATAACTGATTATATCAGTTGATTTGACCAATGGATAATATCAGGTGTTTATTAAAGATATTTGATAAAATTAACTATTTAGTATTAGCTGTTGAAGTGTAAAATAACTTATGAGAGCGTGATTTAAAAAAATTATAAGGGCATGAATATTATATTTCTTAATATTTCGTTGAATATTCTTATAAGAATTTAAATTTAGATACTTAATTTTACAAAAATTAAGTTTATAATAATAATAATAATAATAATAATAACAATAATAATAATAATAACAATAGCAATAGCAATAACAATAATAATAACAATAACAATAACAATAACAAAAATAATAACAATAATAATAATCTAACGTTAAATTCTCTATTAATATAAATGATGTTGTCATGACTCGGTACCACATCAGGCACATGACAACTGTCGTATAACCGGGCTAAGGACACTAACGATATCTTTACTCCGACTATACGAGGCTAACTGAATTTGTTTTGGTTAAAAATTTGGGCAACACAACCGTTGTATTTAAGAAATCCAAAAATCTGCAAACAATTAAAAAAACGCTTCTATATTCACATCCAACCACAACTTCAAGACCTTAAAGTCTACTCAAGGCAATCTCAACAATAATATTAAAAGTTCATACATAAAATCATTTATAAAACACTAGACAATAAAAAGTTAACTTACAAAATCATAAAGTATAACTACATAAACACAGTTCATGAGCCGCTAGACAACAAAAGTAAAAACTAAGAAACTATCCACATGTGGTAATACCCTGAAAATGTCAAAAGACTCCATGATCCACTCAGAGCTTCAAACTCACTAAATTAACCTGCATAGTTGGAAAGCGAAGGGGGGTGAGTACACTAGATACTCAATGAGCAGGAAAAACATATAACACAAATAGAATTCGATCATATCAAGACGATGTGAATATATATGACATAAAAACACATAAGCCTAGCTTATGTCTTATCATATACTTAGTTAGGAACCACATAGGCGTAACCTATTAATCACCCATCCGGTGGACATAGGTTCTAATTCTAGTATACAAATGCATAAAAACATCAGATGTATAAATCAAATCGCGTCAAAAAACAAATATCATAATAAGCCAAATAATAATGTGTGACACCACTAGCTGGCCAAACTAATGTGCACACCCACCGATTTTCGATGTTGGCTCGACTTTTATCCGTTATGAGTCTAAATTACAGTCGACAAGAGCATCATGACCCTAGGTGATGACCTTGTCAGTGTCCAGACCCTAGGTGTGGAATCACCCGCAAGTCCCATAGAAAGATGTCGATACGGCGACTCAATTTTCATGTACCAACATCAAGGATACGAGGGTTGCTTAATCAGCTGTGCCCAGCACACGATTGGTCAATCGTCTTCTCACCAATCACTAAAAATTATATACAAAAATTAAGTACAAAATTCAAACAAAGCATCATGTTTTTATTTATCAATCCAACCGATAAAGTGAAACGGTACCATGGCTCTAAGCCAAAGGAGAACAAATATATGCAGAATACATGACTCAGCTATGCATTTGTAAATTCCAAAACACTGTTTTATGTAGAAAAAGTCATCTTTTAAAATCCAAATGCAAAGTTGTTCAAAAATGTAGTTTTCAGAAAAATAAGACGTTTTTCATTGCATTTTATTTGCAGGTTTGTTAAAAGTAACATCATTTCTCAAAATACGAAATTAAACCATCAGAAAGCATTGTCCTTTGCACTTCAGACGTAAGTTTGTTGACAACAATATCATTTTTTAAAATATGTAATAAAATATCAGTTTTAAAAACAATGTTGAAATATTATTTCATACAATAAAAGTTATCTTTCGTACTCCGAGTGCATAGTTTTTCAAAACAATGACGTTTATTAAATACCTAAACATATTTGCATCCATTTGAAATTCAATTCTACCATATGTTCCCTAGGTTCAAAATTCACATACAAATCATCATGCTTGTCTTAGGATGCTTTAATCATATATTTGAGAAATATG
>JAOTIZ010000201.1:33435620-33447370 GCA_027123425.1 Erythroxylum panamense | reverse complement strand
CACATGATAGGAATCTCAGTATTATGATCACATCATCATAATTTCCTTCATGCTATGTCATATATCACGGACTTCATCAATTTGATTAAAGATCACAATCAATTCATAAACAAAGTTCATGAACATCAAATAAATGAAACTTGCCTTTCTTTATTTATTCATAATGTCTGTACATGACTATGAACAAAATGCGCTAAAGGGATTGCCTTTAGGGCACTACTCTAACATTAAGAAGTCAAACTTTTTACCCTAACCTAATGAAAAGAAAGAGCAAAATGAATACAAAGATTATGATAATGTAAGGAAATCAAACTTTTTTGAACTCTACCTAATGAAACGAAAGAGTGAAATAACAGCTAAGGGTTGTGATTTTCACATATCTAAGTATTTATTTGAAAAAATGGTCATAGAGAATAAATATCTTCTCTCTATTATTGATAATCAAAATTTTAGAATGTTTATCACCTCACTTCAACTAACTTTCAAGATATCTACTAGTAATATCATAAAGATAGATATCTTTAAGATTTATCAAGAACAAAATAATTTGCTATCAAAGACATTGTTAAGTAATTAAGAATGAGTTGCCATCACATCAGATATATGATGACTGGCAACCAAAACAAGGATTATATGGAGGTGCAACACATTATATTGATAATAACTAGACTTTATGTTGTTGAATCTTAAGGTAAAAAAATATTAATATTCTTTAATTTTGTTATCATTTGTTTATTGATTATATCATAATTGATATTTGTTTATATTTTAAATAGAGGTTTATTTATGTCTTAAAACTGCAAACAAATGTCAGGTTGATAATTGTATTGGCAGAATGCTTAACAAATTGAAACATCGAACTTAAGTAACTGTTGCTCAAACGATGCTATGATCATAAAAGCGAAGATCAATTTATGAATTAGGAGATTGCTAATGGATATGAGGTTATACCATATGTGTTTTTTTGTGTGCACATATTAGGAATCTAATAGTGAAGGATTGGTTGGAGATATCAAATATAAAGGTTGAGGCAATTTGAAATAGTGTAATATAATAGAGAGCAACATCCAAATGAGTAAAAAAATTGAAGAAAATACATGATAACTATGCATTCTATACATAAAGAAGCTAGTTTTGGATTGTCTAACATAATGGAATTCAATATTCAAGATGCTAAAGTCTAGAACTAAGTATATTGAGATATTTATCATGATGAGATCATGAAATTCTCAATATACTTATTTTCCTATGGAAAAGCAATAGGAGTTAGCTAAAACAATTTATATTAAGTTGACAATATCATTATGCTACTGAGTTGTTCTCAAGAACAAAATATTCAGCTTCACACATTTGTTTTACCAGTGTGCATGATATTAAACTAGCATTATTTGAGTGGATATCTTATTCCAATGAGGTGATTCAAACAATGCCATATCAAATGATGGAAAAATGTAATACTTAATGGTCTATGATTGTTACCATGATAGACATTATGTGTTAAACCTAAGGTATAAGATGGAGGAACTTCAATTTTCTATTGATATTTGTATGGTGATTATTCTAAAGTGCATATCGATATTATTAAACAATTTTTGTATGATTTGTTTAATAATTATCAATTAAGAATGGACAAAGTGCTAGATCATAGTAATTTAATATGAGCCTCATCTTTGTTAATACATCATCACCAAATATAGTTGGAAGTTTGAGTTTTTGTTTTAAAGAATTCATAAAAGAGAAAAGGGATGAGACTTCTTACAATAGGATAAAATTGGGTAAATATTTGGAAGTAGGTAGTGACACCATCATTAATGACCATTTTGATATATTATTGTGGTGAAAGTTGAATGGAACTCAATATTTAATTATGCAAGCAATTTCACGGAAGTTATCAACAATTTTAGTATCCAAAATTGCTTCAAAATTCACTTTTAGTACTGGTGGTCAAATAATAAGTTCTCATCATAATTGGCATTATCCTAAAACTATGGAAGCCTAATGTGTGCCGAAGTTAGGTGTTGAAAATGATTAAGGAAAACTCTATACTTGATGTCTACTCCTTACTCCTCTCACATTTCTATCATGATTCAAATACTTTATTATATTAAAGGAACTCTTTTCCATGGATTACACTTCTTCAGTAACTCCTCCGCGATAATGTGTGGCTGTTATAATGTTGAATGATTTGGTAATCCAATTGATCGTGGTTCTATTATTAGTTATTATTTCTTCTTGGACAATTCTTTTATCTCTTGGAGTAGCAAAAAGACAAAATGTCATTGCTTAGTTCAAAGCCAAATATAAATATCATGCTCTTGCTGATGCTACTTTCGAATTACTTCGGTTGCACTAGTTATTTCCTAAGATAGTTGTCATACGTTCCTTTGCCGCTATGCTTTATTGTGATAATATAAGAGTTATTTAAATTTCTCACAATAATATTTTTCATAAATGTATAGAATGCATTAAAATTGATTTTCACTTTATACATACTCTTTTCATTAAAATTGATTTGTTCCATTCAACTGCATTTTGCTTTTAACATGTCTTTATAACCTAAAGCACAATATTAACCAGACATCAAATTCTCAATTCTACTTTTTAGTACGTTCACCTGGTATTCGGGAATTTAGCAGTCCCAGTAATAGAGTTTGAGACCTTAAATACGGCGCCGTTTGACCTTTCGGCCGGAGTGTGCGGTTTACTTTTATGTTTTGTTTTTCGTCGAGTCAACGTAAATAAATAAGAAAAATAAATACTGAAACTTTAAGTGCGGTATATCTCAATACCTAACGGTCCGGCCGTTCTCAATTCTCCCGCCCAAATCCCAATTCCCATGGCCACTAATTACAATCTCTGATTTTCCAGACAACTCCAAATCCCTGATCCTGAAACATTGCAGTCCATGCCTTCCTCCTCAAAACCCGCCGCTACTTCGACCCTTTGGTCGCCTCAAACCCTCCTCCAATCAGCCGCCTTACTACTACCAACCACCGGCATGGACTACGCCGTTTCAATTTTCGCAAACATGGTTAGTTCCGATTCAGGGGCATACAATGCCATGATAAGAGCCTTCACAGAGAACTAATCCCCGCAAAAAGCTGTAATCTTGTTGGTGCAAATTCTCGAAAATGGGGTTCTGTTTGATGAGTTCAGTTTGCCTTGTACTCTTAAAGCTTGTTCTCAATTACGTGGAATGAGAGAAGGGAAACAGGTTCATGCCCAGGTTGTGAAATGTGGGTTTGGTTCTGATGGGCTTTGTTTGAACAGTCTAATCCAAATGTATGGAAATTGCGGTGACATTATTCTCGCCAGGAAACTGTTTGATGGAATGTGTGAAAGGGATATTTTTACTTGGAATTCAATGTTGTCGGGGTATGTTAAGAATGGGTACTATGAGGATGTCATTAGGTTGAGGGAATTGTATGTTGGATTTAACTATATAACATTCCTCAGTGTTTTGCCGGCTTGTGGTAGATTGAGTGACGTAGAGCTGGGAGAGTGGATTCATGAGTTTGTAAGGAAAAATGGTCTGCGGAAGGGAATAGTATATTAATCACTGCTCTTGTTGACATGTATTCAAAATGTGGTGAGATGGATAAAGCACGAAACTTGTTTGATGGACTGGATCGGAAGAATGTCATTACTTGGAGTGCAATGATCTCTGGTTATACTCAGTCAAGGAGATGTAAAGATGCACTTGATCTTTTTAATGAGATGCAAAGGGCAAATGTAGATGCTAATGAGGTTACTATGGTCAGTGTGCTTTCTTGTTGTGCTGTACTTGGAGCTTTGGAGACTGGTAAATGGGTTCATGTGTATATTGAGAGGAAGAAGATTAAGATTTCCTTCACTCTTGGAACTGCACTTATAGACTTCTATGGAAAATGTGGATTAATGGATGGTGCAACTGAAGTCTTCCAAAATATGCCTCAGAAAAACGTGTACTTATGGACAGCACTGATTCAAGGTTTTGCTAATAATGGACAATGAAGGAAGGCTCTTGAGTTCTATCAGAAAATGAGGGAAAGTGACATCGAACCGAACAATGTGACTTTTATTCGGGTTCGTTCTGCCTGCAGTCATGCAGGTCTGGTCAATGAGGGTCGTGAATTCTTTATCAGCATGAGTAGAGACTTTGGTATTGAGCCAAGTTTGGAACACTATATGGTAGACATTCTTGGTAGGGCCGGGTTGATTGAAGAGGCTTATCATTTTGTAAAGGAAATGCCCATCCGACCCAGTGCTGTGACTTGGAGAACATTGTTGGCTTCATGCAAGGTGCATAAGAATGTTGAGATAGCAGAAGAATCATTGAAGCACGTGGTTGAACTGGAGCCCATGCATAGTGGGGATTACATACTCTTGTCTAACATTTATGCATCAGTTGGGTGGTTGTCAGCCGCCATGAGAACGAGAAGTGAGATGAAAGAGAGAGGAATCAAGAAAATGCCTGGCTGTAGTTTGATTGAATTGGAAGGACAGATTTATGAACTTCTAGCTGTACCTAAATTACATCCGTTTAAGGCAATTTATAACGCAACTGAAGACATGATCCAACGAATCAAGGCAGCTGGCTATGTGCCCAATATATCAGATGCAAGATTGGACGCAGAGGAGGACAGGGAATCTGCACTGTCACATCACAGCGAGAAGCTCGCAATAGCATTTGGTCTTTCTAAAACTCCTCCTGGAACCACAATTAGAATTTCCAAGAAACTTAGAGTTTGTACAGACTGCCATAATGCGGCAAAAATAATATCAACGGTATATGATAGAGAACTTGTACTTCGTGATAGGAATCGTTTTCACCACATCAAAGAGGGATGCTGTTCCTGCAACGACTATTGGAAACATTGCGGCCAGATTCAAGGCTATGTATAATCTAAAGAAACGTCTATTCCGTTTTCCCAGTTCTGTTAATTTCACTTGGTTTCAATCAATTTCCATCATACACAAACATAGTCGTTCTTATTATTTCATCTGCCGTGTGCTTTAGGATGTCTTTCTACAAGCATTCAGCTTATTGACTTTTCCAAAAAGCGAAGTTTATTCGGTTTCAATCACAAGTAGAGCCCATCAACGGATAATGGAATAAAGGATATTCTATTCGAGATACAATACAAGCAAATTAACAGTAAAAGTCAGAATTTCATCAGGGCTGTCTGATGGGACCACTCGTTGGTGACTCTCCCTGTTAGCTAGGGGATGAACCATTATTAGGACGGATTCAGATTATATGTTACCATTACTTTTGTTCTTGTCCTGTTTATGATAAATACATTCATTCATTTTTTAAGTCCCATTTCTTAAATATAAGTCCTATATAAATAGATGTTCATAAAATAAAGTAATAAGAACAGGTCAACAAGACTAATTCCTGAATTATTCAAGTCTGCTTCAGAATCGAATTGTTTCGATGCAGAGCCTTCTTAAAAAAAAAACAAAAACGTCTTCTAACACTTATCTCTCTCTCTCTTTTTTCCGTTTTCTCTCATTTTCAGAGAACTCTTTCAGAATGAATGTATGCAAAGTTGCTTCTCCTGGGAATTAATAGTACTGGGTTATGTTTCCCTCCTACTGAAAAATTGACGTTGAATTTCAAGGCCAGTAATCAGATTGCCATGCAATTTCTCCCCTTGTCTTAGGAACAGTTAAACATCACCTTCAGAGATGTTTCTTTCTCACTATTTCTTTCTCACAAACCATAGTTCATGTCCTTTTAACCAAATCTACCAACATCATGGAACTTTTGGTGCACGGAAACGTTATAGCGTTGCTCCAGGATCAATTATAATTTTGGTGGACAAGGGGCGGTATCCGGCGACTACCATCAGGAAGTGTTCACTAGCTTGTGTGGACACCAAATAGACGAATTTTATTGATCAAAAAATGTCGTCAAAATGTGTTCCTGGGCTAAGAGCATGTTCCCGACTGAGCTATCTTCAGCCTCTTATCCCTGGGAAACACACCAAGGTTGTCATTTTCTTTTACAAGTAGGGTGGTTTAATAACATTGGTTGAAGCAGAAGAAGAAGCCTTTTGGCTTGTTTTCCATCTCTGCTTTGGGGGTTTCCCCACAATCATCACGCACTGTCATCAAGGAACTTGTACCCGGAGATTCTGGTGGCAAGATGGTGTTCTTTGATGTCAAAAGACGAGGAGGAATAGCTGGTTCAGGAGGAGCAATGGTGGATAGATAATTCAGTATCATGTGAATTATTTGAGTGAAATTAGGCCGAGCATTTGCATCTTCTGTCCAGCATGAAGTCAGAATGATGGCCAATTCTTCCGGCAAGTTTTCAGCACTAGGTCTCACGTTCTGAAAAGTTAATATACACCATCGTAGTTACAAGTCTTTAACGCTTTCAGGGAGAATTTAATCAAAATTTTATTTGGCACATCATAATTTTCGAGTGAATAGACCAGAGGTCACTACCTTAAAGGCAGCTGCATATGCAGCCTGAAGATTTGACATGCCTTCAAATGGTAACTTGTTGTGTAAAAGCTCCCACAACACAATTGCAAAGCTATAAGCATCCACCTTATGATTGTAGTGCTTTTTCTCTCCCTGCCTTAAGGTGACAGTGCTATATAACTGCCAAGAAAGTAACGAGTATAAGGGGAAGCACTCAAGAGACAAGGTAAATTATAAAAAATCCATTTTTTAAAAATAAACAAAAGCAACCATTCGCCTTCCTTTAGTTCAGTACCTCGGGAGCCATCCAACGATATGTTCCTGTCTCAGCAGTCATCATTTCTGTCAATGACTCTTCTCTTGCTAGTCCAAAATCAGCGAGTTTCACAGTTTTGTGATCCTCAGTCAAGAGCAAGTTCTCTGAAAAGTAAAAAAGTGACTTAAGTTGTGAGCGTTTTAACAAATTTGAAGTCCCATCCTAACCAGTAAACATAAAAAAATAAAGGGATGACCTTCTTTTCAAGCCATACGACCTCACTCTACACGGACACAAGTACCATTTGGCTGACATAACATTTATATACCAATTACTTCTGAGGATCATGGGAAGTGAAATTGTCAAATTCTCTCAAGACTGACATAGCCATAAGATGGAAGATTTCATTTCTTATTTTGGGCATAAGGAATATCTGTACATGCTAATCAGTTCACTAAGCCTTTTAAGGCAAACTTGTAGTGACAACGGAATTTAAGAAAATTATCGTATCAATGGGTTCACGACTCCTCAATAAGGTGAAAGCAGAATTGCCATCCTAAATTAGCTACAATGCATTATAGGTGAAAGGCCAGAAAGATTTGTATGATGTCACTAATCAGCAGGTATCATTAGCGGATGACGTTAATGTTCAAAAAGGTTCCATTGGACATAGAATTAGTGAATGACCTCTTGGAACATTAGTTAGCAAACGACCTTGTCAAAATAGTGGCTTAAACTTTGTACATAGTGAGTTCTCTATTAATCGGTAGGGTGATAAAAATATTACCAGGTTTCAGGTCACGATGGATAATCCCATGAGAGTGCAAGCATTCCATGGCTCGAGCAATATCAAGTGCAAAACCAATAGCTACATGTTTGTCCAAGCACCTTGGCCGCATACTGCGTAGGTATTTCCGCAGGGTCCCTCCCAGCAAAAGTTCGGTGACTATAACCATCTCTGGCTCTCTGCAGGCACCAATAAACTGCTGACACAAATTTCCAACACCCAGTTTTAGAAACAATCATTTGTCATTCACTGAAAACTGTTTAATAGCCTGCAACTTATATTATGTCTAATGAAGCAAACTTATAATAACATCCGAGAGCTCAACCTTCACTAAGTTCTTATGTTGGACCCTAGACAACATTGCAACTTCCCTAGCAAATCGTGCTTCTCTCTTAGCGATCTCCTCCAGGGTCTCTCCCTTATGAACAATCTTAATGGCGACGGTCTGGTTCTTATATCTGCAAAGGAATCCAACCAAGTTGATTAAGACACAGTAACATAGGCAATCGCAAAAAGCATCAAGGAAAATTCTTTGCATCAATTTGTTATCAATTTGGATAACAGTAAGAATTTCCTTCTAAGATTTTTCTCCGCTCTCTCACTCTTTAGTCTTTCCCTATTTTTCTTCTGTTTGTACTTCTTCCCATCTGGATCATTTCTCCTAAGCTCTTAAATTATAAAGAAAATTTAACCTACATCATAGACGAGCTTAATTCACATACCAAAAACGGCCCACAAGCAAGCAAGCAAGCAGAGGTGTTCTGACAACAGATTACAATGGCAGAAGCCTAGAGTTAAGGTTTTGATGTGCAAAACAAGAAGTGAAGTGGAAGTCTTGATAAGGGAATAAAAAACTTACTTGCCCTCATACACTTTGGCATGAGCTCCCTCACCAATCTCTGGGCCAACGAAAATAAGTTTGGGATCAACTAACCATCTGGCATCTAATCTAAACTCATCAACCGAGTAAAATCCACTCCCAGATTCCATATTTTCAAAGGACAGAATTTAGCACCTGCACCATACGACGACCTTTTCTACACAACCCCAATAGAAACAAAAGTCATAAGCTCACTCACAAAGACAAAGTATTGAAGGGCTTATTTACAGTGTTGAGTGGATAAGCTGACAAACAAACAGAGAAGTAAAACAAGACATGCTCTGTGCAGTGTCCTGCTACTAACCACATCTCAAGAATCAGGTCCGGTGATCCAAACTCAGAGATTTTAATGGTCACAAGTCCTTTTTAACGCAAAAGTAAAGGAACCCCACGTGGGTATAGAGAGAGAAAGTGAAAGCTGAGACCTGAGACCTGAGACCTGAGAAAGCTAAGAAACAAAACTCAAACCCCAAAAAGGTTACTTTCAAATACACGGGGAGAAGAGAAGAATCTCCCCCAGAAAGGGAAACAGAGTAAGAGACCAATCAACCAAACTTCAACTCAGAATCAATCCTCTCCTTGCCCCTCCATACCTCCTATCTCATAAACATTTTCTTCTTCTTTTTTTCCCCCTTCCCACCAAAGAGTTTAGTTTAAATGGAGAAATGGGCTTAACAGTTTATTTAATAAGCGCAAGTTCAGAGCTCGACTCCTGATCTAGAGACAAAATCATAAAGGAATCGAGAAGGTCTTCGAGAGAGAGAGAGAGGCGATATTTTATGGGTATTGTAATAAAGACTGTGGGAGCCCATAAAAACTAATCAAGAGCACATGCCAACTAAATCTTGTCAGACACTGGGACACCCGACACTAGGAGTTGCCTGGACCCGACCACTCGGGGACCATCTGTCCTTCTTTCCGCCTTCTACTTCCCAAGTAAAATAAAAGACCCCTTATGTTTTTGTTCTTCTACATCAAGCTTTCGACTCTGGACTGACTTCCCTCACTTATGTTTATTTTATTTACATTCTCTTCGCTATTTTGTAGGGATTGTTTTGTACTTTGGAGGGAAAGTGAAGAAGAAGACATAGTAGAGCATAAGACCACCTAAAATCAGAAATTGCAGCAATTTCTGTGAATTTGGGAACTGGAGGGAAATTATAGACAGTTGTAAACTCCGTTTTACAAATATTAGTATCTCATATAAGTCGTTTAACAATAGTATATAACTTCCTACATACATCACATAGTTCCATGAGAGAATCCCATTACACAAACGACTAGCTTCAAGTATTTGACCCAAATTGCAACTTTGTATTAAATCAAAGACCAGTGCCACTCAAGGGCCCAAAGCATTCTAAGGTGGTTGGCCTGTACTCGCAGTATTATCCGCAGTGACATCAGGATCCAGAAGGGATAGTCTTGTCATTGGTGATGGGGCGTCGTTTGTAGGTAAGTTTTTAGTAACGATCAAACTTAAACTTATGCTTCGCTGATTGAATTCAGCCCTCTCCAAATATGAATTGCAAAGTTGCTTAGGACATTCATCCACTTAACGACGTTTAAGTTAGAGGTCAACTACGTCCATTGCAGTCTGGGGACTAATTCAACTCGCCTTGAAATGAGAGGGATAAAGATTACCATAATTTGTGATACAGCCAACAAAGAAAGTAATTTAAAGGTTTTATTCAATTATCTGAAGTACATAATAATTTCTAGGACAAAACATATTACTGAACTTCTTCTTACTTTGCATTTCATCTAGATTCTCATTGATAAAATAGGCTGACCCACGGAGCCCACGGACGACTCGATAAACACACACACACACACAAGACAACACAAGACAACATCTTTAATTCACACAACAAAATGCCACCTTCGGAGCAAGTATGTGGGGACAACACATCTAGACCAAGACAGCTTGCAAGGAGACAAAATAACAAAAGACGCATTTTACAGCAGAAGACGCATTTTATTCCCTGCTCCCTCTTTCATTCCTTTCCTCATTGTACATGGTACCCCTGGCTCTCCCTCTCTGTACCAGAATTGCATTAGCTGCTAATTCTGATACAGATTCTCCACTAGCCAATAGCAAGCTCTTAGTTTTAGTATAAATACTCTTTTCTTGCACAGATCATACATGATGAAATAGAAACATATTTCTCATCAGCGGTATATTTTTCATGGTATCAAAGACAAAGGTCTGATCCACAACACACAACCTACCTACCACAATGTTACAAACAACCGACAATAATACCAACCTAGGTCTGGAAAAATATTCTATTACAAATGTAGAGAATCCTGGAGCTGTGTTAGTTACAACCCTTTTCAATGGGAATAACTACTTAACTTGGAGCAAATCGATGTTGATTGCTCTATGTGCTAAAGACAAGCTTTCATTTGTGAATGAGACTTGCACACAGCCAACAGAAGACACGGCCTTAGTCACCAGATGGAGGAGGGCAGATTCCATGGTAAAATCATGAATACTCAACTCCATGGTCAAAGAACTTAGCGATGCTTTCCTGTCTTTCCCCACAGCCAGAGAACTTTGGGAGGAATTGAGAGCAAGGTTCGGAGAGGCCAATGGGCCATTACTATACCAAATATAGAGAGAAATCAACCTTTTTAAGCAAGGTAACCTTACTATTTCTGCATATTACACAAAGTTAAAGAAGTATTGGGATGATTTAGCTAGCCTAGACCCGATGCCTACATGTACGTGCGATGCTGCTAAAGCAATTTCCAACAAGGAGAATACTCACGGGTTAGTGCAATTTATGATGGGCTTAAATGAGGACTATGAGCATGTAGTGAATCAAATCATGTTAATGGAGCCACTATCTCTAGTAAATAGAGCTTTCGTAATGATGCAAACAGTGGAGAAGCAGAAAACAGTAAGTGTAAGTAATGACAGAAACATAAGTGTAGCAATGATGGCAAAGCAGTCCAACACAAATGCCAAGAGGGGAGGAAGAAATAACAGCAACATTGGCAGAAAACAATTCATTAAGAAGGAAGACAAATACTGTGACAAATGTGGAAAAACAGGCCATACTATAGAGATATACTTTAAGATTCATGGTGTCCCCGATTGGTACAAAGAATTGACAGGATAGAAAAGCAAAGCCAACTTTCTCGTGATTAATGACACTCCTGCAGAGATACAACAAGAGACAAGTGAGTATATTGAAAGAACTGAACACATTCCATAAGACATAGCAGCCTTCATACAATAGTGTTGGACCAATGGTGGTTAACAAATTAAACCCCTTTATGTTTTGATAATAATAAAATATATAGAATTAGTTAAGAAATTATTTCAGGTATTTTGGGATTATTATTGTGCAAATCAAGATGGGCAAGTGATTAATCATTGAGGAATTAAGATGGAAGCTTCCTTA
>JAOTIZ010000201.1:33408875-33419299 GCA_027123425.1 Erythroxylum panamense | reverse complement strand
TTATGTAGTATAAAACAAAGAATAAGTATTTTTGTAGGTAAGGTTACATGTAATATATCTTGTATATATCTATATATGATATATACAAAAATATTTCTGTATAATCGCTGGAAGAACCCAAAAAAAAAAAAAAAAGAACATTCAATATCTAATCTTTTTTTTCTGTTTTCTTTGGCAGGTTGGTGTTCCTTTTTTCTTACCAGTGCCTGACGGAATCAATTTGGTCTTGTTGCTGCAATTGTTTCTGAATGGTAGTACTAGGGGAAAAATTTAAAGAAAAAGTTGGATCGGTGGCAACAAAAGATGGCTGAGACATGAGACTGGTAGAAGAATATACAGTACTGTAAGGTGATATATTTTGCTCGTGTTCATGTTGTTGTTGATGATGATGATGATGACGATGGTTTTGTTGTTGTAACCTTTGTTCTGTTCTTTGTTGCTTGGGGATGTTCAGCTTCTCCTCTTCAATCTCTCTGTACTTGCTGAGATAGAGTTTAAGAGGAGCAACATAATCTTCAAAACCAAGAGTTGTAATGGCCCAGATAATGTCATCTCCATTGATGGTCTTCCTCTTTTCTCTTTGACATTTATCAGATGCCTCTCCGGTGACGAAGCTGATGAATTCCGACACACATTCTTGGACTGTCTCTTTTGCATCTTTTGAGATCTTCCCATTTCCTGGGATCACCTTCTTCATTATTCTGCCAACGTTGGCTATAGGAAGAAAACGATCTTGTTCTTTGTTATTGTTGTTGGTGCTGTTACTGCTCTTTAAGCATGGACTTTCAGGGCTACCTCCATTTGGCACACTTCCATGGCTCTCATTCTCCATCTCAGGTTTCTGTCTTTTGAATCTAACTTACAACACCCTTTGTTTGGATTTATGTTGTTGATGTTAGGATTGCCGAGATTATCTGTTTTTTGGGGTTTTGATTAATGTTTTAAAAGGTTATTTTATGGACTGAAATGAAGGGAAAGAAAAGCATGAAAGTAGGCAAGTGAAGAGGAGAGGACAACAAGACCATACTGATAATAGGTTGTTTAGAGTTCCAAGGGACTCGCTCTATGTGAGAAGGGTACGATAATTTAACTAACTTCTTCCTGTCATCTTGGACGCGGTTTGATGATTCTGTGCCATGTCTTGACTGCATTTTGACCTTTCTATATAACTACTTTCATGCATAATAGTAATAAGCAACCAAAAAAAAAAAATCACCAACTCTCTTTTTCAGTTTTAACTGATAAATTGTCGAGTGCATGTAATAATTTATAATTTACGTGTTGTTTCGAATAAATCATTTAATGAGACAGCGAATTAATAACATGTGTTTTGACAGAAGAAGCGAATTAATAACAAGTGTTTTGGCAGAAGAACAGAGAAAAGCTCTTGGTACAGTTTACTTGCTGCAAAATCATACACCCCTCAGTTTCATCCTTTAAATAGTTCTTGAACCTTTTTCAATTTAACCACTTGATTTTTTTTCTTAATTTACAAATTTGATTCAATATTTTTCAGTATTTAACACCGTTATGTATTGTTTCTTGGCTGCTACGGACAGATACTATAAGAAATTCATAGTACTGGTGGACGAGATTCACTTGGCCTTATATCAAGTGCTGATGTAATGAGTGAAAGTAAATCTGAAAACCTGTGTGAAGTTTGTTTTTGGGTTTTGGAAGTCATTATTAACAAATTGTTGGATAATAACAATTTGAAGCATTTCCTTGAGATCATAAGAAACAACCTGCAAATTCTGCAGAATATCACCAGATTATCATAATGCTAACTCACATTCAATCAGGCATGTCAATCCTTTCACAGAACTTTCCAAGTACTAAACATTACCAGGAAACTTCCACCTAGCAACAGAACATGTAGATATTCTATATAAAGTTTCAAGGAAAGGAGTCAAAGGAGTTCTGAATAAGCAAAAACATGAAATGTGTTGCAATGCCATGAACTAAGAACACAAAATTATGATTCTGATACATAAAGCTTCTCCAGCATCAGGATTCTGGCCTTGTATACCCAAAACAGAACCTGCACGTTTACTGCTGCAACTTTCAAGGTGGGGAATATTGAGAGAAGGTGCAGGTTTTAAAAAAAAAGTACAAGCTTTCTTCGTTAAAAATAGAGCAAAACATGTTCGGAGAAACATGATACATTGAGAACTCATCCGAGGATGTTCCTCCAGATTTTGACAATGGACTTTATACTTGAAGAATAGAATTCACTCTTGGACAATAAATAACAGTATCAACTGATACTGGAAACTATGCGCTAAGCCTGAGATGAAGAAAAAAAGAACCTACTTGGCATGATACATCAGCTAATGTGGAAATACAATTACCACGAGCTGAGTAGCAACTTTTCAAGGCAAGGAAATCTAATCTCATGGGAAGGCAGGCCTCAATAAAATGGCCATTGTAGTCATGTTTTAGCAATAGCATATGTAATTGTTTCCCACTCTTTGGGACGCCACATGGACTTTTGCACGCAGAGCAATCCCTCTTTGTCCTTGGAATAGGTCAGCCGGATCTCCCATTGCATAGACCTCACCAAGTTCTCCAGCTCGTTAATTGTCTCAACATTGTCACGGACAATCAGCTTTCCTTCTGGCCTGAGAATCCGATCAACCTCCGCAACCACAGCAACTAAGTTACACCTACAAGAGCCATCAACCATTTGAACGTTAGGCTTCATTTGATACAGAAATCGTATAGTGTGTCGTGCGGCCAGTGCTAGAAATAGAAATTGAGAATAGATTTCAAGTACACACCTCTTTTTAACTTTGGAGAAAAGATGGTCCGCATGAAGAAGATCATAAGATCTAGGGTAGGTGCTAAATGATTCACACCAATCGTGATAGATACCAAAAAGACCACGTTCATAAATTATAGGCAGAGTATCAGGAGAGTCCACTGTAATTACATTCATAACCCACACATCCAAATCCTTCAAAGCTGCAGCAAAACTGCAAGCATAATGCAGATATCAGATATTAAGGAGAAGATGGAGAAACATTTTCTAAAGATTATATGAATTTCTAACTCAAACCCTTGATGATGAAAAAATAACAAGATTATTGCCCTTCATGGTGGAAATTATAATACTCTCAATATTATCATAAAGATTTCCCGAAGAGATTGAAGAATTTACAATGGTTGCAACAAGCCAAGCTTGTATCACAGACTACTAAGGATGTAGGATCTTAAGCATCAGCAGACAGAAAAGAAAAGGCAGGAGAATTCAAACAATTAAAACTCTTTCCGGTAGGAACCAGAAGACTTTGCTTACCCTCCATAGACAGATCTCATGTCCATGACATTTCTCACTGTTGACCAGTTTATTCCCATCCCATTTAGGTATGATTTGGACACGACTCGCTTCCAGTGCTCATAGTCTGCAGCAAAATCCTCTGGTGCTGGTTTACCATAAACTCCAACTTGCGAACTCAGCATCCAATAAGGTGCTTTTTCCAGTCTAATGGGCCATTGCTCTGGCCATTGAGACCCCCGCTTCTGAGAATCCAATGGTATCTTGTGCATGCAAACTTGCAGTGGCACATTCCTATGAAGGGGACAGAAGTTAACAACTCATGTTTTAGAACTGACAGATGATGGACACTACGAGATTATGGGAAACATGTTTTAGGAATGAAATTAGAGTGTTTTCTTTAAGTTGCAAACTCTTGCGCTTTCCCATAATTTCTTTTTTGCTTCTCAAGATAGATTTAGAAACAAATGGATCTTATTATTACACATTTACTCTCAATATCTTTAAGGACATGGAAATAAAGCAGTCACAACAGAAATATCTAGCAGAAGATGAAATATAGAAGAACAATGAAATTATTATCTGTCAGATAAGACCAAAGAATACCATGCTGCATTAGGATCATCAGATGCTTCACAGATGGGAGGTTGTTGTTCTGATCTTTTCTCATAGCAGTCATTAGAGACAGGCTTCCTGTATGTAGCTATACCTACTTTATTAACCTTATCCTTAGTAATAGATACAACTTCCCAGCACATGGCTTTTGTAAGTTCAGTCATGGCTGCAAAAGTTTCCATGAAGTGCATGAGTTAAACCAACATATTAGATACTCCGTGTAATAGACATGTTCCTGTGCAATAGCACCTACCTTTCCAGATTTCTACATCTTCAGCGAGCTTCAGATAGACAGGAGTAGCAGACCACACAAAGAATCCACCTGGTCGCAGCACACGGTTCAGCTCCAGAAGAAGCTTGCCACCTGTATGTATTAATTATCAAAAAACATACAAGAAATGAGGTTAGGAACAAGTTTACCACCTCCAAGTATGCTGCATTTATCTGCTGGACTTGAAAGACAAATATATACAAGAGATATAATGAATTACTTTAAACAACTGTGATTTATGATTAACAGCAAGTTGGGGAATTCAATCAAACAAAAATCATAATCTGAACATGTTAATCATCATATAACATAAAAAGATGAAAAATATATGCCCTTACCTTCAATATGCCATGGGACCCTGCAGCGTGCACAGTGCACAACATCAAATACGGTGCCTGGAAAGGGAAGTCTCTTCGTGCCCATCACTGCAGATATACCAGGAATCCCTCTTTCAAGGGCGAATTGCACTTGTGCTTCATGTTCATCCTTAGGCGCAAATGACATCGTGAGTACGTTTCTGTCAAAAAGAAAGCCTCCAAAGCTTGCAACTCCACACCCAACATCCAAGATTACACGGGAGCGCTTTCCCCAAGCAATTTCAGGGACAGCCTGAAGAAACAGAAATCTCAATAAGAATTACACCTTAAGTCAAGAAGTACATGAATAGATACTAATGATCAACATAAAGGACTTGTACATAGAGGAGAAAACTCAACTATGGAAAACCAGCTTCTCAGTAAGTTGGCTCAATCCGTTAATTAGTAATTTATCATAAAAGCAACGATTGATCTTAGTTTGATTATAATGCATACCCAACAACACTAACTTATAAATGATGAGTACGTAGACCTAGTTTCAAATCTGAGATTGCAGCTTCAAACCCAGGTAGGATAATGTGATACACAGCAAATAAGATAATCTATCCAAGCCAGTTGAATCCTTTGTATGGATATGTAATGTTCAAATGATAATTGCATTAATTCCGAGTTCACCTCATTTATAAAGTCAATGTAATGTAAAGCACCACGTTTAAACTGGGTTCCACCACCAGGAAAAGTGAGGTATTCACCAGTGACTTTCACCCAATTCTGATGCCCCTTAATTTGAGCAAGCTTGGTGTGAGGAACATTGTAATACCATATCTGCAAGAAAATGGTGTATCATTCATTGTTCAGAAAATACAGCTGTTAATGAGCTTATAAACTAATATCACCATACCTTTTCCCTGCTTTTAGGCCACTTGATTGGACGTCTATATCCTTCAGGAAGAGGAACTAGGCAGGTTGGAGGTTCCTGAGGACAGTGCCTCTCTCGATGTTCATAGTGCTTGGTAGTTCGGAGACTTTTAATGGCTTGCAGATTGTCAAGACATGGGATATAATCAGGCCCAGCAGTGGCATTGCACAATTTCCAATTGTATCCATTATTTTGGTTATATAGTTGAGCCTCTTTTTCATTCTTTGACTCTGCTGCCTGAGTTGACCATGACCCAGTCTGAGCAGTGGTTTCATTCAAAAGCTCAGAGTGAGCTCCTGGAGGAAATACCTCACTTGGAGTCTTGTTGTTAACCTGCCCATCGGTGCTTTTCTCTGACTTTTTTTTATCATTTTGGTCTACCTTCTCCTCAATCTGACCATTCTCTGCCTTCCCGTTCTGATTTGATTGTGAGTCTGTCTCGATAGTTTCAAACTTCTTTTCAGTCTCATCAGAGGTAGATTTTTTCTCAGAATCACCTGAATCAGAATGGTTCTCCGCAGAATTCTCATCTGAATCTCCCTGTTCAGCTACATTAATTCCTCCATTATCAGATTTCACCTCTACATTCTCTAGGCCTAATTCTCCTTCCGGTTTCCTGGAATCCAAGTCTTCTGTCTTACCTTCCTGACTTTGAGTCTTGTCATTTTGATTATCCGAATTACTTCCCTCGTCAGGCTTTTCTTCAGGTTTCTCTGGCTTCTCCTCTGGTTTTACTTCAGGATAGTTCTCAGGCTTTAGCTCTTGATTTTCTTGTGCATTCGGTTTGTTTTCTCCCTGTGAAACATTGGAATTGGTGTCTCCTTTGGTTGCATCACGAGGTAAGTCACCCTGGCTATCCTCAAACTGCTCAGGATTGGTTCCACTGCTCTCAATCACTTGTTCCTTCACATCATTCTTTTTATCCTGACCGGGAACATCTACTTTTGGACTAGGAACTACAGATGACGATGTCATCATCCATAACCCAACCAAGCATAGCCCCACAAAAACCACAATTGTCACTGTCGAGCAGTAATTTGTAGTTTGTCTTCTATTGTCTATCCTAGTATACTTCCCTAACGCCATGGTCTAATGGTCTATTGGTCTATTAATTACATGGAAGTTTAGCACCTGGAGATCAAAGCCGAAAATTAGATAAACTCGTAATTTTAGTCGATATCCAGGATACTCATGTCTTCCAACCACCAAAAAAATGTTGGTTGTTGGGCCAAGATTAGATTAACCTCCAGCCAATGACATCCAGTGATATTAAAACGAGAACTTTGGCAGGAAATTGACATCAAGCTTCAGCAAATCAAATTATAATGACGAAAACAAAGAACTGGGTTATGATCTTACAGATATAAAATTCAAGAAAAAGTACAACACGGATAGGAAACTCACAGAAAAACCAAATATCCATTAGCAGAAACAGAGAAGTTGGATTGAGAAGCTCGTGACAGCTGCGACTCTAATCCAAATAAACCAAAAACTTGAATTTACATTGTACACGGAACAGAGGAATCCCAATGAATTCAACAAAAGAAAAAGTTGAACATAAGATTGTGATTAGTTATACCCACAAACACTCCGATCTGCATTTCATAGCAACTCATGACCATAATTACCTTACAAAACAGAGTAGCTCCCACACAACATACATACCTATCCACATTAACACATACAAGCACACACAAAAAACATACCCGCACATAATAGACAGCATAAAATGCCAGAAACACGAAGATGAGGGAGTAAAGATTTGAAGGTGAAAACTTGGACGTTAGCAGAGCCAGAGAAAAAGCAAGTGGAATCAATCGCATACCTCACTCACTATGATGGAAAAAGATAGGAAAACAGATCTGGGTTTAGCTTGTTATGTTGATTTCTCTCCTCCGGTTGCAGAGAGATGGAGAAGAAGAGAGAAAGAATGGAGCTTTATCAATGGAATCACTTTGCTAAAAAGGGAAACAGAGAGAGGGAGAGAGAAATGGAGGCAAGTGAAACAGAAAGAGGTTAATGTTATATATTATATTTATCTATAAGTAACTAAAATTGATTATTTCATTTAATAATACATAAATAAATAAATATTTTAATTTATTTAAATAATAAAACATGTAAAAGGCTTTACTTGCACTGTGGAATTGAAAAAGAGAAGAAAGTGAAGGGAAAGAGAGATTTATGGAGAAGGAAAAGGAGATGGACATGGAACAGGATTTTCCTAAAAATAATTATTTTTAAAAACAATTATATTATTTTTAATACATAGAAATAGAACAATAATTTTTTAGAATCATTTGGTCAACAAGTTGACATGGAAAAGAAAATTTGTAAAAAGGTCTATTAGTCTCTTTCAATCTTCTAAGTATAAACTTTTTTTAAAAAGGCTATTCAATTTTTATGAAATTAATTAAATACAAGAGTTTGTATAAGATTTTCTAAATGCATATTTACTTTGGTTTAGATGAGAATTGTTCTTCGTCTGATTTTCAACCACGTACCTCTAATTTTTGGTAGTTTATCAAAACAAATTTGAACTAACTAACTTTTTAGTTTAATTTTCAATTTTTACTTGATTTAATTTAATAATTTTTATTATTAAAAATTGACAAATTTATTAATTAATCAGACAATTTTTATATACTAGTAAATTTTTATAAATAAATAAATTTTATTTAATAGTCTCTTTTAAAATTAAATTTTAATTTTTTGATAAATAAGTACAATTTTCAATCATTTTCAAAATTTTCAATTTTATTTAATCTTTAACTAGTTTGATGACGGTTTAATATCGATTAAACCTTGTAAATCTTAAATCTCTTTTCTCACTTGTTTAATGTTTTCAAAACATTAGATTTTGTTTTTTTGTAGTAATAGGCTAGACATTAATTATTAATTAAACCAAAAATCAATTTTGTTGATACTAATGAATAATCTCATTTACTTAATTTTTTTAAAATATTTAGTATTTAATTAGGATAAACACTTAATCACATCTATAACTAAATGTTGCTGAGATATTGGTTTGATTCTTTTATTAACACCAATTTTGGAATATGGTTTTAAAGGAATTAAATAAGTACCAATTATTTTATAGTTTATAAGTTGAATCCTACATTGTTTACTTGTATATTACCTTTTATATTTTTAATAAATTTTATTTATAAAAATTTGTTGTCGGTAGAATTAATAATAGTTGTATATTAGCCTTAAAAACTTATTTTAAATTCTATAAAAATCTTAAAAACGTATTTATATTTTATTTATATCAATAAAATGGTAGTAAAGATCTTTGAAATATTTTTGTATTGCCTTACTTATTTTTATTAGTAATGTTATTATTGTTTCTTTTTATTATTTATTTTTATTTATGTGCCAAGCTATTTTATTACATTTTTTAATATTCATTTGACTTATTTACTTAGTTATGCACATTTATTTTAAACTTTGTAAAATCCTTACGACATATTATATAAAGTAAAGCTAAGTACTATCGAAATTCTCTAGACGTCTCGTCTTAGTAAGACTTCATTTGAGTGTTGATGAAAATGATAGTAACTTTTCAATAAAGATATTAAATTTTTTAATTTTTAAAAATTAAAATACTGAAATTAAAAAAATATATGCTCTTTTTTTTTTTCCTAATTATCACTTCTTAATTGGATAGTCCAGTCTACGTCTACTCACGACAAACTTCGTTGTCAGTCACAATCTCCACAGCCGCAACTTCTGGTCCAGCTACGTTTCTTTCATGCAAGACTTATAAACAGAGACTCGACTCTCTGTCATCATACTTCTCTCAAGCTCTACTTTTTTTTCGAGAGCATCAAGCTCCGATCATGGGGACGAGGGTGGGTCCAACAGCTGCTGTTGTTGCTCCGTCAGGATGTTGTTCTCAGCTGGAGAAAAAGAACGGTTATCGGAAGTTGCTTCCTCCTCGTCGAGGACAAATCAAGCGCCGGATATTCGCTTGTTTCTTCAGAAACTTTAAGCTTTTGTGCTCGAAACACCGTAAAACTGTACTGAATTGTTAATAAATTAATCTATTTAAGAATAAATTTCAATTTTTTCATTAATATGAAATAATAAAATCTGAAGAACTTAATTATTATTCTTTTCTCGCGTAATTGACATCGTAAAGATTGTATACTCTATTGCTCTTAGATCCTCTGGATCCATTAGGCACACCCCAAGTCCTTACATGTTTTCATCAAAAGTTAAGAGTGAACATAGCCCCCATAGAGAGGACATGAAATTTCAATTAACCTATGTTTCATCTATTTACGAAGGAAAAAGTCTAATGGAGCTACAGGCAAAGGTGGATTATTTTGCCTTTTAAGACTTAGGGAGTGCTTGTTTAGGGGTAACGGGAAAAAAGGTGTAGATATAGAATGAAAACTCATGTTTAGTATTAATAGAGGTAATATTTTCATGCCCCTACTCTCAGCAATACTCCATTCTTCTGGATTGTTAGAGGAATGAAATTTTGGCTATACTCTATTACCACTTTTTACTATATTTATTTCTATTCTCATTCTCATCATCCTTTGTGATATAAGCGTCCCATTAGTCATTGATGACTATTTTAAATTTTGTAATATCTTTATGATATATTATATATACATTTATCATAAATAACTTTTTTGTTAAGTAAGGATAACGTTACGTACTATCGAAATTTTCTAAACGTAGAATCTCAACATGACTTCAACTTAATGTTGGTGTTGATGCATATGCTAATAAAAATGGTAGTAAAGAATAAGATGTGAACTAATTTTTAAATAGAGTTATTAAAATTTTTAATTTTAAAAAAATTAAAATGCTGAAATAAAAAAATTTATTCTCCAATTTTTTTCCCTAATTATCACTTCTTAATTGGACACTCCAGTCTACGTCCACTCACAAGAAGCTTCGTCGTCGTCACAATCTCCATAGCCGCAATTTCGGGCTTTTCAGTCACGTTCTCCACATCAGCAACTTCAGGCTCCGTAGCCGCAACTTCTGGTCCAGCTGCGTTTCTTT
>JAOTIZ010000201.1:33384178-33395925 GCA_027123425.1 Erythroxylum panamense | reverse complement strand
CATTATTATTTATTATTAAGATTTTTGAAAACATGGTTGATGTAAACAGTAAACTAGTAAAGTGTACAGTATAACTGCATAATATACTAATATGGACTATTTTGCAATTTTTAAAAATTTTAGGGACTATTTCATAATTTTAAAAAATTATCCGAAACTATACCCAGTACCGGTACAGTTCCGTTCCAAAACTCAATCCGGTACCGAGCTCTGTACGATATTCATAACTTTGCTTCAAAAACACACGACCAATATTTTCTTTGTCGGACTACATTTGGAGGAGAATCGAAGAATAATTAATGCATAAACTGTTCGAAATTTCAAAGTAATAATTGAAGCATAGCTAGGATGAATGGAGTTTATTAGAAAACAATAGATCATGTCGTAAGCCGCTGACACTTGTTGATTTGTGCTGTTTCATGCAACCTGCTGTGCTGAAGTTCGTGGAAGAATTTGCAAATTCAGTGAGAGTAAAGAAGAGAAGCAAAATAAAGAACAAGTTTTCAATGTTTAAGAGGAAGTTAGAAATGATGATTTTGGCAGCAATTCAAAAATGCTTAGATCCAAAGAACAGAATCCGAATGGTTGAAAATCAGTGTAGGAATGAAGATCAATGCAAGACAAGTGAGAAGAATGAAGCTACAAGCAATGAAAGGTTAAAGAATGAAGAATTAGAAGATGTGCAGCAAGTGTAAAGGTGAATTTACATCAGTTGAAGCAAAACCTGAAGTAGAGTTCATCAACTTCTAAAGAAATTTTTGAAGCAAATCCTGAATCAAAAACCTAAAGCAAATGAAGAGAAGTCCTGCAAGTCAATGCAGTAGAGGAATTCAAAGTCAAAGTAACAATTGGCATTGAAGAAAATCAAGCTAGTGAAGTCGAGCATCAGTTTTTGTTCCCATAGTTTTCAGGCATCTTTTATCTTTTTACTTTTTGTAGCTTTAAATTATTAGGAGATCTCATTGTCAGTTTTTGTTAATGCATCAACCAACAGAAATGCTTTTGTCCATTGTTGAACCAATGAAAGTAAGATACTTGTCATAATCTTACTCTTTAGTTGTTTTGTCTTTCATTTTGAGCCATTGATGTAAGCAAGCAAGAAATGTGTGAGAGCTAACTTGAAAAGCTCCAAAAATCACCTTCGATGTAATAGAACAGTTGTAGAAAATACAAAAACACACATCTCTTGTTCTTCCTTTTCTGTGAATGAAAATTTGTTTATCTTTGTTGTTCTTCTCAATGTGTTAGAGTAGTTTTAGAAATGTGCTGAGTGAGTTGTGCTAAGATGAGATCACTATATGGAGTGAAAAAAACCAAAACTTTGAAGTTGAAAAATTCCATTTCTGTGAAGTAAGCATAGTTACACTGTTACATTCCGAAACCAACTCTTGCAAACACTTGTGAGGAATATACATTGATCATTAGAGTAACATTACAGAAAATACTTTTGTTTTTGCAAAGTTTCTTTCCTTTGAAGCATTCAACTCAGTAGCTTCAGCAGAGTGCAAACCAAAATCATCTTCGAGCTTGAGAGTGGAGTAGACTGGAAGTTCTGTTTTTCTTGGTGAAGTGCTAGAAGTTATCTTCCACAGAAGCTAGAGCTTGAAGTAGACTTAAAGTTCAGGTCATTTTGTTGAAGTGCAAGGAGTCTTGCTCTCACTTTCCACAACGTTGTCACTACTCACTACTTGCCATGTTTTCACATACACTCTGAATTTATTATTCTATTGATCGTTGGTAGTTGGCCTTGTACGTGCTTATCTTCAGCTTGGCATGAAGTCTGTGATCCATTATCAATATAAATAAACCGGTCCGATGATCCCTTCATGCACAAACTGAGTAACAAATGAAAATGTCTATGCTACAAAAAATGCAGCTAATGTGGCAGGAATTAGAAATAACAGAATTTTATAACCCTTTGTGTAAGGATATATCTTATATATCTAAGTAATTAGTTTTGGCATTCTTTATTAATTAGACCTATAAGATATTAATTGGATGATGATAGCTAACTAATAATCATTGTTTGACTTGGATTCAAGAAGTTATTTTGGATAATGTTCTAGATGTTATAGAATCCTATCTTGAATAGATGTATATCTTGAGAAGAGGTGTGGTCAATGGGTTATGTAGGAGTTGTGGTTGCTTCCTATTTGTGCTTTCGCGACTTAGCTGATGATGGTGTGTATGCGTTGCTGATTTTGTGGCCAAGGGTTTTTTTTATATGTAGATAACGTTGTTGGAATTTTTTAAAAGGTGTGCCCAAGTGTAAAAAATTATGAGGTAGGGGTTGCTAGAAATTTTTAAAAAGTGTGGCCAAGTACAGAAAATTCAAGGGTAGCAATGATTATTAATTGATTTCCTTATGGGCTATGTATATCTTGGTTGATGAATGTGTTACCGGTGCAACTGTGGCTTCATGTTGGTGTTTATGTGAATCAGCTCATTGTTGTTGTGACGATTTCTAGATTTATTTCAATTGAGTTGAACTATTCGGAAAGTTGTTCTTCTCTTTTATCCCAAGTGTATTATTGTTTTGTTCTTAGTTGATTGATCACTTAAGTTGTTTATTTTGTATCTTTATTATCAAATACTGTTAAAAAAATACTCTGTTGAGGTTAACACGAGTCGGGTGTATTATTGGGTGTGAAATTATTTCACAGGAAGTGAGGTTAAGAGATAGTGTCGAGAGTTAAGTGAGGTTCTGCAAAAGTAAACAAGGTATGCCAAACTACGTTACCAAATTTTTGGTGCTTTTTATTATTTTGTTTTTGATTGCTTTTGTTTTCATTTATGCTAGAGACGTCCATGGTAAAATTGGAAAGTTTACTAAACTACTACCCTCTACGGTTTTTCAATTGGTATCAAAGTGAGGTCATCGATTCAGAACTGAGTAGCAAGTTGGTGCAGATCTTAGTTTCGTGAACATAACTATAAGAGAGGGTACATCAATCACCAGACCACCACTATTAGAGGGATCTAAATATCCTACATAGAAATCACGGATGAAAGTCTTCATCCAAGCTTAGAACACGAAAGCTTGACATTTGGTAGTACATGGGTGGACACATCCGATGATCATTGATGATAAAAGAGAGACAGTTTAAAAAGATCCATATGAATGGACAAGAACTGAAGATGAAAGTACATTTGGAAATTCACAAGCAATGCATGCGATATTTAGTGTTGTTGATAAGGGATGCTTCTCAATGATATCAGCTTGTGAATCGACTAAAGAAGCATGAGATACTTTGCAAACTATTCATAAAGGGTCCAAATTTGTGATAGCTTCAAAACTTCAAATGTTAGCCATGAGGTTTAAAGAACTGAAGATAGATAAAAATGAGACTATTGGGGACTTTCATGAAAGATTGCATGATATAGCGAATCAGGCACATCAACTCAGGAAGAAATATTCCAATTTAAAACTAGTTAAGAAGACATTAAGATCACTACCTCCAAGATTTATTCTGAAAATTGCAGCAATCGAGAAGGCTCATGACATTAATGACTTGTCGTTGGAGAAGGTAATTGAAATTCTTATAAATTTTGAAATGAATCCTTTAAGGTGTAAATAAGAAAAAAGCAAAGGATTGGCACTATAGGTTGAAACTGGAAAAGGTATGAATGATGAAGAAGATGAATCCGACGAGAATGAAGATATGAAGTTATTAATACGAGAGTTTAGTAAGTGGCTGAAGAGAGTGGAAAAGGACAGACCCAAGTTTAGGCAAAACAGTGGGAGCTCATCGAACAACAACTTTAAACAATAAGCCAAAACTCAAAAGGGAGAAAGAAAGGTAAAAAGAATTCAATGTTATGAGTGTCAAGGCTTCAGACATGTTTAAGTGGAGTGTGCTAACATCTTGAAGAAGAGAAAAGGGAAATCCTATGTGAGCACTTGGAGTGATGACAAATCTAGAAGTGAAGAAGAAACTGTGAATAGTACTACGTTAGTTACTTTGTACAACAAAAGTCCAGTTACTTGTTTAACAGCAACTGAGAAGGAAGTAACTAAAGACAAAAATGGGAGTAAATCAGAAAATTTTGAGATAAACGTAGATCAATCAACTCAAGGCTCTATCTCAGATTATGACAATGATTAAAGTGGTTTAGGTGATAAAAAGGAGAACATTTACGAGGCTTATGAATTCATGTACGAAAAATGGGTGAAAAATGTAGGACAAATGAAAGATTGAAGGAAGAAAATTTCTCTATGAAAAATACTATTCAAGATTTAGAGAAGAAATTGATGTCAACTTTAGTTGAGCTTGGTGAAGCTAGAATGAAATTAGTAAGTATCGAAAAAGGGTTGAGACTGTTGAATGGAGGCACAGAAAAACTAGAGAAGTTAATGAAAATTGGTAAGGTTAAAGGAGATCTTCAAGGCATTGGCTATAGGGGTGAGTGCTCTAAAGTGAATGAGCAGAAAAATGATATATCCAAATTCGTTCAAGAAGAAGAAACATCGAGAGAGAATCAAAGATTTGTACCCACATTTCATTTTTGCGAAGTTATCGGGTACATAAGGTCGAGATGCTACAAGATGTTACAAATGATGTTTCAAATGAGTCAAAATCGAAAATTTAGACACTCCCTATTAAATTTCCAATAGCAGCCCATGGTACTGAAGCACACTTAGATTAGAAAAGGTTAATTACAGGCACAAAGACATTGTGAAGGAAAAATAAGAAATTGTCTAGATTCACAATTAGTTACTGCCTGTGAAGAAAATATTCAGACAAAGGACAAGTAAGTTACTTCAGAAGAAGAAACCGATGATTGAGATAATGTGACGAAGAATAAGCCCAGGTTTGAAATTCTTCGAGAGACACAGGACGAAACATTAAAAAAAATTATCTTCTTTAGTTCTTTTTTTGTTGTCATTGTCGTCCCATCTTTTAGTAGTTTACATTGTGACTTTTATTTGGCTCCATCGAAAAGTCTTCAGCTCTCTCATTAATGTGGCTCTCTCTCTCGAGTATCTCTCTCTCACTACACTGGCAACACTCATCTTTAATTGCTTGGGTTTATAAATTTGATCAGTCTTATGAAGATGAAATTGAAGTAAGTAATGATATGTTGGTATGTGTATTATCATCTTAGCGTGCTTATAATTCTTCCGCTGAACCTACTACTGATTTTTATGTTTCTTTATTAGCTAAGATTGATAGTGTTGAAGATATTCTTAGTTTTGACAATGTTTTGTCCCAAGGGGGAGACATCAAATTGTTTATGGTGAATGTTCCATCCAAGGAGAGAGTTTAAGGTATATGCGTGACTATTCGTCTTATTTTTTGACATCTTTTTGTCCTAATGGGGAGAAATTTGGATGATTAGATATTTTATGGATGTCCATTATTGCTTCTTTGGATGTTTCTTGAATTTGAAGAATTTGATGGATGTTCTTTGGAACTTGATATTCGATTAAAGGAGAGTTTTCGTGGTTTGTGAATTCGACGTAATATGTCCAATTATGTTATTTAGGGAGAGATTCATATTTGTGACAAACAATGCCAAAAAGGGGGAGATTGTTAGGATATATGTTCTTAGATTGGTTTTGACATTTTTTGATAATTGGACATCTAAGATAATGTTGATGAGTTTAAAATTCAAATGCAAGTTAATTGAATTTAATTGGATGATGATAGAAAATCAAGTATCTTTGTTTGACTTGAATTCAAAAAGTTATTAGTGATAATCTTCTAGTTGTGATAGAGTTCTATCTCTAATTAATCTGTATCTTGGCAACATGTATGTTGCATCAACGATGAATGGGTGTTAATTGAATTATGAAAAAGCATAGCTTATTGAATTACAGAATATGTGTCCAACCATGAAAACAGGGAATTGGCTTTGATGTGCTCTGCATCTTGTTCAACCACATGTCCCTACAACACGAGCTTCGTTCAGCCTTCATTTGTTTACTTGTCTTTCTTGGATTATTCGTGAAACACACATGGCAGCCTTTTTTCTTGTATCCCAAAAGGTTTGATTGATGACTTAATGCCCCATAAGTAACGGAAGATAACCAAACTCATCACTGAAGGGATTTCACGATTGGATTAGGATGATAAAAGACAATAAAGCGTGGAAAGTTGCTTCAATTCATAGTTTTGTGGTAAAGTCGTGGTCCCACAGTTTGAGATTCCGTACAATACCATCTAGTCCAAGGGAAGTGACACATGAGATTGTTTGGAGATGGACATGGAAAGCAAAAAACAAGACAAAAACCATGTCCGTCTATTATCCCGTATGATTTAATTGGAGTTGTTGAAGCTGTATTTCCAAATCTATTACGGAGGAGCTGAACCGATTAAGAAGTTGTCTTCTTTTCTTTCTCAAGTGCATTCTGTTTTTATTCTTAATTGATTCATCAATTGAGTTATTTTTATTAATTGTTTTTTAATTAAAAGGTGTTTAGAAAAATCTTCTAACGAGGTTAACAAGAGTCGGTTGTCTTATTGGGTGTGAAATTCTTTCACGGGAAGTGAGGTTGAGAGATAGTGTCAAGAGCTGAGTATTGTCTGTTACGAGAAAAACTTTACCAATTTTAACAAGTCACTTAGGACAGCTCAGCAGTGGACCTACAACAACTGATATTGGTTCAACCCCAATAACACCACATAAATGTCCAGTAAAAAGAGGACCATCACATTCTACGATGAACCCACACCTAGGAGAGCACAGTCAAAAATGTTCTAGAAGACATATATGATTCTAACAAATTATGTTGTAACAAATTCTTTTATTCCATATACAAGAGCTATCAGATCTCCTTGTAAAACATCTGTATATTAAGGTCTCCATGTACATATTTTTCGATTGAAGAAAATCAATACAAGAAATATACAAAGCTTCCATCATTTTCATGGTATCAGAGCCTCTCTAGACAAACATCAAAATGGTAGACACAACCAATCAATCATCTTCTACCAATCATCCTTCAACACAACTAACACAAATTCCTGGAACCTCTCTTGAGGCTTGGCAAATTCTTGAGAAACTTTATGCTCAAACGTCCATGGTGAGGGTTCTTCAGCTGAAACAACAACTATCAACCATTCAGAAAGGATCATTAATAATCAGTGAGTATATGCAAAAAAATTAAATCAATAGGAGATGCTCTTCTCTTGGCAGGACATTCTGTAACTAAACAAGAGCTCATTCTTAGTGCACTAAACGGTCTAGGGCATGAATATGACCCTGTGGTTATTCTTTTAACTCATACTATGACTTTATCCACTCTTCAAGAAGCACAATATTCTTTAATGATGCATGAAACCCGTCTAGAACAATTGAACACAGTATCTCACACCAATGTTCTAGCACCTGCTATAAATTTTGCTAACTATAGCAACCAACCCAAAAACAACAATCAAGGAGGACGCATTAGCTCTAGAGGCTGAGGAGGTCGTAGCAGAGGAGGAAGATGGTCTGGCAATTCTCGCATTTTTTTCCAGTTATGCCAGAAACTAGGACATGACGCTCTAAAATGCTACAAGTGTTTTGATCAATCATGGCAAGGTACACAGCCTAATTGGAAATCTCATAACTCACAGTCTAATTTTCAGGGGAGCTCTCAGTTTACACACACCTCTTCTCAAACTTTTCTTGCTCACAATCAGCCCTATACCACTTCAGACCCTACAAGCAACATCACATGGTTTGTAGACAGTGATGCAACAAACCATATTATAGCAGATATTCAGAATTTGTCTATTGACTCCGAATATGGTGGCAAGGAGCAATTGACAGTGGGAAATGGTAATACCTTATCTATAGCTCATATTGGTTCTTCATTCACTCAATTTCATGATAATACATATACACCTCTAGCTTTAAAGCAAATACTACATGTGCCTTCCATAACAAAAAATCTTTTGAGTATTTCAAAATTGTTAAAGGATAATAAAATTGTCGTTGAATTTTCTGATGAGTGTTGTCTCTTTAAGGACAAGGCTACAGGAATGATTCTGCTTCGGGGAGTGCTTCAGAATGGCCTTTACATCCTTAAAGCATCATCTACTCAGCCTCCATCTACCACACAACAAAGACTCCAGTCTAAATCACGTAGAGTATCTTCTGCATTTCTTCCTAAAGACTCTACAGCTTTAAGTTCTCTCATTCCTAACATTGGTTCAGATCCGGTTGTAGCAAATATTGCTCATGTTAATGCAAATGTTTGGCATGCAAAACTTGGACATCCATCCATCAATGTACTGAAGCTTGTAGCAAAGTCAATGAATCTACCCATTAATCTGAATGATGTTAGTTTCTGTGATTCTTATCAATATGGTAAACTTCATCAACTACCTTTTGCTAATCATAACATAACAGTCCATAAACCATTTGAAATTATATACTCAGATATATGGAGACCTTCACCCTATCTATCCTCTGCTGGCCATAAATATTATATCATTTTCATGACGCTTACTCAAGGTTTACCTGGTTTTATCCACTGAAACTCAAGTCTGAAGCTCTTTCAACCTTTATTAAGTTTAAAACTCATATAGAACTTCAGCTTGTGCTAAAAATCAAAGCTATTCACACAGATAATGGGGGGAATATAAAGCCTTTTTGCCTTATTTATCTCAACATGGTATTACACCACATTTCACCTGCCCTTATACTCATCAACAGAACGGTGTCTCCGAGAGGAAACATCGTCACATCACAGAAATGGGCCTCACTTTGCTCTCTCATGCCCATATGCCCTTAACCTTATGGCTTGAAGCCTTTTCTATTACAACCTACCTTATATTGCTCTCTCACCTAAACTCCATAATAAATCACCTTTTGAAAGACTGTATCACAAAACGCCGAATTACATGCATCTCAAGCTATTTGGCTGCAATTGTTTTCCCTATCTACGTTACTATTCTGCTCACAAATTTGACTTTCATACCTCAAAGTGTGTATTCCTAGGCTATGTTCCACATCAAAAAGGTTATTTATGCCTCAATGCCAAGGGTCAAATCTTCACCTCTCGCCATGTTGAATTTAATGCAGAGGAATTTCCTTATCTAACTCTTTTTTCACAGAAACAACCTACTTCTACTTCAAAATCTCATCAGTGTCTACCTATTTCTACTCTACTTCCTGCTGCCCCTTTTCATAGGTCACTTGGAAGCATTCCTCTGCAAGCAAACAAGTCATCTCTGCCTTCCCAACTAGACAACACTCATCAGGTACATTCCTCTCCACTTGTATCTACTCCTTTATCAGTTTCTAGTTCTCCTCTTTTACATTTTGGTTCTCCTGTTCTACCAACCCTAGAGTCCACCTTCCCTCCCCAACCTTCATCTACCCATTCTATGCAAACACGATCAAAAAGTGGTATGTACAAACCTAAACTCTATACCACTAACCTCACCAATGTTCCCTCTTCCTATTACTCTCAAGAACCTAATTCCTTTTCCCAAGCTTTGAATGACCCCACCTGGACACTGGCTATGCAACAAGAAATTGCTGCCTTAACTCACAACAAGACCTGGCAATTAGTACCATATGCCTCTCATATGAATGTTCTAGGAACTAAATGGGTATTTCGGCTCAAATACAATGTTGATGGGTCTGTGGCTAAACACAAGGCTCGCCTTGTTGCTAAGGGGTTTAATCAAACCCCTGGAGTTGATTTCATTGAAACATTCAGTCCAGTGGTAAAGGCTTCTACTATCAAGATTATTCTCTCCTTGGCCATCTCTCATCATTAGGATATCCAACAGATTGATGTGAACAATGCCTTTCTCAATGGCTTGTCACAAGAAAAGGTTTATATCAGCCAAACTCAAGGCTTCGAGGATCCTACCAAACCTAATCATGTCTGTCGACTGCTAAAGGCTCTATATGGGCTCAAATAAGCCCCTAGGGCTTGGTTTCACACCCTCAGACAAGCTCTCAATCAGTGGGGATTTCAAAATTCTAAATCAGACACCTCCTTATTCTACTTCAGACATCAAGACACTCTTATCATTCTACTGGTTTATGTTGATGACATTTTAGTCATAGGCAATGATCCACAAGCCATCCAAGCACTTATTGATAAGCTACATAATAAATTTGCTCTTAAATCTCTTGACAGTCTCAAATATTTTCTTGGTTTTGAGGTTTATCGCAATTCTATTGGACTCTATCTATCCCAACATAAGTATATACATGACTTACTTGAACGAGCTAACATGTTGTCTTGTAAGCCCTGCTCCACTCCTGTCTCCACCAGTACCAAACTCTCCTTGCATAATGGGTCTCCTCTTGACAATCCTTCTGTCTATCGTAGTCTGCCTTGCAGTATCTCTGCTATATAAGACCTGACATCAATTATATTGTCAACAAACTGAGTCAGTTTCTCTCCAATCCTCTACAGCCTCACTGGATTGCGTTAAAACGAGTTCTACATTACCTAAGGGGTCGTCTCATCTTGGTTTGCACTTCAAACCCTTATCGACTCCACTCGCCCTTCATGCCTTCAGTGACTCCGACTGGGCCAGCTCTCCAGATGATCGGAAGTCTACATCCGGTGGTTGTGTCTTCCTGGGGGAAAATCTGGTGTACTGGAACTCCAAAAAGCAGCAAGTTGTGGCTTGATTGAGTACTGAAGCCGACTATCGGGCTCTCTCCCAACTCTCCACCGAGTTGATCTGGCTTCTCTTCCTTTTATCTGAGCCCGGCTTCTCTATACCTCACATACCAGTTCTATGGTGAGACAATAACGGAGCTCGATCCCTCTCCCATAACTCAGTTTTTCATTCTCGCACCAAACACATCGAGGTGGATGTGCACTTCATTAGAGATAAAATCTCCGATGGAACCCTAGAAGTCAAATACGTGAGCTCCACTGATCAGCTAGCTGATCTTCTCACCAAACCTATGCAAGCCGCTCATCTTCACCATCTCATCTCCAAACTCAATCTAGTTCAGAATCCTAGGTTGAGTTTGAGTGGGGATGTTACGAGAAGAACTTTACCAATTTTACCAAGTCACTTGGGACAGCTCAGCAATGGACCTACAACAACTAATATTGGTTCAAGCCCAACGACACCACATAAAAGTCCAGTAAAAGGAGGACCATCACATTCTATGATGAACCCACACCCAGGAGAGCACAGTCAAAAATGTTCTAGAAGACATATATGATTCTAACAAATTCTGTTGTAACAAATTCTTTTATTCCATACACAGGAGCTGTCAGATCTCCTTGTAAAACATCTGTATATTAAGGTCTCCATGTACATTTTTTCGATTGAAGAAAATCAATACAAGAAATATATAAAGCTTTCATCATTTTCAGTGTCAGCTCAATAAAATCTTAGGTAAATCTATTGTACTTCGATGAAAGTATTAAGCTGGGTGAGAACCCGGCAATCGTAATCAAAATGTGTTGAACTGAGTTACCAAATTTCTAGTGTTTTTATTATTTCGATTTTACTTACTTTAATTTTATTTGTGCTAAAAAAGTTTACGAAAAGTTTGCAAAATAATTAACATCTTCTGTTTTTCATAACCAAGTGAATACAATGCTCTAGTTACGATCTTGATGAATTCCAATTTTTTGATGACTTCTTTTGCACCAACATTTTCTTAATTCTCTTGGGAGGTTAGATGCCTAGTTGTCAAGTCCCCCAACCACTGAGGTATTGATTCTGCAAAAGAGGGGCGCTCCAGCAAGAAAAGGATTTAGACAGCTTAAGAAGAAAAAGGACAACAAACTCAACCGATAAGAGTAACAGATTGATGAGAAAAAA